>OY757013.1:102405482-102995275 GCA_963580285.1 Lucinisca nassula | reverse complement strand
TGTGATTGCAATTAATGATTTCTAGAAAGTCTTTGGATATTTTGATGATTTTTAGATCAGAAGTTAAAAATTAATGAATTAAAAGAAAAAGAAAGAAGAACGGAACAGAGTATATTTTACCACCGTTTTGTAATGTGATTCGACAGATAATCAGCTTATGCCAGTCAGTAGTGGATCCCCAGTGTTCGCTATGTTTATATGGAACTTTCAGATAAATTTGGCCGCAACAAGAGAAAGGGATATTTGAGATAGGCTTCTCTCAGATCAAAGATAGGCTTCTCTGAGATCAGCCTGCGCCAATCAAACCCCAATCAATGCAGCATCCATAATTTTGACAATACATGTATTTTGAGATTAAGATTGTTCTCGATTGAGCCAACAAATGACAAAAGGACCAAAGCATTTTCCAGTTTTAGTTCACCACATGTGCAAGTCCAGCCAATTAATGGCTGAGTTGATGATTTCTTGAAAGTATCAAACCTCAGAATTTGCGAGCAATGAGGCTCTGGCGGGTGCGACTTCGCTTGTGCGCAGGCTCGCTATCGCATTTGCTCCCCACCCCAATGCGATAAAGACCCTCATCCCATAACCAGACTAAACGATTATTTTAGCAGCGGTTTAACTTTCAAATTAATCCGGGAACATAAACGTCACAGTTTCAACATCAGGCACCCGAATGCAATGCTGTTGTTAAAAATAATAGCAGATTTGTTGTCACTTTTCAATAACGCGTGACTTTTGAAGTATCGCTCGATATTTGGGATTGACTTACCTTATGTCGGAAGAAGGCGTAATCAAACTTTTAAGCTATTGATGGCTCGGAAAGAATACTTTGAAAATAACACTTTCTTTTTTCAAGACTGTCACTGGTAGAACTCAGAGATTAGATGTTGGCTTGCCCTTGGGAATCAGGTAAAATCATTTTTATCTTTTTTTTTTCACCCAAATGCTCGTCCCTTGAGTCATTATGTCGAATTGAAAATTCCCTGGTCTTAAACAGAGTCACATTATGAGATAAAATGACGTTGATATCATCATGTTTCAATGTTTACAATCCATGTCCTTTGAGTTGAGATAACCGATAGTATAGTTTATCAACGACCTTTGAGAGTTCATAGTTTAAGCGTGACAAAACCAATCCATGTTTTAGGGGAAGCAGGTTTCGGATATCGTTTTCAATATGTATATTTTAAAAATGTAAATAAGTTTTTGACAACGGCATTATGTAGAAGTCGTTGCCAGGTGGTTAATCGCCAAACGTAAAATCCCATCTAAGGGCGATTTACCTAAAACACGGACGAGTCTAAAATTAAAAGTGCAGTCAATTCTCACTGCATTTTGAAAGACTATAGTTGGGCTGTTAATAATTCTAATAAAAATAGCTTGGTTTGATATCTTCACCTTATTCAACGCGAAAACACGCTTATAATTCTGACCCCCCCTTGAAGTTCAGAACCCCGCATTTATATAGCAAAACAGGGTTTTACAGAGGTAAAACATTTTTTGTTGTTTATGCTCTAAAATATAGATTGTTGGTACTCGTTAGAACCGCCTCGATGTGGCGGTTCTAACGTGAACCCACAATTTATATTTTGAACAGAAATAAGAAAAATATCGCAAATTTTCTTCTTAAAACTTTCTTTTTTTCGGCAGTACATGTATACGTATAGATACATGTATCTATACGTATAGGTGTGTTTTCGTTATGTTCCTTTCATGTCAGTCTATAAAACTAGGATTCTTATAGAAATGAGATCACTAACGAGTAACATACTCAGTATTGGCAAATCAACACAAAAGACAAAACGATAGGATTCATATAGATTTTTTATCTTCCGTATTCCTACTTCCGATGAGGCTCTTCCTGCTGTATGTGCGAACGGTTGGGTATTATCATTATTAACATGTCCTGTAATTTACATGTGCGCCCAGCAAAGACTCAGATCAGCCTGCGCATCGGCGCAGTCTGATGAGGCTTCGTTGTGCTCTCGTAAGGATAGCTACGGGCTTTATATGGATGCACAGGCTGATTTGATTCTTCGCTGGGTGCACATACCAAGTATAGAAAATGTTGTGCTCCCCCCCCCCCCTTATTAAATATATGAACCGGCGCGTGACAAAACCTACAATAAGACCGGTGCGACCAGATGAGACTCAAATCCACCTGCACTTGCACCTATCAACTATGACAAGACCTTTTGCTTATGTCTCTTTGCATAGCCATTACTAGCCTATACATGTAAATGCGATCAGCGAAGACTCAGATCAGTTTGTGCGAATGTGCAGGCTGATCTGAGTCTTCGATGGTCGCTCAAGCCTTGTAGTTGGTGTCATTCGCTGGCCCATATAAAATATATATCGTTTTATCAGACGAGTCAACATTCCCATTTACCCTCTGCAGACGGTTTTTTTACACCCAACATTGGACCTGAACCCCAAAAATTGAGGAGGTCCCATATATATATATATATATATGTAGGACTTAGATCGAGGGCCGGTCCCAGATCGTGGGCCGATTTCCGAATCGTGGGCCGTTTGTATAGCACATCTAGGGCCGATAATGTTTTCCCCAAATCGTGGGATTACGTTGTCATAATCGGCCCCGTTAAGATATCGGCCCAGGATTTGGAAATCGGCCCACGATCAGGGACCAACCCACGATCTGAGTCCTACATATATAACTATACATTGAGGGTACACTCAAGCACTGAGAGAACTGGTGGGTCGACTGTCTCTAAGATAGTCATGGATTGTGATTTGAACTGTTTCATTTAGGTTTAAAGCAAATAGGGACGATCTTGATCAGACGCCGCTTTCTGTGCTTGACCCGTTGATTTGCCCCACCCCCCCCCCCCCCCCCCCCGAAAAAAAAAAAACTTGTGGGGCTTATACACATTCCACATGTTTTTCGGGCAAATCATAGGCCAAGCACCTGTGCCTACGCCCTCGCGGGCATTTTCGCCAAGTGTACATTACATACACTCCAGATTTGCAGGATGAAAGCCCGCACAGTAAGCATATAATTGTAATTAACGGTAGGGATCTTTTACCTGCACAGGTGTAGGGCTGTAACGATACTTCTTGCATAAATACCTATGCGCATGGCTGTTTGAAGCCGTTGTCAAATGGACCGAAAGCCGTGCTCAAACAGCAAAAGCCATGTTCAAATCATGAACTTCGCGTGCTGTTTGAACACAGATTATGAGCTTTTGATATCACAAGACGGGCCTTGCTTTGTTTACGTTACGGCGACGCAACGTTATCGCCCTGAACGTAGCGTTTTAGTGTTCTATGATGACGCCAGAGGGTTACTGCAGGACAACATCATTGTAAACAACGTTCTGAACTGGCCGCCATTTTGGTTTGCCTGTCGCATTTGAAGAGTTTATATGGAATTTATATGGAGCTTATGGGCGTTTTCGTCAAAATTTGCTTTCGGAATCGTAAGTTATGCAAGAACAACGATCATCCATAGTTATTTCATTGCATTAACATTTGCCGGATCCCTAGGGAGACATTTGAACATTCGGCCTAGCGGCCTCATGTTCAAACAGCTTTCTCGGGACTCAGCGAATGTTAATGCATGAAAAACCATGGTTGATCCCTATATTCTTGCACACCAGACAAGGAAATCTGCGATTTTACCCTGGAATTGAAATTCATGTTCTGACCCTGGTGTTCCGACCCAAAATCGAATATTCCCGCGTGTTTGATAAATGTACTGGTTGAATACGACCTCGTATGCGCCGCCGTTAAGGTTGACATTCCTGCAGTGTCAACACAATATGGCGGACGTTGGTAACCAAAGTGACTGCAGCATTAAAAATCCGCTTTAAGAAATGGAAGGTATGCAAGAAAAAGAATTCAATATGGGTGTGAGGGTGGATAGAAAAATCCGTCCCTCGGGATCACTGTCCGGCATAACTCGGCAAGCCTCGTGATGCCGGACAGTGTCCCTCGGGACGGAATTTTTCCATCCACCCCTCACACCCATATAAGATTCTTATTAGTCATCCCATGATACGATACGGTTACCATACGCATTCCAATACTTGCCACACGATACGAAACATATCCCGATACTACTTTCATGCTTAAATCACAGCTCGAAAATTTTAAAACTCTTGGAAAACTGCCTCAAAACCATCTCAGAGTTCAGTCTTGTGTAACAAAGCCTCTATAAGATACCCATATTTGTCAAAGAAGTGAGCAATGTATCTCAGTAACAATTAAGATCTTTGTAATGTGTAATGAAAACGGTCTGGAAATATGTTAAAGCTGTCATTTTCTTTGGAAATTGTACTTTTGGGCGTATTGTCAGGTATCACGATATTAGCCCAGCGATACGATATGCGTATCGTCAGCAAAAGTATCATGATAAGATGCGATTTCAATGAATCGTTTCACCCCTACACGGGGATGGTTTCTCCCTGCACAGGCGCCTCCTATTACTCGCAGGTGTACATACACTCGGGATTTGCAGAACGAACGCCTTCGCTATAATCATGATATTACGGTTAGGATAGGAGATGATTCTCCCTGCACAACAGGGGACCTCCAATTAACGTCCCGATCAGAAGGGCAGTGCACTGTGTGGTATTTATCCCTACACATGATGCCAATGGAACATGTTCAAATACCAACCTTTAATGTCGTTGTTGGGGGTGGGGGTCGAACCGGGGGCCTCTAGCATCAGAGGCAAGTGCACTAACCACTTAGCTACCACACTAGCATTATCGGTGTTTTGATGTCGTACACCACCATTTGCTTCTTAAGGGGTTAATTTCTTTCTATCTACTTATACTGCGATCGGTCACATTTGACCATTACGCGCAGGTGTACATTACATACACTCCAGGTTGAAAGCCTACACAGTAACCGTGTAATTCCGGTAACGTCCCAATCCGAAAGACGGTGCACTTTTTGGCATTCATCCCTTCATCCCTGCAAATGATGCCAATGGAGCGTGTTCAGACACCGAAACAATCACCCCCTCCGGTGATCGAACCGGGTGCCTCTAGCATCAGAGGCAAGTGCACTAACCAATGAGCTATCACGCTCCTCGATATTTGAGTGTGTTTGCTCAAAAGGCAGTGCCTTTATTTCATATTAAAATAGGAAGTGACTATTCACAGCCGGCTGGCGATAGCGAATGTTCGCTATCGACAGCCGGCTGTCAAGAGCGAATTCTCTATTCACAGCCAGCTAAGATATTGAAAGTATATATTTAACTGAATACATGTAAATGAAAACATTCTGCAAGTTATAAATTGATATAAATCAACTCAAGATAAAAAAAAATGAAATATTAACTTATCAGTTATATAATGGTATTATTTGGCTTTTAAAACAGATTTGTAGCGGATATATATACAAAGCCATAACTCATAAAGATGTTTGTCAATAGTTACTTGCTAAAATAAATAAATGGAATGAAATTATAAGTAATTTTAGCTTTTTATTAATAAACGTATAAAAATGAATAAGTAAATAAATAATACATGTAATTAATTACTTCTGAAATATGTAGGGTTCAGCGATGGTCTAACAAGGGATAATTATTATCAAAGAAAAAAGACCTAATTTTTGGACAACTGTTAGAACCTCAAATATAAATAGAATCAATCAAATAAATAAATAAATACTTCTAAAGAATATAAGGTATAATCCTGTTTGTTAGTGGATAATCATAAAATAAATGAAGGCCCATAAATAAATTGCATTTGATGTAATTATGGTGTCTCAAGAATTTAACCCCCCTTTGGTGGGACATTGGCAAACAGTGTAGACCCTGATCAGATGCCGCAGAATGTGGTGTCTATCATAGGTACACACTGTTTGTTCAAAGAACATACATTCAAGCTCATCATTGCCAAAGGCGGCAGGGGAGCATATAGGATAGGCAGTTGTCCCTCGCCTACATCGTTGTCGTCAACACTTTCAAGCGGCATCTCTGAGGCCTCGGGGCCGATTTGACCCAACTTTTATCTGTAGCGTCCTTGTGTTAGGGGCTTAAAGGTTTGTGTTTTTAATGAAAATCGGCTCATTAGTTTGGTGGCTATGGTGGCTTAAAGAGTTTCCATAGAGTTAAAATGGGGAAAATCGAAAAATGACATTTTTCTGCTGAGCCATTGCAGATATTTAAAACTTATAGACATATTCCTTGAGTAAACTTCTTTCAGGAATATGCTTGTATGCCAACCTAGCTGGTGCTCCCCCAGGGTGTGCTGTGGCCATGCCCCAATCCCTCCACTTCAAAAAAGGCCATATGTCTCAGAAACCATTCAGATCCCCACCCCTAAACCATATATATTTTGGTTCCTTATGATAAGACGCATTCAGTCACCAACCTCTGGGTCCCCTGGGATGTGCCTGGGCCATGCCCTATCCCGGCCACTTCGAAAAAGGCCCACGCACATGGTGCCCCCCCAGGGTGTGCTGTGGCCATGCCCCACCCTCTCCACTTCAAAAAAGGCCATATGTCTCAGAAACCATTCAGATCCCCACCCCTAAACCATATATATTTTGGTTCCTTATGATAAGACGCATTCAGTCACCAACCTCGGGGTCCCCTGGGTTGTGCCTGGGCCATGCCCTATCCCGGCCACTTCGAAAAAGGCCCACGCACATGAGTACTGGTAAACCGCTTAGAGGATCTAAGCATGCCCAGACAAAGCGGTGCGAGTCCATGCTTATAAACCCTATTGGTTTCTTTGGGCGGCAGGGCTTGAGATGTCATTTCATCTCAGTGTCGGGTAAAAGTCCCACAAAATTGGAAGCAACGTCTCCAAAATGACCTTTACAGTGTTGACGGGGACGTTAAACCTCAAATCGAACAAATCGTAAAAAGCCCAATATCTCAGAAACCTTTCAGATCCCCACCTATAATTAAACCATATAAATTATTGTTACTTATGATAAGACACATTCAGTGATACAAATTAAGGCGTAAATATACCAAATTTAGTGACACAGAGGCCTTTCTGACATTTAATCATCAGTGTGTCTCAACACCTAAGTTCTGGAACCGAAATTGGTGATGGACAAGACCCGGCAAACACAGCACATCCCCCTCCTAGCACACTCCGACCGACGTAGCTCGTGAGTCAGGTCAACTGGGGGCATCAGGCAAGAGACGCCCACCCGCGGACTTATAGGAGTCCCCAACCGAGCCAACATCAGCAAACATGGCCAACACTCCACGGAAGTCCCGGGCATCAGTAAGGAGATGTCCAAAGTAGCGAGACTTGCATTACCAAACTAGGGGTCTCCTGGGGTGCCTCAGGGCCATGCCACACACCTCCACTTCACAAAAGGCCAATTATCTGAGAAACTGCTCTGAGCCCCATACCTAAACCATATGTATATTTTCTTTTTCCTTATGATAAGACGCATTCGGTAACGCCAACCTGGGGGTACCCTGGTGTGCCCCGGGCCATGTCCCGGCCCATGCCCCACCCATCGTCTTCATAAAATGCCATATATCTCAGAAGTCGTTCTGATCCCCACCTCTAATGCATGAATTCATGTTCCTTACGATAAGACCGCCCCGCCCATCGGGGCGTGAAGAAATAGATGGGCTGCAAGATGCTTCCACGCAGAGCTGCAACCAACCGCACGTGAGTACTGGTAAACCGCTTAGAGGTTCATGCCCAGTAAAAGTGGTGTGAGTTGGACCGTCCATGCATATAAACCCTATTGGTTTCATTGGGCGGCAGGGCTTGAGATGTCATTTCATCTCAATGTCGGGTAAAAGTCCCACAAAATTGGAAGCAATGTCTCCAAAATGACCTATACATTGTTGACGGGGACGTTAAACCTCAAATCAAACAAACAAACCCTTATGATAAGACGCAACCTGGGAGGGCAATATGCTGAGGCCATAGCCAACGCATTCACTTCATAAAAGGCCGTATATCTCAGACACCATTGTAATCCCCAACCCATTATCATATATATTCTCGTTTCTTATCATTAGTCATATTCAGTCACACCAACTTGGCGGTCTACAGGAGCCATTGCTCTCCCCTCCACTCCATAAAAGGGCCTCATATCTCAGAAACCATTCCAAAAATGCCCCCGCCCTGTGGCCCTTTACATTGACTTACATAGGGAAAACCTTTAAAAGTCTTCTTGTCTGAAACCAGAAGACTCAGGTGTTTGATATTTGATATGAAGCTTCGTCTTGTGGACCTCTATCAAGACTGTTCAAATTATACCCTGGGACAAAAAAATGCCCCCGCCCCGGGCCCCTTTAGCTTTACATTGACTCATATAGGAAAAATCTTAAAAAAAAATTCTCCCCCGAAACCACAAGGCCCAGGTCTTTGATATTTTGTGTGTACCTTCATCTATCTAGTGGACCTCTACCAAGATTGGTCTAATTACATCCCTTTCGCCAAAAATGACCCCGACGTGGAGCCCTTTGGTTTTACATTGACTTTTATAGGAATTTTTTTTTTTTTAAATCTTCTCCACTGAAACCGCAATGATATTTAGTGTGTAGCTTCATCTAGTAGACCTCTACCAATATTGTTCAAGTTATAGCCCTGGTGCCAAAAATGCCCCCGCTCTTAGGGCCTTTGGGTTTTACATTGGCTTTTAGTACTAGTACTGGTAAACCGCTTAGAGGATCTTAGCCTGTCCAGGAGCCGCGGTGCGAGGCGGACGGTCCATGCTAATCAACCCTATTGGTTTCATTGGGCGACAGGGCTTGAGATGTCATTTCATCTCAATGTCGGGTAAAAGTCCCACAAAATTGGAAGCAACGTCTCCAAAATGACCTTTACAGTGTTGATGGGGACGTTAAACATCAAATCAAACAAAACAACAAACAAATCAAGTGTTTGCTATTTGGTATGTAGCTGTGTCTAGTGGATCTCTATCAAGATTGTTCAAATTATAACCCCGGGACCGAAACTGCCCCCGCCCCAAGGCCCTTTTGATTTACAATGACTTATATAGGAAACATCTTTTTAAAAATTCTTCTTCTCTGAAACCGCATGGCCCAGGTCTTTGATATTTGGTGTTTAGCTTCGTCTAGTATACCTCTACCAAAATCGTTCAAACTATAGCCCTATCGCCAAAAATGCCCCCGCCACGGACCCTTTGGTATATAGGGAAACTTTTAAGAAATCTTCTGAAACAACAATGCCCAGGTCTTTGATATTTGGTGTGAAGATTCATCTAGAAGACCTCTACCAAGATTGTTTAAATTATAGCTATTGAGTCAAAAATGGCCCCGCCCCGGGGTCTAGTGGTTTTACTTCGACTTATATATGGAAAACCTTTAAAAGTCTTCATATTTGAAGCCAGAAGGCCCATGTCTTTGATATTTGGTATCGTGTTTCATCTGGTGGACCTCTACTATTTTGTTCAAATTATAGCCCCGAGGCCAAAGGTGACCCCCAACCCCCGGTCCCCACCGGCGTTTACATAGACATATATGGAAAACATTAAAAAAATTCTTCTGTGAAACCACAAGGCCCAGGGTTTTGATATTTTGCTTGAAGCTTCATGTGGGTGACCTTTACTAGCTTATTCAAATCATAGCCCTGTGGTCAAAAATGGCCCTGACCGAGGACTCACCGGTTTTACATAGACGTACATAGCAAAACTCTTTAAACACCTTCTCGTCTGAAACAAGAAGGCCCAAGTCTTTGATTTTTGGATGAAGCTTAACACAGGCTTAAATAAAATATTTTCCCCGTCAAATAAACCAGCAATCACATTTTGACTACCCAACAGGCGCTTGCTTACACAGTTTAAAATGTACTCTTCAGTGAAAGTATTTGTTCCCATAAAATTAATTGTATCAAGCTATCAAGATTTCCCTTCCCACCTGGTGATGTTTAATACAGGTTTAGCTGTACTCTCCAAGGAAAGTATTTGTCCCCATAAAATGAACCTGTATTATGCAATGCTGGTTAGGATTTTTAACAGTAGCTTGCCTAACACAGATAAAACTTACTCTTCAAAGAGGGGATTTGTCCCCATAAAATAAACCTTTCTTAAGCAATCATGTTTTCGTATCCCCAACTTGCTTAATACAGGTTTGACTGTACTCTTCAAAGAAAGGATTTGCTTCTAAGATACTTTCTTTGAAGGATAGTCCTTTATGAAAATCACTATTTCAAAATCAGGTTTATTTCGTTTGAACTGTACCGCTTCCCTGAAACAATGCAACAACACTCGGTGCCTGCGCCAAATTAAAACTGAGCCGGGGCACAGCATTTCATATAATTTATATGTGCGACCAGCGAAGAATCAGATCAGCCTGCGCATCAATATAGTCTAACCAGAGACTTCGCTTGCTGTATAATGGAGCATTGGGCCCTCAGCTACCCTTAGAGAGCGCACAACGTAGACTCTGATCAGACTGCGCGGATGCGCAGGCTGATCTGAGTGTTCGCTGGACGCACATGTCTTATTGAAGGTTTTGTCGTGCGCTGGCTCAAATTTATAAATAAGGTTTTTGTTTGTTTGATTCGAGGTTTAATGTCCCCGTCAACACTTTAAAGGTCATTTTGGAGACGTTGCTTCCAATTTAGTGGGACTTTTACCCGACATTGAGATGAAATGACTTCTCAAGCCCTGTCGCCCAATGAAAACAATAGGGTTTATTAGCATGGACAGTCTGCCTCGCAACGCGGTTCCTGGACAGGCTTAGATCCTCTAAGCGGTTTACCAGTACTAGTGTTCAACTCTGCGTGGAAGCATCATGCAGCCCATATATTTCTTCAAGCCCCTATGGGCGGGGGCGATTATAACTAAGGTAAAACACGAACATACAGTGGCTCGGACGCAATGTTCAACCCGTTTGATGCTTCACATAAATACTGGCCTTCATCCTCTGTTGTAATATTTTTCAGTAAGACCACTTCGGCAGAATCATACCGTCCTATGCTAAAAACATGGCCCTTTAATTTCTTTCTAGATCCGTCTGTCTCAAACTTGACAATAGAAGTCCGGGGTGCAGGGTTTCCAAATGCATAACACCAGATCGTACTAACAGGTGGCTTTGCCACAATGACTTGCCCGGTGTTCCTGTAAAGAGATAATAAGCCGAGACTGTTTTCTGGAAAGGGCGCCATCTGCCTACTCAGTCCGCCTGGTATGAGATAGATAGTTTTGCCCACATGCACCTGAAGAACTGGGCCAGATATCATCTGCTCTACTAGTCTAACAGACAACATTCCACCACGCTCAACAAGCGATTTATCAACAGAAACTTGCCAGGCGAAGCCACGAGTTATCTTCTCCAATGTATTAGACAATCGATTATCGGCATCCTGTAGGTCCAATAGTCGATTAGGCTCAACCGAAGAATCGATTCCAATGAAGTTTACAAAGGACGCTAATTCGCTCAAATTCGTATAAACGCTTGTACTGATCGTAGCATTCTGACCAGGGTCAATAACTAAAACTTCTGGTAAAGGTTCACCATCTTGAAATTGCACGGATGACAATACTATACTTCTTCCGAGAAGAATCGCGGTTTTGTTGAAAAGAATCGTGACTTCAGAAAACTCCGACAAGATCTTCACGTAAAGGTATTCAATATCGATTAGATGCTTTATATCCATATATAATGTGGTCCTTAAGCTTTCCCCATTCTTTCCACGTATCATACTGGCAAATGGATCATTTTCTGGAAAACAAAAATATCATTTTAGCTGACGCTAGAAAAAAGATACTTTACGTTCAATTTATTTAAATGCAACTACAACTACAATGTAATAGTGCTTTTCATGAATCTACCTTAACCCTTAAAATGCCGAGACAAACTATATCTGAAAATGTCGTCTGCTTATGTCGTCTACAGAATCTTCTTGAAAACTTTTTTAAAAAAATGCATACAGGCAAACAGTGTTGGCCCAGATCAGACTGCTCCTAGAGAAGCAGTCTGATCTGTGTCCACACTCTTTGCAAAAATGAATCGTGAAGTAACCGGCAGACGACAAAGCAGACGACAATTGTCGTGATTAGCGTTCTTCTTTCATGTCTGCGATCAAAACTGTGTCTTCACATGAGTTTTGAATTTTATGTCTCACCAACCGCTAAGGTAATACGGAGACCGGACCTCGGTTTTAAGACTCATCCGAAAGTCTGGCGAAGCCCGGGATCGATCCTGCGACCCTGGTGTATCTTCACAGCATTTCCTGATATTTTACATGTGCGCCCAGCGAAGAATCAGATCAGCCTGCTCACCCATATAGTCTGACCAGAGATTTCTTTTGCCGTATGAAGAAGCATTGGGTCTTTAGCTATGCTTAGAGCGCACAACATAGACTCTGATCAGACTGTACAGATGTGCACGCTGATCTGAGTCTTCTCTGAGCGCACATGTAAATTGTAGGAAATGTTAAGCCCTGGCTCACATAGTACTTTTGTTTGTTTGTTTGATTTGCGGCTTAACGTCCCCGTCAACACTGTAAAGGTCATTTTGGAGGCGCTGCTTCCTATTTTGTGGGCATTTTACCCGACATTGAGATGAAATGACATCTCAAGCCCTGCCGCCCAATGAAATCGATAGGGTTTATAAGCATGGACGGGCCGACTCGCACCGCTTTGCCTGGGCAGGCTTAGATCCTCTAAGCTGTTTACCAGTACTCGTGTGTGGGTCGGTTTCAGCTCTGCGTGGAAGTATCATGCAGCCCATCTATTTCTTCAAGCCCCGGTGGGCGGGGGCCGAGCCAACATAGTACATATTCGAAAATGTTGAAAACTAAAATGTGCTTAAGACTGAGACCAAGAAATTTCAGGCCAGTCTTTTGGCATAAAATCAAGCCTGATATTTCCTTGTCAGGGTCTAAACCACAGCATTAATTATTTTCCTCACCAATTAACTTCTGAATGGTAAAATGTTTGTAAAGCTATTACCATCAGGCTTTCCAAGAATACAGAAAAACAATATGAAAAATTACAATTTACCACATGTAACGGAGCAAAATATGTATCATTCCGTTCTCCTACAAAAGGTTGTTTAAACATTTTTTCAGTAAGTTTTAAAACATAAAGAAATGAAAACCATTTTATGATTTCTACTACAAGGTATATGGTAGTCAAAAATGTACGGAACCCTGGAAGGGACATGAATTCTTTTTATTATTATGTTGTGCGAACAAGATAATAGCTTGGGCGGACAAGATATTATCTTGTTCGAACAACATATTACCTTGTGCGGACAACATATTATCTTGTGCGGACAAGATATTATCTTGTTTGCACAAGATATTATCTTGTGCGCGAACAAGATATTATCTTGTGCGGACAAAATAATATCTTGTTCGCACAACATATTATCTTGTGTGCACAATATTTTAAGTTGTGCGAACAAGATATTACCTTGTCCGAAAAAGATATTATCTTGTCCGCACAAGATATCATCTTGTTCGCACAACTTAATATCTTGTGCGCACAAGAAATCATCTTGTCTGCACAAGATAAAACGAGCTTTTAATAGCAGAATTAGTCTTAATTTTAGGTGGTCTTAATAGAGGAAATTTTACTGTACTTTTATAGAAAAATACGGCTGTGTGCAGGTCTATACGTTATTTCATAACAGACATTGATGGTGAGTGAACCAAGTCAACAATTAAAATTTACATACAAAAACTTTTGGACAGAAATAAAATCTGGATCTATTTTTAAAATAGAAGTGAAGGCAAGGATCAGGAATAGATACACTCAACCCACAGCTCTCACCAGAGACACCAAAGGGAAAGAAACACAAACATGAAACAACCAGACCTTTATGGAAACATCAACAGCGGAAAGCCAAAAGAACAGTCACTTTCCCACAAAAGGGCCAATTGGCTAACCGAAACAAAATAAAATAAGCGATACACACACTCAAAGACAAGTAATAACAAAATTAAACCGCGAAAGATGAACCGCCTTGGAACGCATTATTTCCATTATTTTATAGAAAGTGGAAATACTGCTGTCTTGTACAAATTTTCAAGGTCCCAAAGGTATTTGTGAGCCACTGAAACTATGCTAGGAAGGAAGGAAGGAAGGAAAGAAGGAAGGAAGGAAGGAAGGAAGGAAGGGAAGGGAAGGAAGGAAGGAAGGAAGGAAGGAAGGAAGGAAGGAAGGAAGGAAGGAAGGAAGGAAGGAATTTTACCTTTTACTGGAATCATGTGACCAAGTATATTATAGGCCCAAATGACTTCATGAGTTTCGGATGTGCTATAATGTACCGTTATCTGAACCCAAATAGTGTTGCCTAGTGGTGTTACCAATGTTACCACCGAGTTCGTTTGGATACCAGAAACCTTGGGGTTGATTGCCTTGCTGAGCTTCGCGACTGTGCCTGTATCTTTTCTGAACAGCTGCCGATGTTTTTCCAATGTATCGCAGACTAGCCCAAGTCCCTGAAAAATCTGGAAATCCCAAATAGCCTTGATAAAGAAGAAAGATAGGCTGTCAACAAGAAACAGGAAAAAAAAGAGAAAACAAAACAATTACATGTAAACATAAATGTGATCGTTCCGACATGTCCATAAAATAATAAGCCTTTTACTAATGTTATATTTTTAATTCAAATAACATTTAATAATAACTTTCTTTTTTCTACTCAAAACCTTATTTGTCGGAGCTCGTTAGAACCCCCTCACTAATGCCGATGCGACATAGTGCATTTTTCACATCTTCAAAACGGCTATTTTTCTGATGAAAATTCCTTGATATTTTTCTTATTTATACTGCTAACATAGGCTGTGGGTGCTCGTTAGAACCGGTTCTAACGAGTGCCCACAACCTATGGTTTGGAGCAGAAATAAGAAAAATAATGTATACCCCCGGAAACCCCAGTTTTCTCTATAAAGTGAGTCCCACAAACTTGAAGGCAACGTCTCCAAAGTGCCCTGAACAATGTTAAACCTCAATTTAAACAAACAAACATGTGGGATTTCTGCATATTTGATTTATGTGTAAACTGCATACACGGATTTTCGTGTAAATAGACTAAATAGTGGGGGGTTTTGTTTTAACTGCAAATATATGGAATTTCAGTGCAGGTTTTGGCTTTACGGCTTCTGCAAGATTATTTCAGGCCCCCGCCCATTGAGGCTCGAAGAAATAGATGGGCTGCATGATGCTTCCACGCAGAGCTGAAACCGACTGCACACGAGGACTGGCAAACCGCTTAGAGGATCTAAGCCTGCCCAGGCAAAGCGGTGCGAGTCGGACAGTCCATGCTATAAACCCTTGGGCGACAGGGCTTGAGATGTCATTTCATCTCAGTGTCGGGTAGAAGTCCAACAAAATTGGGAAGCAACGTCTCCAAAATGACCTATACAGTGTTGATGGAGACGTTAGACCTCAAATCACTTTGTTTTGGGTCGATCGTTGATCAGTGCTGGGCGAAAACGGGATACCCGTAGAATTACCACATGGCCTTCCGTTGCAGAACTTTGTGTCTCAAATGTCTTCTCTTTTCGAGCCTGGTTCGAAGTGTAAACTACATACACAGGTATGATGAATTTCTGTTTCTTTGGGATTTCTGTGTAGACTGCATATTTGGGGCGCTGTGAACCACTGGCAGAGCATCAGACATAAGATCGAGAGGAGGAATTTCTTCATCATTATCAAGCACATAACACTTTACTGCATAAAACTTGTTTATGAGAAACAAAGATGAAAAAAAGGGAAACAGAAAAAGTATATATACAAAACAATTTACTATAGATTTCAAACCAGTGATGCTCTATCCAAGTGAGCATCAAGTGCTGTGACTTTAAGAAAAAAAAACGTTATTCACATTGCTTAGCACTGGTTTCTGCCAAGATTGTCCGCGAGTCCGGCAGTATATTGGCCATATATGTGGCACTTCCGAGTAAACTACATATGTGGTATCATTGTGTAAACTGCATTTGTGCAGTTTCCGTGTAAAGCGCACAAATGGGATTTCTATGAGTGATTTCACCAAAGTTCATAATTATATTTATCTCCAGGTTGGATATGGGTGTGTCCATTATTCAAAGGTGACCAATAACATGTTAGATTGTACAGTTCTTAATTTAGTACTAACTGACTGGTAGTGTTGTACTTCCTCTTCTAAAAGACGGAGTTTAGCTTTCCCTTCATTGTGTAACATACGTAACTTTGAAAGCTCTGTTTCAAGGTTGTGAATTTGTCTGTCTGTTGCCACGTCAGTTCGAATCTGAAATGGAAAGAAATCAGAAGACTATATTCCCGACTCCAACATAAATATAGCCCAAATGACTACAGTAGAACTTCAATGGCTCGAACCCCGATGGCTCGTTTACCATGGAAGAGTCGAAGTCGTTCTTGAGTCCGCAGGGAATTCTTCAAAATATAAAATAGACATAATTTAGGGAGATTTTCTTCTTTTATCTTGCGGTTGTGTGTTATGTGTACTTATTAGAATCATATACATAACATGCATATATAATATAGAACACCGAAAAGATATTCCACAATTATCTCCATTATGCCTCCTTATATGGTACTAATAACATCACGAAGACACGCCTATATAATTTAGACCCCCTTAAACCCCATTAGAAAAACTGGGGTTTACAGAGGTAGACATTAATGTTCTTATTTTTCCTCAAAAGTATAGATTGTGGGTACTCGACTAGGCGGTTCTAACGAGTACCCATATTATATATATTTGAGCAGAAATAAGAAAAATATCACAATTTTTATCTTAAAAATCGATTTTTTTGTCGGAGGTAAAGCTTTCAGTGTATTTGTATAGGCATGTTTTTGTAATGGATCTGCGTGTCTCGAACTACCGCTGTCTCGAACAAATTGCATGGTCCCAATGGTGTTAGAGCCAGGAGCCATCAATGTTCGACAGTATTTGACCTTAAAATGAGGTCAAAGTCATTTAAGTAGAAACAAGTCTTTGTTACGTTGCTATGATATGCGTTACCGAGTTGTTTTTTCCAGAATCCTTCCATCGTTTCAAGAGACGGTGCAGACAAGCAAAACACAAAAAATCTTAAACTAGGTCAAGATCATAAAATATATTCAAACCGTCGGTTGGTTGCAATGATATTATGTGCCAAGTGTGATCACAAGTTATGAATTCATTCAAGAGACAGTGTGCAAGTAAGCTGTTTTGGTCCAAATTTGACAGTTTAAGAGAGTCTGTGATCTTGAAAATAAGATAATGGTCAACGAAATCGAATCAAAACTTTGTTGGTACGGTACAGTGATATAGTGAATGAAATTTGACAACATTTCTCAGATTTATTCATAATATAGGGCGATAAGCAGCCGTTTTCGCCAAGCTTTGACAGTTTTGGGGAGCCTGTGACCCTGGACTTGAGGTCGAGGACATCAAAATCTTTGTTTTTCATCATCCTATTGATGGACATATGCCATTCCCCTTCAAACCTCACTTTTATATGGTTACACTGAGGTTTACAGGGGTATACATTATTTTTCTCATTTCTGCTCAAAGCATCGATTGTGGCTACTCGTTAGAACCGCCTCGCCGATGCGGTTCTAACGAGTATCCATAATCTGTATTGGACAGATATATGAAAAATATTAGGATTTTACATGGAAAATTTCATTTCTTGATGGTAAAATTTTACCAATATATTTTCGTTATGGACGTCGTTGTTGCCGACGCAAACACCGGCGCATACGGGATCCGCGCTAAAATCAATATGACCCCCATGGTGGGGTAACATAATTGTCAGATAATATTAGCAAAACAATGTCAGTTTTTCAGACCCATAAATGATGTTATTTCGCATTGGTATAAAAGTGTACGAGTATGTATTTGTTAATTGATTCCAATTACATGTGAAAGGGTGAAGTAGAAGTAAAACAAAGATCAGGAATCGATACAATTAACTTACTCCACCCTTCAAAGACACCAAAGGGAAAGAAACACAAACATTAAGCGACCAGACCATAATGGAAGCCTAAACAAAGGAAGGCCATAAGGACAGTTACTTTCACACAAAATGGCCATATGGCCATCCAAAATAAGAAGACACAAGTGATACACACAGTAAGTAACAAACAACAACATAAATAAATCGCCACAGAAGAACCGCCTTGGAACGGTCAGTGGAAAGATTTCCACTGGGGGGCTTAAATCGATTTTACGTGGCCACAATCCTCGCCCTTACTTCCGTCGCCATTTAGAAAAATGATTTGTTCAGTCCGCATGAAGGCCTCCTAACTCATCAGTGAAACATCTCCGTGAACACAAATAATCAAAGAACCACAGAGGTGAGACAACGGTGAGGACTCGACAGCAAGAAACCACTGAAATGCTGGAGCAAAAGAAAACCAACAGTTAGACTCCGATGGGCCTAGGAAGTTGCTGGGGTCAATGATATCAAGGAAGCCCCTATATTCAATTATAAATAGTTCACATTCTCAATCATTAAAGGCATTTATTCTTGATTATTGAGGACTATCATTTCATTACATAATATTATGTAGCCCTCAGTGATGACTATAGAGAAGTCTTCTGTCTGCAACAGGTAAGGGGCCTTCTTGGGAAAAATCATAATTAACTAACCACAGTGTACCTTATTGATTTTCCCTTTGAGTGCCTCAGGCAGGGGATTCAACAGGAGCTACTTATCACCCTATTAAAGGCTGCCTTTGATCTGCTATAGACAGTATATCACAGGGGGCAATAAAACAATTATGAACACATGGTGTATCCTACTGTCTACTGCCTACTGTACTATTTCACACAGCGACAGGTAGTAACATAACTTAACGTGAAAGAGCACGTTCAGAATCCGCGCGTTACGTCATTGTAATTGGGGCCCGTCAAGCGATTTTGGTACTTATTGCCTGTGCGAGCAGCGAAGGTTCAGACGAGCCTGCGCATCCGCGCAGTCTCGCCAGAACCTCGCTGCTCGCTCATACAAGCAGTGAATCAAAAGGAACCTTCAGACAGAAAGCCATATCCCTGGCCCCTCTGAATGGCTGGGCATGCGCAGTTAAAATTTGTCATGACGGAATGCTCGAAGACACAAATTCGCTTGGCGGGGCTCGTATAAGAAGGGATGTCATCGTCGCTCGATTTAAGGTAAGAAACTATTAAGAACGTAGTTAGAAGATAAATATACTTGATTTAAAGACTTGAAGGTTTTTTATCGTTTGGGTTTCTTTTCAAAGATGGCAGCTTCTAACTGAATAACCGTTCCGCCGTGGCCATTGTTAAGTTCATTCTTAAGAATTCCTAAAATTTTCCATTTTGGTGAAATTTTCACATTTCGGTGACAAAGTTGGAACGGTTTATCATTTCTATAGTGAACTCCGAAATGAAATTCATTCCTATAATGTCAAATCAAAGCACTGAGAGCTCTGGTGGGTCAAATGCTCTCAGCTGGAAAAATAGTCCCCATTCGGAAAACACGCCAATACAAATACAATGTACATTGTTAATTTTACAGCCAAAAAAAGGTTTTAAGATAACATATTGTGATTTTTTTTGCATTTCGAACGGGTGTCGACAGTCTATATTTTAGAGGAGAAGGAAAAAAATAAGGTTTACCCCTGTAAACCCCAGTTTTATTTTAAAATAGTGGAGTTCAATGGGGTCAGAATTAAATAGGCATGTTTTCGGGAGGGGCTGTTTCGTTTAACTGTAAAATTTGCTGATCTTAAGCTCAAGCCGGTGACAGAGGATCGATTAAACCTTGAACAATGACATTGCTATATGTAGAAATAATCACACTGTGGTGCTTTATTAAATGGTTATAACTTTATTTCCACTATTTCCACTGATTACAATAGGAAGCGCTTTGAAGATGGCGTCTATACAATTTTTGTTTCAGTCAGATTATGTGTCTCTGCGTCCACTATCTTTTGCGTGGACTGTATGTTAAGAGGGAACTGTACATAACATTAGATGCAAAGTGATCAATCAGCTCTATCAAAAGCATGTTATATACAGATTATTGACTCAGCCCATTTAAGATATGGGATTTATAAACCTCGGGATGTTGAACATCCGATAAGCAAGCGCACTCGTTTCTTTATCGGATGTTCAACCTCCCTCGGTTTATAATTCACATTTTTAAAATGGGCTGAGTAATAAACCCTATATATTACACGCATAGCGAAGAAATACACGATTTCTCAATGAATTAAAAATGATAATTACCTCTTCCTGGGAAGAGGAAATATCTCCCTGTAGCCGGTCCTACTTTTCCAATGCATTCGTTATATTTAGACGCAGGAAAGTGTAATTCACGTTGACGCGTTGTTCGTAACGTCACATCAACGGCGCCTCAGCAGATGTAAACATCTTTCAGAATCTATTACGTTTGACTCGGATGCAGCGTTTAAATGAGTATTACAAGGACATAACCACTGAATTAGGCATAATTTTGTACTCTCGCATTTTTATCACAAGAATAATTTTCTTCTATTTTCATTCTGTACAATAGAAAGCGCTTTTAAGATGGCGTATATACAGATTTTGTTTCAGCTAGCTAAAGTGTCACTGCACCCTCTGTCGTTTGCATTGACTTTATGTTAAGAGTAAATTAGATGCAAAATAATCCATCAGCTCTATCGAAATGCGTGTAATATAGGGTTAACTAACTAAGTCCATTTTGAATATGGGTTTTATAAACCTCGGGAGGTTGAACATCCGAAACAGAAACTCGTGCGAAAGTGAACTCGTTTCTATATCAGATGTTCAACCACCCTCGGTTTATAAATTGCGTGTTTAAAATTGACTGAGTAATAAACTCTATATATCAGTTTAACAATTTTATATTCTCTTTATTTGAAACACTGTGATTGATTAAACGGTCGTAGTACACTTCTGTATTGATCGAAAAAGTTACGCTATCGCTTAACGGATTTACATGTACCTGTATCACTACTAACATAAAATAAAGGATGACAATAAAATCATAATATACGAGTTATTTGGGTATACACTGCAGAATATTTACACTTTTCATCGAAACGTCACGCTATGAAAATCCATATTGTTTTCGTCATCTAGAGTTGTTGATTTTGGTGATCTGGAATATCTGCAACCATTGTAGTCGATACATTTTGTTTTTTATCGTTATCTTCACAGCTGTGCAAGTGCAGCGTTTTTTAAAACATAACATGATTCAACCCCTGCCCATGGAGTGTTAACCAAAGTTTTGAACAGAATAATAGGCCACTATGATAAATTTCCAAGTAGCGGGGATATAGAAAATATTGTGCTAAATGAAGCTTTAAACTAATTACTGGATTATGATTATTAAAAATAATTTTATATGTTTAGCTGTCTTCGTCACCTACTGATATCAAACACTTAAGGTCGCAAAATGTTGTGGACATACAAATTTGTGATAATATGCCCACAATTGGGATATCAAGAAGTGCTTTACATATATCGTAAGCTGTTCACGGAGATGTTGCACTGATGAGTTAGGAGGCCTGCATACGGACTGAACATATTATTTGTCTAAATCGCGACGGAAATAAGGGCGAGGATTGTGGCCACGTTGAATCGATTTAAGCACCCCCACCCACCCAGTGGAATTCGTTTCACTGACCGTTCCAAGGCAGGTCTTCTGTCGCGATTTATTTTTGTTATGGTTTGTCTTTGAGTGTGTATCGCTTATATTATTTTGTTTTGGATAGCCAATTGGCCATTTTGTGGGAAAGTAACTGTCCTTCAGGCTTTCCGCTATTGATGATTCCATTAGGGTATAGTTGTTTTATTTCTGTGCTTCTTTCCCTTTGGTGTCTTTGGTGGGGGCTGTGGGCTGGTTGTGTCGGTTCCTGGTTGTTTAATTCGCTTCGGTTTTTCATGCGGACTGAATAATTTTTTTCATGCGGACTGAAAAAATTATCTGTCCAAATCGCGACGGAAGAAATGGGCGAGGATTGTGGCCACGTAAAATCGATTTAGCCCCCCCCCCCCACCTCCCCCAGTGGGATTCGTTTCACTGACCGTTCCATGGCGGTTCTTCTGTCGCGGTTTATTTTATTATGGTACGTCTTTGGGTGTTTGTGTGTCGCATAATTGGCCATTTTATATGGGAAAGTGATTGTCCGATATTAATGTTTCCATTAGGGTCTAGTTGTTCTGTGTCTGTGCTTCTTCCCTTTTTGTGTCTCTGATGGCAGTTTTGGGTTAATTGTATCGATTCCTGAGCATTGCCTTCACTTCTATTTTGCCAAGGCGAGATGCATACACTAGAGTGGAGGTCAAAGTACTATACTGATTGTGCCAAGAAATCACTTCAATATTATACCAGTCGAAATTAGAGTGGCATAAACTATGCGATGCACATTCAGTACCTTAAATAGTATTGTGGCGCGAAACTGTCAGTCTTGGATATATAAAATAAATGCATAATAAAGCATTCCTTACCCTTTGTGATGTCAACTATAAGAGAAGGTCTAGCTTTATTAATGAGTTTGTATAGAACTATACAAATTGTAAGCAGACCGAAAAGTGTATGTGTGTATATGAAAATGTAAGTGAAATCGTGAGAAAAGGTGTTGTTGGTATAACAGCATGAGGGAAGACCGGTTGAAAAACTGCCCAGCTTGGATTAGACTCACTACTATTGCCATAATTATACGGTATTTTCAAAACAAAACTACTTCAGTTATTACTGAAACACATGATAAAATATGTCGATACATTGTGTAAGAGATGGACTTCTCGTGAATAAGCAACATTGTATGTATACATGTATTTTGAATAGCTTAAGGTAGTTCTTAATGTGTTATTAAAACTGGAGATAGTTTGCCTTGCAAATCCAGAATATAACTGGTGATACGCATTTTGAATAAGAAAATAATAGTTCATTCGTTCCATAGATGCTTTTATATCTATGTCTTCCATGTCTCCCTGCTCTACATCATAGTGTTGTTTATATTTTCTTGTCCGTTGGGGTAAATGATTCCATTGTGGAATTTTGACAATATCTGAGGGTCACTGATGAGGTCTAATTGGCCGAAACTAGCTAGTCTGGCCTAGAAAACATACACACTCGATATTTTTCAGTTCTATGGTGTATTCCTCGTTTACAAAGGATAACCCTTTTACAGAACATATTTTGTAGCCACTCTTGTTTCTGGAATAGGATTGTTAAGATCAAGTTTTACCTGTTCTATTAAATTTTGAGTATTGTAATGCATTTAAACGTTCATTGGCGAAAGACCTTGCCCGTTATGATAATACAAATGTACATCCTCTCTTAGCTGTGCCGGAACAGCTAGCTGAAGCTTCCACTGATACGGTTTTAACACACCCCTTGGGCGCAACGTTGTGAAGTGATAAAGACGATTGTCAACAACTACATAAATTTTAGACTCGAAAACTATCTCTACCACTTTTACATCACCATCTGAAAGAATGGCGTGTACAAGAGCATTTAACTATGGACTTAATTCTGGACAAACCGACTTTAAGGGCGAGGATTGTGGCCACGTAAAATCGATTTAAGCCCCCAAAGTGGATTTCGTTTCATCGAGCGTTCCAAGGCGATTCTTCTGTCGGGGTTTATTTTGCTATAATTTGTCTTTGAGTGTGTGTATCGCTTATATTATTTTGTTTTGGATAGCCAATTGGCCATTTTGGTGGGAAAGTGACTGTCCTTTTGGCTTTCCGCCATCATTGATGTTACATAAGGGTCTAGTTGTTTTATGTCTGTGTTTCTTTCCCTTTGGTGTCTCTGATGGGAGCTGTGGGTTAATTGTGTCGGAACCCGATCATTGCCATCACTTCTATTTTTAGTCTGAGACCCACAATAATGGCTCAGTGTCAATTTTAGATGCTAGTTCTGGTCGCCGAATCAAAGGTAATCCGTAGAAATCCGTAGAAAGAGCAGACACGTTTTTTTTACCTACGGCGGATGCGCAAAAGTTACCACTGTATAGCATTTCGTGTCGGTTGCTTTTGATTCTGTTTCACTAGGTGTGTTTTAACCACAGGCTACTGTCTTTGAGTGTTGAGCTTTTAGTGAGACAGGTATCTCGATGTCATCCCGGCCCTCGTTCAAGGTATTGTCGTGTATCCGTTTACTACCATGTCATAGCCTCGACAAGTATCTGCGTATTGGTTTTGGATCCCAGGGCGATGCGCTGTTTTGAATTTGTATTCTTGTAGTCTCAGTGGCCCTTTTGCAGCAGAACCAGACGCTAACTAGACTTTCTGTAACCATGTTAAGCTAATATGTTCAGTACATACATCAGAGTGTAGTGTTTACTAAATACGGGTGATAAGATGAATGCTGAACCTTCATATTCTTTGATCGATCATTTTGACTCAAAACCACGAAGGCTGCGTACTATGTGTGCAATAACTGTTTTTTTATTTGATGCACCCAACTGGCTGGCTAAGGATGTACCCGATAGCATTGTTGGAGGCGTATTCTGAAACTTGTTCACATTTTGGGAAGGCAAGAATTAATGGTAATATCAATTTGGCTTATAGAGTGAGTGAGTGAGTGTTTGAGTTTTACGTCCCATCAACAGCCCGGGATCGATCCTGCGACCCCTGGTTTACAAGGCGAGTAGCGTAACCACTACACCACGGAGGCTTCCGTTGGCTTATAGAATTTTAACTGCATCAACACATTATTCATTCATTTAAGGCACGTTTCTTTCGTTTTCTGTTGCTCTCTGTCTTTTTCTGGTATAGTTTAACACCATTTTCATAGCAGGTAAAACAAGTTACTTTATTTTGAAATACTATGCTTTATTAATGGGTTTTGGTAAATAATGTGAGCATTTTTGTCATTTTCCTGCGCGATTTATCAATCATTGGAAGCAAAAAAGGTCTTTAACGCGTCGTTTGCTTGGGAAAGATGACATACTAACTAAACTACAAAATCAAATAAAATACAAAGAATATCACCAAATTGTGTTCTCAAGAGTTCTCAACAGTTTTTGGCTCAAAATCACCATACAATAATCAGTTTAGCATATATGTACGAAGGAGGTGATGTAGCTTAGATGAAGATATTCATGTGCTTCTGGATGACATTACGTAAAAAATCCGACGCTCATGGCAAAATAGAATGCTTGCATTTTTAGTTTGGATGTCGCTCTAATAGTTTTTCATTCTTAATGGGTGTTTAAGCATTCGGTAGGATTTAAGCGCCCCGGTGGAAATCTTTCCACTGACCGTTCATAGGCGGTTCTTCTGTGGCGGTTTATTTATGTTATTGTTTGTTACTTACTGTGTGTATTTTGTCTCTTTTTATTTTGGCTGGCCATATGGCCATTTTTGTGGGAAAGTAACTGTCCTTATGGTCTTTCTTTGTTTAGGTTTCCATCATGGTCTGGTCGCTTCATGTTAGTGTTCCTTTCCCTTTGGTGTCTTTAATGGGCGGAGTAAGTTAATTGTATCGATTCCTGATCTTTGTTTTACTTCTACTCTGCCTAAATCGTATACCACTAGCTTGTTTATACACAATCTTTTAATAACTAACATCCCTTAAACAAGTAATCATGTTTGTAACCGATTAATGGTAAAGCACTGATAAGTATACTTTGATTATTGTTCACCCTTTTTTACATTCGAATCAAAGCACTGACAGCACTGGACATGGTAAGTTGTCCTGAACTGAGGGTTAGACTTTTTCGTTTCACCCATAATTCAATTATTTAAGAAAACAATGTATACCCTGTGCAGAAGCCGAGTATTATTGTGTTAGATCTGGCTCTCTAAACCTAAGCCAAGAGTTTACAGATAGGCAATCTTATCACACAGCCTTATTTCTATTTTAAGCCCTTTGTGCCATCTTGTTCATCGGAACGGAAAGGTTCTAAATCTTTTAAGAGATGGCAACCAAAGCAACATTCCTGTGAAGTTTGAAGGAAACTGACTTAGGGGTATGGGAGAAGAAGTCGTTTAAAAATATTTCAATTTTTAGCTTTGGTGGCCATCTTGTTCATCGGAGCGGAACGATTTTAGCTGTTTTGATAGACAGCGATCTAAGCAACATTCCTGCAAAGCTTGAATCAAATCAGCCCGGAGTGGTTGGCATTCTATTTTAGCTTTGGAAGCCTTTTGGCTAATTGGAGCGGAACCGTTTCAGGTTTTTTGTGGTAGTAGGTCACCTAAGCAACATTCTCGTGAAGTTTGAAAGAAATTGGCTCGAGGGTTTAAGAGGAGTTGGCTTTTTAGCATTTTTTTTCTATTTTTAGTTCAGGTGTCATCTTGTTCATCGGAGCGGGACGGTTTTAACTTAGTCAATAGAGGTCACCTTAGTAACATTCATGTGCAGTGTGAACGAAATTGACCCAGAGTTATGGAAGGAGAAGTCGTTTAAAGATTTTTTATATTTTTAGCTTTGGTGACCATCTTGTTCTTCTGAGATGAACGAGTTTAGCTATTTTGGTAGAGAGCGATCTAGGCAACATTTCTGTGAAGCTTGGATCAAGCTTGCCCAAAGGGTTTAGGAGGAGTTGGCTTTTAAAGCAAATTGTTGACGTTTTTTCTTTCCTCTGCTTTGGCAGCCAGTTTGCTCATCGAAGCGGAATCGCTTTAGCTTTTTGGTAGAGGATCACGTAATCCCCATTCTAATAAAGTTTGAATGGAATTGGCCCAATAGTATAGAACAAGTTGTCGTTAACAGATGTTTTTTTTTTATTATTATTTCTACTTTTCAGCTCTTGGGGTCATCTTGTTCACCGGAGCAGACCTATTTAGCAATTTTGGTAGAGGGTCATCTATGCAACATTCCTGTGAAGTTTGACTGAAATTGGCTAAAGGGTTTAGGAGGATTTTTTTAGCAAATTGTTAACGTTTTTTCTGTAATTAGCTCTGGTGACCATTTTGCTCATCGGAGCAAAACCTTTATTTTCCGTATTTTGATAGGGGTGGTCATCTTGCTCATATGAGCAGAACGGTTTTAACTATTTGTAGAGAGCGATCTAAGCAACATTTCTGTACAAATTGAATCAAACTGGCCTAAAGGGTTTAGTTCTTGCGGCCATTTTGCTCATCGAAGCGGAAACGTTTTAGGTTTTTGGTAAAGGATCGCCTAATCTCAGTTCTTATGAAATTGAATGAAAGTGGCCCATTGGTATAGGAGGACTTGTCGTTAACAGATTTTTTAATTTTTAGCGCTGGGGGTTATATTGTTCAATGACATCCGAGTAGAACGATTTAGCAATTTTGGTGGAGGGTCATCTAAGCAAGATTCCTGTGAAGTTTGATTGACATTTGGCCCAAGGGTTTAGGAGGAGTTGGCTTTTATAGCAAATTGTTGACGTATTTCTATTTTTAGCTCTGGTGGCCATTTTGCTCATCGGAACGAAACCTTTTTAGCTGTTTTGATAGACAGTCACCTAAACTCCATTCCTGTGAAATTTGAATGAAATTGGCTTAAGGGTATAGGAGTTGTCGTTTAAAGATTTTTTTTTTCACTAAAAGCCATCTTGTTAATTGGAGCAGAATAATTTGAGCTTTTTTTGTAGGGGGTCACCTAAGCAACAATTGGCCAAAGGGTATAAAAGGAGTTAGCATTTCAAGCAAATTGTTGACGCTTCACGACGCACGAGGCACCACGCACGAAGGACGACGCACGACGGACGTTGACCGATCCCAATATCATGTGCACTTTTTACTCGGGTGAGCTTAAAAGCAAAAATACTGACCAGACCAGCTTCATGCACATACTGATCTAAGTCTTCGCTGGTCGTAGTATTCAAACTGAAGTTGGAAATGTGACTAAAATCATATGAACCTAGCTGTTTGAATCTACTCTTGACTCGGCCAGAAGCTGTGTTGAAACAACAAAACCAATGTTTAAATCATAAAAGTCACGTGGTGGGTGAACATGGGTTTTGAACTTTCATTAGTTCCTTCCTTTGTTTTCGTTAAGATGAGTGACGTTACGTTGTCGCCCTGAACGTAGCATTTATAAAATTATAAAAACAAAAATGATGGTGTCAGAACGTCATTGCGAAATAACGTCATTTTAAACAATGTTCTGAACTAACTCGTATATTCATTACAGTGATAACATACATAAAATTGACATTTGGTTAAACCAAATTTGTAGAAATGAACAGTATGATGGAACAATCACGGGGATTAAGAATAATATAGCTATGACATTCACACAATTATAACCCATTCAGTACCAGAAATCCCTAAAGGGGTACCTTGGCAAACAGTGCAGGCCATGATCAGACGCCGCAGGACGCGGCCTCTAATCAGGACCTACACTTTTTGCAAAAACTTCAGCCATTTTCCTAATCAATTTTGAGGAAAACACAGTCTGACACCCCTCAATTTTGAAATGGAATCGTGCTATATATAAGGTTTGGTACAAAAAGGGTTAGGAATTAAAGATCATCAAAGGGAACTATTATCACCGCAGACAATGGATTTCAGGTTTGGAGTTCAAATAGGGCTTAGACTATTTATTCTATGAGGCGAACTGCCTCGCAGTCGCAACTTTGGCATTCAAGAAAAAATGTTGGGTTGTTTCGATGGCTATGCATATGCAATTTGGGTCACCAATAATATTTTTTGAACATAGACGGTGTTTTAAAATAGTCTAGTGTGCTGTTAACTCTTTTTTGTCCGTATGATAATACTTCGACGGTTTATAGAGGATCTTACATGAGTGTTCACGTATTATTGAATTTTTTTAACAAGTTGAGGAAAATGGATAAAATGCGAGGCTTTGTCGAGCAGTCTACATCTTTTCCTCAACGAATTTAATGAATTCAATAATACATGAGCACGAATGGAAGATTCTATTTATCACATGCCATTTTAAATGCGTTTTATTCACGATTGTTTTATAAAAATGTCACTATTCCACCATTAGTCGTTATGGACGTCGTACATGTAACGTTACGGGGTGTATCTAACTAATTTGCATATTTAGTCAACTAGTGGATTTTCGAATTTATTACATGACGTTATTACACTCTCAGACGCGACGTCATAAGATTAATTCTTATTTTAACTGAGACTACATTTCAGGCTCGCTACTGAAGTAGATTCTTTGACATCAGAAAATTTATCCTTCCATAAACTTATACCAGCAGGATGTAAGGATTTGAAATATAGCTGTGTCCTGTCCATAGCGGGTATTATGTTATTACAGTCTCGTAGATTATAGGGAGCTGTATCGTCCAAAAATAGGAGGAATTAATGAACTCAAGTAATTAGGGGACAGACCAGATGACATTTTGTAAAATAGACAAAGTTTGTGATTTGCCGCCGTTGTTCCAAAGTTTCCCACCCCGTTTCCTTAAACAATAGTTCTACCGATACTTATTAAGTAGTCATGGCGGCTTCAAGTTGAACTTTTCCAAAAGAATCCTTTTCATATTTTCTGCAATTGTCCCACACAACACCGGCGTATTCTAAGACAAGTCTTAAAAAAGATATGTTCATAGTTTCCAAGGATTGACTTTCAAGAATAAATTTCATCTTTCGCATGATATTAATTTTAGTCCAGGCCTTAGATGTTATATAATCGATATGATCGTGCCATGTTTCATTGTTGGAAACAAAGATACCAAAATGCGTATGACTGGTCACATCTTTGATTGATTCATCATTCAAAACAAGTTAAAGGTGCATTATTGAGCTATCGGTAAAAAATGCTTCCAAAAATAAAATACATATAGCCAGTATTTTTCTTTAAACAATACAAATGAATGCATTTTATGCAAAAATGAGAACAATTATGATGACAGGTAAATTAGTTTAGAGGGATTCCCTAACTAGGTTTCGAACACTAATTAGATCTATTTTTAGTTCGTGACCATATATGACGTTATATATGACGTATGCGACGTTCATTTTCGGCCTTGATTGCTTAGGTCATGCCTGAATCGGAAAAAAATATGACGCTGAATACCATGCCATAAGTAACGACATTCAGAGACGATACTGTCGCCATGTATGTGTAAAGTGACAGATTTATTTTTAGAACAGAAATTCAGAACACATATATGACGTTATGCGACGTTCATTTTCGGCCTTGTTTGCTTAGGCCATGCCTGAATCGGAAAAAAAATATGACGCTGAATACCATGCCATAAGTAACGACACTCAGAGACGATACTGTCGCCATGTATGTGTAAAGTGACAGATTTATTTTTAGAACAGAAATTCCGAACACATGTTCAGAGTGAAGGGTAAACACGAATGAAAACGACCATTTTCACAAAGTTCTGAAGCTGTATTTGGCTCCAAAAGTGTATACAGGACAAAGGAGCATTAATTGAAGATAAAAAAAAACAGAAAAAAAATTGAGACCCGGTAGTTCAATAATGCACCTTTAAGGATGATTTGGTCTGTTAGTTTTTTTTCTTGAATTAAGGAGAGCTTCTAACTCTGACGGAATGAACTTGACTAATCACCGTTCTTTCCTTCGAGGGGTGGCTTCTAAATCAGAGTTTATTTGCCGAGCTGCCTCATTATGGTCGTTCATTATCAAGCATAAGCTGGTATCATCAGCAAAAAGACGAACGTTAGAATTAATCTCTAGAACTATATCATTAATAAACATAGAACAAGAGTGGTCCCATGATTATGCCTTGAGGTACACCAGCTTCTATAGAGACCCAGTCGGAACAGGCGCCGGGGTTAACTACCCTTTGTTTCCTATTTGATACGTAACTAACTAGCCATTGTAAAAGTGTTGTATCAATGCCTGTTTGTTTAAGTTTGTAAAGAAGGCCTCTGTGCCATACCCTGTCGAGAGCGTTGCTAACGTCACAGAAAATTGCCCTTACATCTTTGCCTTGATCCAGAGTCTTGTAAAAAGTATTATAAATATCAACTAATTGGTTTACGATGGAGACGCCAAGAACAAACCCAGATTGTAGACATGTAATTGCATGTTGGCCGAGAAAAAGTTAAACATATGCTTATGGAATTTTGCATACTGCACTTAACGGAGATATAGGTAAGTAGTTTGAAACCGTGGGGGGTCATCTTTTTGTGCAGAGGCGTAACATTCGCCTCTGTCCACAGGTCGAGGAAGGTACCATTAGACATAGAAAACAAGAGCTATCACTATAGGTGACCAATGCCCCCCCCCCCCCCCGTGGGAGCCAATTTCTGAGTTTTTGCAAAATTTCAAGGGGAGATAATTCAGCCAAAAATGACAACAAAGTTATGGTCCTTGGTCAGAATGTAGCCCTTGTGATGGTGAAGTTTTATAAGGCTAGGTCAAATACTTTTGAGGTTATGATCAAGGTTAAAGTTTTTGTGACTGACAGACAGACAAACAAAAAAACAGACATCGGACAGACAGACAAACAAACAGACAGACAGGGCAAATACTATATGCTCCCCCCCCCCCGAATCAAAGATTCTCGGGGGCATAAAAATAAACAGGTCGCAGAGCGGTATAGCTAAGGGGGTAGTTAAGATTCAAGATCTTATTATTAACGTTATCTGGTCCTGTGGATTTACCTAATTGTAATATATATAGATTGTGATTGCTCTTTAGGATCACCTCGCTGAGCCAACCCTATCAAGAACATACAATCAATGTCTCAATAGATGAATTATGTCCTAGAAAAAAAGTTTTCCTTGTTGTTTATGTTTAAAACGGGATATTTTATGGACCTATTAACTCGAGTTTCCTTTGTTCAATGCGGCTTCTAAACATTTCGAAACGGTGCCGCGCTCATTCAGATATTTGTGTGTAATACATGTACAGAGGACAAAATGGCTGTCAGATTTGTTTTTGTTTGATTTGGGGTTTAACGTCCCCGTCAACACTGTAAATGACATTTTGGAGACGTTGCTTCCAATTGTGTGGGACTTTTACCCGACATTGAGATGAAATGACATCTCAAGCCCCGTCGCCCAATGAAACCAATAGGGTTTATTAGCATGGACGGTCCGCCTCGCACCGCGGTTCCTGGACAGGCTTAGATCCTCTTAGCGGTTTACCAGTACTAGTGTGCGGGCCGGATTCAGCTCTGCGTGGAAGCATCATGCAGCCCATATATTTCTTCATGCCCCTATGGGCGGGGACTTGAAGTTATTTTGAAATCAGATCATTAGTCTAGGAGCTGAAGTCATTTAAACGTTTTTTTTTTCCCTTCTATTTTTTGCTATTGTGGTCTTTCTGTTCAGCAGAGCAGAACCATTGAAGCAATTCTGGTAGAGGGTCGCCTAGGAGAAGTTGTTTAAAGTTGTTGTTTTTTTCTTCTATTTTTTATCTGGTGGCCATTTTGTTAAGCAGAGCGGAACCGTTTTAGCAATTTTGGTAGAGAGTCACCTAAGGAATATTCCCGTTTAAAATTATTTTGAAATATGATCATTACCCCCAGGAGGAGATATCACTAGGATTTAAAAGGTTTTCTACATTAAAGTCTGGTGGTCATTTTGTTCAGCGGAGCGGAACCATTTTAGCAATTTTGGTAGCAGGTTAGAGGAGGAACATTCATATGAAATTATTTTGAAAAGGGAGGAGCTGTCGTTTAAAGGTTTTTCTAAGGTTGTTTTTCTCTTTTTAGCTCTGGTGGCTATTATGGTCAACGGCGCGATACCATTTTATTTATTCTGCTAGCGAGTCGCCCAAAGAATATTCGTATGAAATTATTTTGAAATCGGAATATTAGCCCAGGAGGAGATGTCGTTTGAAGGTTGTTGGTTGTTTTTAGTATTATTTTTATCTAGTGGCCATTTCTTTTAGTTGAGCGGAACCACTTCAGCAGTTTTGGTAGAGGCTCACCAAAAAAAATATTCCTGTGAAATCATTTTGAAATCGGACCTTTTCCCTGGGAGGAGATGATTTAAAGGATTTTCTTAGGTTTTTTTTCTATTTTTAGCTCCAGTGGCCAGTTTTTTTTTCAGCGGAGCGGAACTATTTAGCAATTTCAGTAGAGGGTCACCAAAGTAACATTCCTGTGAAATAATTTTGAAAATGGACCATTAACCTAGGATGAGATGTCATTTAAAGGTTTATCTATTTTTACCTCTGGTGGCCATTTTGTTCAGCTGATCGGAACCATGTTAACAATTTTGGTAGAGGCCAGCACAGGAATATTCCTGTGAAATTATTATTTCGGAGGAGATATCATTTGAAGAAATTGTTGACGGACGGACGAACGGTCGGACGGACGACGGAAGCGATCACAATAGCTCACCTTGAGTACTTCGTGCTCAGATAAATTAACAAAACCAAATCTCAGATTTGCAGTTAATTTTAGATTTCTTAACCCTTATCTTGCTGTTCACGACAATCCCTATCTTTGCAAACAAGAAGAAGCCATCTTATCAGGATCTACACTGTTTGGCATTCAGTTTATGAATTTGTAACAATAAATTACATCAAGTAATTTGATTGGTTGATAGACAGAAATGGATGTGGCTTAAATGAACATTCAGCAAGATAAGGGTTAAAATTGCAAGCTTATTAAAAAAGACAAAAAGTCAGGCTTTTGACATATGATATAATATATAAAAAGAATTTAGAAAATGTAAATTGTGAAAAATGCAGACAAGTTTGATATCATGGTGTAGTCTAACCTTAAAGCTTGAGATGTCATTTCATCTCAATGTCGGGTAAAAGTCCCACAGAATTGGACGCAACGTCTCCAAAATGACCTTTACAGTGTTGACGGGGACGTTAAACCTCAAATCAAACAAACAAAACTAACCTTAAAGCGACGTCGCATTATGTTTACTTTTCACTTTGGTGACCCGCGTTCGATACCCGTCCGAGTCGTCTACATTCATTACGAAAACACGCCTATACAAATACATTTTAAATTTTACCGCCGCAAAAACGAAAATTTTAATATGAAAAATTGTAATATTTTTCTTATTGCTGCTCAAAATATAGATTGTTAGTACGCGTTAGAACCGCCTCATCGAGGCGGTTCTATCGAGTAACCACAATCTATGTTTTAGATCAGTAATAAGAAAAATAAGGTTTACCCCTGTAATCCCTAGTTTCACTATATAAAAGTGGGGTTTAAAGGGGTCAAAATAATATACACATGTTTGCGTGATGTACATTTATTCATATGTAACTTTTTTTGCTACCGATGAACTGTCCCATACTAGGTCCGATTTATAAAAAAATAACTATGTCAAACATATATATTTATATGTATTTAGGAACAAGATGCTATAATTTTTATCAGCCGCGTGATAAATTAAATGTTGCAAATTATTAATTATACTTGAGACTAAACAAATGGTGTTTGTAGTTGACACAGATTTTTGTCATTTCAGATTGTCACATACATTTTTCACTTCTTTCTGACTGTCTTCCTACTTCCGGGCGCAAAACCGTTGACCCAGTTCAATGCCGTAAACAGCCCGACGCTGCAGCACTAGGTAGGTATAAGACGTCCATGGACACCCTTGAAGATCTCACTTTATACATAGAAAAATGTGGCGTATACAAAGGTACATGTCTACATTGGTTTTGGTTACTCGTTAAGAGCCGCATCGGTAAGGCGTTTCTTCAGGACAACAATAAATTTTCCGTCTCGATGAGGCGTTTCTAACGGGCAACAAACAATATTTATGTTGACATTTGCAGATGGTATAAAAATTCTTAAACAGAGGACGCGCGTTATAACGAAAGTATTTGTTCCTTATCGTTATAATGAATTTGCCGTTGTTAAGAATCCCAGTTAGAATTATGATAGGTTATAAAAGTTTCTTTCCACAGCATTACTCCAAGAAACAAATGTTATAGGCATTTGTTAGAATCGCCTCGATGAGGCGATTCTAACAAATATCTATAACATTTGTTTCTTGGATCGAGGCGATTCTAACAAATATCTATAACATTTGTTTCTTGGAGACGTAAATTACAAGAATCTTTCATGATGGGTATTTCCAACCAAAGGGAAGCCGAAGCCGCTCGAAATCGAGGCTAAACCTTGAGCTAAGAATTTATTCCATTGAAATTGTCATTATAACAAGTTTTGTCGTTATAACGTTATATGTCGTTATAACGCGGGTCCTCTATATCACCCTGTTAATCTTATTCACCTTATCAAACATTATCAAGGCGTCCTGTTATAAAGCAACGTCCAAACTGCAATCAAGAAATTGCAATTTAAGAAATAGATCAGCTTTAGCTGTGACTTGAGTAATAAATCACCGTTTGGAGATCAGTTGTAAAGAAAATCAAATAACGGGCGCACAGCGCGAGTGATTTGTCTATAACTGGATAGATTATTCACATACTCTATAGAGCTGAAAATCGGCAATGTTGTTGTTGTCCTTGGGAACGTTTTCAGTGCGAGAAATGCGAGTACATCGCATCTAGGAATGACGTCATGAAACGGCGGATGTTCGCGTAACGCTGTTCTTCACTGCGATTTATTTAAAAAAGGAAATTTATTTTTTTGCAGTTCATGGAAGTATGAACGCAGTGGGTCGCGTGCAAAGTAAATGAACCCCAAATGGGTTCACATAAACTTTTCTAGCGACCCGCTGTCGTTCATACTTTCATGAAAAGCAGAAAAATAAGTTTATTTTTATATTTACATTATTTGCCACTCATCACTGGGCGAAAAAATGCTTATAGGACACGCTTTTAAAGCTTAAAAACTTTTGCACGCTGTTTTTCTACAAAGAGCGGAGCAGCGTTGACGCCCATAGAGGACAATGGTTTAGAATGACGTCACTTGACGTCATTGAAAATCATGTGATTCGATGCGTTCATGGAAATATGAACTGCATTGTTTTCTATAGGTTTATATTAGAATTTACGGGAGACCGGGGCTAGTTGGTCCGTGGGGCAAGTTGGTCCTAGCACAATTTCTCTGAACTGAGAAGGGTCATGCAAAATGATATGGCGCGATGGAATGCTTGATCATGATACACTTTCTGAAGAAAATTAGATGGCGATCAAAAAAGGCGTAAAAATCTTAGAGAACAAAAACTGATTTTGTACCACAAAAGTGACTTTATCACACTTGGAATCATCTGTTTGTCTTTTTGTGTGAAACAAATAACATGCAGATGTTATACTTTTCCTGAAAGCTCATTTTCTAAAGTATTCATATGAGTGTATTTGGTGTTTCTAAATTCAATGACTCCGTTCCTATCATTTGTGAAGATCTACCAGGCGCTAGGGTCGGGGTAAGTGGGTCCATTCGCGACGGGGTAAGTTGGGCCGTCGAAAAAACATTTGTATTTATCGGAACCTGGCATTTTCTGAATGAAAGACAGCAGCAAATTATTGAACAAGTTACATAGTACCAAAATGGTTCTGAGAAATAGATATGAGCCCCAGCCGTTGAAGACAAATCATAACCTTAGGACAAACTAGCCCCGGTCTACTCTACGGTAAGGCATTTAAATGGGGGGTTCCAATCAAATCGGCGGTTTAGAGAAAAATAACTAACAAAATGCACAGCTGGCTGATCATCTGAGGAATTTGTGTTAATATAGTGTAGTGTAGGGCATTGTTACTGGAGCCACGTAATTTCTCAGATCTTTTGTCAAAAGTGGTATTTATCGACCCAACATTACTTCCTGATTTTCTCGTTGAATCCCAGTCAGTCCAACTTACCCCGCGGCTCGGACCAACTTACCCCGATAGTGGGGTAAGTTGGTCCGTTTTACCTCGTCTTGGAAAACGGCAATATTTGTCAGAATCTGTCATTTTCCGGACTGAAACTATGAAATAAGTTGGAGAATGGATTATACTAGTTGCATAATGTAAAAGTATTACAAGCTAATGAATATTTGTCAGCATTTGAAAAAATGTAATTTTCGGACCAACTAGCCCCGGTCTCCCCTACACTGGAAATGTAAATATTTTAGAATAAATCACAGTTCTTTTCCATTGCTAATACAGGCGTGCTGTGTTAGAATAATGCATTCGTGTCCTTTAGAAGCACTGGCTATTCAAGTCAGTAAACATTTTTTTTTTTTTTTTTTTTTTTTTTTTACATTTTCGGTTAATCTTACCGCAATTTACAATTTTACCGTATTGATACGAAGCACTGTTTGCCCACTGCATAAAATATGATTTAACTATTCCTTCATTATTCTACCTATCGACCTACTTTTAACGTCGTTCGAACTTTTGCATGCTTAAAGTTAGAAAACTGAGGTCATTGATAAACATACTGTCTTTAGCAATTGCATGAGCGTTAGAGCTGATAGAAAACTCCGTCCAAAATCACTGTTCAGCACCATGAGACCGACTTGTCATCACGAAAACACGCCCAGAGAAGTTTGACCCCCTTTAACCCCAGTTTTTTTTATATACACGTACAATGTAGTACAACTGGGATTTACGGGGGAGGGGGGGGGGGGGGGGGGAATACGTTATTTTTTTTTATTTCTGCTCAAAACATAGGAGGATGTCTTATACAATCAAAGTTCATTTTACACGTGACATTTTTCTTTGTTTATCGTACCCGTGTGTGAGTTATAAGTCAAGTGAGATTATAAGAATCTTATATGGGTGTGAGAGGTGGATGGAAAAATCCATCCCGAGGGTCACTGTCCGGCAACACGAGGCTTGCCGAGTGATGCCGGACAGTGATCCCGAGGGACGGATTTTTCTATCCACCCCTCAGTCACACCCATATTGGATTCTTTTTCTTGCATACCCTCCATTTCTTAGCGCGGATTTTTAATGCTGCAGTCACTTCGAGTACCGACTTCCGCATTATTGTGATGGCAGTACAGGAATGTTTAGTGACGTCATGTTACGTGCTGTGACGTCAACCTAAACGACGGCGCATATAAGGTCGTAATCAACCAAACACGCGGTAATATTCGATTTTGGGTCAGGACACCAGGGTCAGAACATAAATTTCTATCCCAGGGTAAAATCACGGATTTTCTTGTCTGGTGTGCAAGAAAAGTATTTCTTTCCCATTTAGGTCGCCCCCGTCAATCGGGGCTTGAATAAATAGATGGGCTGCATGATGCTTCCACGCAGAGCTGAAACCGACCGCACACGAGAACAAGTAACCCGCTTAGAAGATCTAGGCCTGCCCAGGCAAAGCGTTGCGAGTCAAACCGTCCAGGCTTATAAACCCTATTGGTTTCATTTGGCGACAGGGCTTGAGATGTCATTTCATCTCGATGTCGGGTAAAAATTCCACAATATTGGAAACAACGTCTCCAAAATGACCTTTATTTTATACACAGCAGTGAAATAAATGCATATCTGAAACAAATAAAAGTGATATTTTCACAGTGTGAAAATATAAATGTTATGTCCAGTGTAAAAAAAAATAAATAAATAAATAACATGACGGCAACATGACCATGTTATTTCACAGTAGCAGCCCGGACTACTTTTTTCGCCAAAGTTCATATATGCTATCTACAAAAAAAATGTGTAAAATAGTAAGATACCTTGAAAAGCACTCTTTGCAAAAATGCTGTATTCATAATGGCGATCTGTTTATGTTTTGAAACTGACAGTTGTGACGTCATAGCCAAGTCAAAAATTGTGGCGTAAGATCCAGTAAGTGTCCTAAAATATGATAAATTTACTTTTTTCGATTAAACTCAAAATATTTCATCTCGTATGTTGAAAACATCAGAATTTTCACTCGTGCTTCGCACTCGTGACAATTCTGATATTTTCAACACACTCGATGAAATATGTTTGGTATTCATCTCAAAGAAGTAAATATCTTCTATATACAGTATTGACGGGGACGTTAAACCTCAAATCAAACAAAAATCGGATATAACTAATTAATTAAAACGTGCAAACGGGAAACTACATGACATCGGATTTTCAGTTATGTTTTGTAAGATGTATATTTAGAAACCTCATAAAATCACAAGCATTGTGTCGTATATTACAATTAAAGACAAATTAACTCGACGTAACGGTACAATATAAGCAAACCTTAGAGAAAATACTTGTTTTGTTCGCAGGTTTGTCACTTTAAGACTATTTTAATAAGTAATTTAAGACCGCACATTATCATAAATATAACACCTTTCTAGGTTATTAACTTACAGTAATTTTATTTATTTTTGCCTTCTTCCGGCTTTAGGACAGACCTTGTTAAATAAAATGTGAGCCACATCGCAAACACGCGAGTCTCGTGGTGCTGCTGAACCCAGTTTTGCACGGTAGATCAAGTGGAAGCACTCTGATCAGGATACAAGTATTTTGATTGGTTAATAAAGTCAGAAATGGGTGTGGTTAAATTAATTTATTCAGCAGGAGAAAAACAAATCTTCAGACACGTTTGTCCACTGAGCGAATCATCACTTAAACACGCCTATATAATTTTGACCCCCTTGAACCCCACTTTTATATAGTAAAACTGTGGTGTACAGGGGTAAGCATTATTTTGCTTATTTCTGCTCTAAACTATAGATTGTGGGTACTTGTTGGAACCGCCTCATCGAGGCGGTTCCAACGAGTACCCACAATCTATAATTTGGGCCGAAATAAAAAAAAAATATCAGAATTTTTCATCTTAAAATTTTCTTTCTTTCGGCAGTAAAATTTACAATGTATATGTATAGGCGTGTTTTCATAATGGGCTCGGATTAACCAGTGCATTCTGGTATTAACCCGTATCCCGCTGAACACAAAACCCCCTACCTTTTCAAACAGTGTAGATCCAGATCAGATGACCAGCTGATCAAGATACAGTAAAACTTCGATGGCTCGAGCACCGATGGCTCGTTTACCATGGCTGAGTCGAACCCGTTCTTGAGTCCCGAGGGAATTTCTCCACATAAGAAAAAGGGAGGGTAATTAAGGATTTTTTTCTTATTCTCTTGTAAATGTATGCTGTGTGTACTCATTAGAATCGCCTCTATGAGGCGATTCTAATGAGTACACACAACATACATTTTTGTTATAGAACTCCGAAAAGATGTCCCAAAATTAAGGCTGTTATGCTTCATGGTGGTAACCCTCAGTGGCTCGAACTACCCCTGTCTCGAACAGATTTTCATGGTCCCAAAGGTGTTCGAGCCATTGAAGTTCTACTGTATTCAGTTTGCCAATTTGAAAGAATACATTATGTTAAGTTCATAGACAGAAATGCGTGTCCTAAATTAATATATTCAGCAGGATATGGGTTGAAATCGTGTACAAATATCACCACATTATAGAGTCAAATTCCTATATTAAGACCGCTTTGGGAATGTTCAAACGTGATTTTTAAGATCACCTTTGAACAGTCCCACAGATGGTCTCATACTAAAGGACAGAGGACAGTTTTTCAGAAAACACAAGTAAAGATTAATTGCAACCTACTAAATATGCTTTTAAAAGCAGAATAAATTTTAGGTGGTCTTAATAGCGGAATTATGCCTATGCAAGTATATTCACTACAGATAACATATCTTGTGGGATGCAACAAACGAAAGCATTTGTTCGGATCTGTGCATACAGCGAACACATAGATCTGCATTTTGGGTCAATTGCTTGTCAAGCGACCTAAATACAAGCTACAAAGCGCAATAGTTATACATGCTGATGTACATGTGACTTATTTCGCACCGTCCCTTTCTATTGGCTGGTACTAGGTTTTACGCAGCTCAGAGCGCTTGCCGCCTTGAGCAAAATAGCAGACTTGTTTTTAGAAAGCAACCGAATAAGCGCATAAGGATAACTGTATTGGTGAGTGTCTTTGTTTGTTTGATTGGAAGTTTAACGTCCCAGTCAACACTGTAAAGGTCATATTTCAGACGTTGCTTCCAATTTCGTGTGATATTTTGCCCGACATTGAGATGAAATGACATCTCAAGCCCTGCCACCCAATGAAACCAATAAGGTTTATAAGCATGGACGGGCCGACTCGCACCGCATAACCTGGGCAGGCTTAGGTCCTCTAAGCGGTTTATCAGTACTCGTGTGCGGGTCGATTTCAGCTCTGCGCGGACGCATCATGCAGCCCATCTATTTCTTCAAGCCCCGATGGAAAGGTAAATTGGCGAAATTTCCGACCGTAAAACCGCCGATTATCCTCGGCGGTTTTACGGTGCAAATTCCGTTTTACGGATCCACTGTATCGTCGCCGTACAACGAAATTTCCGACCGTAAAACCGCCAATTATTCTCGGCGGTTTTACGGTGCAAATTCCGTTTTAAAGATCCGCTGTATCGTCGCCGTACAACGAAATTTCCGACCGTAAAACCGCCGATTCACTTCCCAAAATGACAATTTTGAATACAGTTATCATCTCCTAAATGTAGTCATGTGTTGGGTTCTGCAAATTGTGTAGATTCAGATTAGACCCCACAGAACGCGGCGTCTTATCATGGTCTACACTGTTGTATTTAAAAAAAAAAAATAAACGAAAAGATCTAAGTTTCCGTTCAGGACGCATCCAGTCAAGAGCTTATTAGGGAATTTTTTTTTTTTTTTTTTTTTTTGCACGTGACTGATTGTCATTAACCCATATATGCCTAGTGGTTCATTTTTTGGGACGTTAACAAACAGGATAGATCCAGATCAGACGCCACAGAACGTGACTGCTGATCTGAGTCTACATGTTTTGCTCAAAGAGTATACATTTTTGTACAACACAAACCTGACACCCCTATAATTGAAAATGGACCACTCTAAACTTATAAGCTGGAAGTGTCCATTGTCATATATGGGTTAAATTCACAAAATCTCATCTTCATGATCTTGACTTTTGGTTAGTTTTGGGCGGCAATGGCTGAGTGAGTGAGTGAGTTTGAGTTTTACGTCTCATCAACAGCTAAGGTCATACGGTGACGGGACCTCGGTCTTGACTTTTGGTTAGTTTTGGGCGGCAATGGCTGAGTGAGAGTTTGAGTTTTACGTCTCACCAACAGCTACGGTGACGGGACCTCGGTTTATAGACTCATCCGAAAGTCTGGGGAATGCCCGAGATCGATCCTGCGACCCCTGGTTTACAAGGCGAGTAGCATAACCACCACACCACGGAGGCTTCTGGCAATGGATGAGATGACATTTCATCTCCTCTGATAAAAGTCTCACAAAACCGGAAGCAGCGTCTCCAAAATGACCTAAATAGTATTGACGGGGCCGTCGCCGTTAAACCTCAATTCAAACAGACAAAACAAAATAACTGACGCCTGACTGCACTCTTCTTGAGTCCATGTCTCTTGATCTGAACATTGATATTTGCCATTTGTCTATGGATCAAAGATTTTGGATTAACGCTTTGGTACTACGACCTAAACTACTTTCAGATGGGTGCAATATCACTGCCATGACCGACATACGTCGCATTAGTGTCTATTATACGTATATGCAAAGTCGATGCCTGACATTATTATTTTACATCGACGTTGATGCGATACTGCTTATGACGTTCACATCAACGTTGATGCGACGTTGCCTATAGGCTCCATACCTAGGAAACTGTATTTTCCATGTGGGAGCGGCCACATATTTATCTGCAAGAATATCACAGGGTACCAAAGGACTGAACGGAATACCAACCTGTGCATTGGCTGGGAAGAGCTGCAAAATTAGCGCTGACGTCATAAGTGTAAGAATGACGTTTCTCGCCATTCCGCTCTCGTCTCGTAGAGGTAAAACAGATGAAAAACTCTACATTTGTTCTCTCAGGACTCCTTGAAATAAAACAGAAACGGTATTAATTTAGACTGAGATTGTGCCTCAATGGCTGTACAAATGTCCATTACAAAAACACGCCTACTAAAAAAATGCAAGTTTTACGACTAAAAATTGAAAATGTTCAGGTTATAATTTTTCTATATTTCTGCTCCAAACATAGATTGTGGGAACTCGATAGGACCACCTCGGCGAGTACCCACAAACTATGTTTTGAGCCGAAATAAGGACAGCAAAGTATACCCCTGTAAACTCCAGTTTTACTATATAAAAATGGGGTTTGATGGTGTCAAAATAATATAGACCTGTTTTGGTGATGACTCTCTTTCTGTTGAAAATTTCGTTATATTCTTTCTAATGCTTAGGTTACAAATGGTTGACGGCGTCCGTTTGGCGCCCGTAATTCCATTTCCGTATGGGCGCCGCACGGCGACCGTACGATTATCGTAACATTTGCGGGTTCCTACGAATTTCTACCAGCGCCGCATCTTTTACGATTTGGTATAACTCCGCACTTTGACAATTTTTTTAAAATTCACAGCCCGTAGCCCATAGAAAGAATCGCACGATCACCGCAAGGGCATCGCACGGAAACTGCACCGACATCGTGCGATGATCGTGCGGGGGGGGGGGGGGGGGGGGGGGCAAGATTTTTGCTTAAAATTAGGCTTAAACAATCGTAGGATGATCGTAGGCTCTCGGGATGACTGTACGGTGCCCGAATTGTCCCCGTGTGGATATCGCAAGGTTGCCGCACGGTGCCCGCACGGTGTTTGTAAAATCGCACCGACATCGTGCGGTCATCTTGTGGCTACCTTACGGGGACCGTGCGGCTATTTGGTTGCTGTGCGAATGATCTTCACTTCCAGATGGGTATATAGTGGTCATTTACAACTTTTCATTTTATTTCAAGAGTTGTTACTATCGAAGATGGCTCAGGCTAACAGCTGCAACTGAGGCAGAATATAAGAAGGGAACAGGCAATAATTGCAGCCCTGGCTATCCTTGAAGAGCAAGAAGCAAGACAAGGACGCAGGCAGAGGGTGGTTTGGGTTCAACCTTGGTCGCTAGGAAGGGTCACTCTAGGATGCAACGACACGCTTATGCAGGAATTGATGCGAGTGTCGTACGGGGACTTCAAAACCTTCCTAAGAATCGAACCGTTCATGTTCCGGGAAATGCTAGACAGATTGACTCCCAGAATCTCAAAGCACCAGGACTGTCGACCAGGCTTGCCTGCCGGCCTGAGGCTAGCAATTATGCTGAGGTTCCTTGCCACGGGCGACTCTTATCGAAGTTTGGCGTTCAGCTTCAGAGTGTCACAGTGCCATAACTTTTCTGGTTCCCGAGGTGTGCCCCGCCATCGTCGATGAGTATAAAGATGATGTGCTGGCGATGCCGACGACTCCTGATGACTGGAGGGAGGTAGCTAGGCACTTCTCAAAGAAGAAGCCATCTGTTGAGGATCTTCTTTGTTTGTCATTCAGTTTATGAATTTGTCGCAATAATTTGCATCAATTAATCGGATTGGTTGATAATAGGTAGTAGGTGTGGCATATTTAAATATTCAGCAGGTTAAGGGTTAATAGCATGCGTATTCGCATTCTTAGATGTCTTTCCTTTCCCTCCTTTTGTGGGTGGAATATTGAAACGTGAAGTTGTACTCGCTTGGTACACAGAATGAGCTAAAAACTACAAGACGATCGAGGCAACCGTACAGACGCCACACGGGCTGCGGAGACCACACGATGTCCGTAAGATTTCCGCATGGTCTCGGTGCGGTGCCCATACGGTCCCCAAACGATTTTGAACCAGCGTGTACCCAAAACCCGTACAAGATATCGCACGATGTCCATATACAGTGTAACATAAATCGTAGCCGGTAGCCTCCAACAATTTCTAAAAGTCGTAAGGAAAATCGTAGACAAATAAATCGTACGGCGCCCGTAGCCAAATGTAACCCAGGTATAATGATTTGGTCACAATCCCTTCCGATTAGGCTTAGGATGTACTCCCGGCATGATTTTTAGCCAATTTAGCCTGGTTCCCGGTCGGACACCAGGGGCTCTCAGGCAGCATCGGGTGCCCGAAGAAGTTAAAATTTCTCCGGTGTCCCGTACATTTTCATAATCGGCCACATATCCTTCACACATCGTTTAAGTATCGTCCGATATCCGGCCGGGAATCGAGCGGTTATTGGCCGGTGTATATTTCCTCAGAGGAGAAATTTTTGGGACCGGACATGGGCCGATATCCGGCCGATATCTGTTCACACATTGGAAAGTAACCCAATGATGTCCGATTGGCTTGAACCTGTGTGGACAATATATGTTACAGACATCGGCCGGTCACCGGCCGGCTAGAACCGGACATCGGCCGAGCATCGGACGGACTATATAAACCCCCGTTTTTACCACGCCAGGAAGGGCGGCCATAATATACCTCTTGACCGATGACGTAGCCATCGGCCATCACACCGCCCGACAATCGCCCTACATTCGGCCGGGTCGTGTACAAGCATCGTTCGTTGTCCGTGGGATACTCGGACGATACTCGTACGATGTCCGGTGAAAAGGCCGATTATCGTCCGGACATCATCGGATAATCAGCCGATGAGTATTAGATGTTCGGTCGGTATTCACTGCCGCGCCGCCCCGCAAAAAATTTCCGTTTGGAAATAGACGCCGTACGATTACCAGACGGTCTTCGGACGGCCATTTATGTAAATGATGTGTGACAAATTTTTTGACCGGTGTTGTCCGATGTCGGGAAAAAGGCCAAAACCAGCGGCGTACTCCCGGTTACCCCTTATCCACGGATACCGGCCGATCTTTGTGACCATAGCATAAGTATTCTTTTAAACACATATTTAAAAGCTTTCAGTTTATTTTCCTTGCCCAATGTCCTCTAGTAAGACTGTTAAAAAGTGGCCTTAAAGGCTACTTTTGGCCTTAATACCGGACTTGAATGAAGATGTGCAATTCAGTTATCCCCATTTTAATGCGCGTTTGTTTCGTAAGTTTTGTTTTAAAAGTAATATCGTATGCCGGTACTGTTTGCACAAAAAAATGCAATCGTTGAATAAAAGCGGTGCTGCTGATGACGTCGGATTTCCGATCGTATGTCGTAGTCGCATCCCAGCCAGACAGGAATAAGGGGACGAATGAAAGAATTGACCCCTGTTGACATGGGAGACAAAATACTTTGGCAGGAGTTGCCTCCCCTGTAGGTGTATCAATTCCCCTTAAGACAAACTTTAATAGAGCCGGCTTCTCCAGCAAGGCTGCGGTTGTGGTATATGTCAATATCCGTTACAGGACTGCCTCAACGAGGCGGTTCTAGCAAGCCTCTACAATCTATGTTTCCAGCAGAAACGGCGTTCCTTAACTGCATGAAGATTATACCATTGTTATTCACTCTGATTATGAATCTGTTGCAATGATTTGCATCAAGAAATCTGATTGGTTGATAAGCAGTGGTGGATGTGGCATATTTAAATATTCAGCAGGTCAAGGGTTAAATTGTTTTGCGTCCAGCGACACTTCAACTCTTGCCGGTAACTGTCGTCTCCCAAAGGAAGGTAGAAAAGCGATAAAAGACAGAGTAGATGATGTGAAAGTGAGAGACAGAGGAGAAAGAGGAAAACGAATGGAAGTGTAGAAGAAATAACAACACCCACCCCACCCCCTCTACCCTTATCTGTTGCAAGGACAGCGGGCCCTGCCAAACTGAAAGCCAATATCAGATGCCTTGGACGCCCAAGTGACGCAAAATACACGCCACCTTTGCCTCATCCAACCAGCCCTTGACTGCATGAAGAATTTTTGAACCAACGAGCATTTACATAGCTCACAGTGGAGGCAATGATCAGCCTGCGAAAGCCAGAGTCTTTGCGGTACACGCATGTGTTAAAACATAGTGGAACTCCAATTGATCGAAAGCCTTTGAGGACATGAAAATTAGTTTGAAACTACTTTTGTTGGTGTCAAGGAGAGTAACCTAAAGCTCCAGGCCAGGAGGCATAATCACGTAGGGCAACTCATAGCTCAAGGTCAGGAGGCATAATCACGTAGGGAAACTCATAGCTCCAGGCCAGGAGGCATAATCACGTAGGGCAACTCATAGCTCAAGGTCAGGAGGCATAATCACGTAGGGAAACTCATAGCTCAAGGTCAGGAGGCATAATCACGTAGGGAAACTCATAGCTCAAGGTCAGGAGGCATAATCACGTAGGGAAACTCATAGCTCCAGGTCAGGAGGCATAATCACGTAGGGAAACTCATAGCTCCAGGTCAGGAGGCATAATCACGTAGGGAAACTCATAGCTCCAGGTCAGGAGGAATAGTCACTGAGGATAACACATAGCTCAAGGTCAGGAGGCATAATCACTGAGGGAAACTCATACCTCACGGTCAGGAGGCATAATCATTGAGTGTAAGTGATAGCTCCAGGTCAGGAGGCATAATCATTGAGGGTAAGTGATAGCTCCAGGTCAGGAGGCATAATCACTGAGGGTAACTCATAGCCCCAGGTCAGGAGGCATAATCTCTTAGGGTAACTCATAGCCCCAGGTCAGGAGGCATAATCATTGAGGGTAAGTGATAGCTCCAGGTCAGGAGGCATAATCACTGAGGGTAACTCATAGCTCCAGGTCAGGAGGCATAATCACTGAGGATAACTCATAGCTCCAGGTCAGGAGGAATAGTCACTGAGAATAACTCATAGCTCAAGGTCAGGAGGCATAATCACTGGGCGCAACTCATAGTTCAAGGTCAGGAGGCATAATCATTGAGGGTAAGTGATAGCTCCAGGTCAGGAGGCGAAACCACTGAGGGTAACTCATAACTACAGGTCAGGAGTCATCATCACTGAGGGAAACTCATAGCTCAAGGTCAGGAGGCATAATACCTGAGGGTAACTCATAGCTCCAGGTCAGGAGTCATAATCACTGAGGGTAACTCATAGCTCCAGGTCAGGAGTCATAATCACTGAGGGTAACTCATAGCTCCAGGTCAGGAGGCATAATACCTGAGGGAAACTCATAGCTCAAGGTCAGGAGGCATAATACCTGAGGGAAACTCATAGCTCAAGGTAAGGAGGCATACTCACTGAGGTTATCTCATAGCTCAAGGTCAGGAGGCATAATCATTTAGGGAAACTCATAGCTCAAGGTCAGGAGGCATAATACCTGAGGGAAACTCATAGCTCAAGGTCAGGAGGCATAATCACTGAGGTTATCTCATAGCTCAAGGTCAGGAGGCATAATACCTGAGGGTAACTCATAGCTCAAGGTCAGGAGGAATAATCACTGAGGGAAACTCATAGCTCAAGGTCAGGAGGCATAATCACTGAGGGAAACTCATAGCTCAAGGTCAGGAGGCATACTCACTGAGGTTATCTCATAGCTCAAGGTCAGGAGGCATACTCACTGAGGTTATCTCATAGCTCAAGGTCAGGAGGCATAATCATTGAGGGTAAGTGATAGCTCCAGGTCAGGAGGCGAAACCACTGAGGGTAACTCATAACTACAGGTCAGGAGTCATAATCACTGAGGGACACTCATAGCTCCAGGTTAAGAGGCATAGTCACTGAGGGTAACACATAGCTCCAGGTCAGGAGGCATAATCACTGAGGGTAACTCATAGCTCCAGGTCAGCAGGCATAATCTCTGAGGGTAACCCATAGCTCCAGGTCAGGAGACATAATCACTGAGGGTAACACATAGCTCCAGGTCAGGAGGCATAATCACGGAGGGAAACTTAGGGTAACTCATAATCTCTGAGGGTAACCCATAGCTCCAGGTCAGGAGACATAATCTCTGAGGGTAACCCAAAACCCCGGGTCAGGAGGCATAGTCACTGAGGATAACTCATAGCTCCAGGTGTGGAGCCATAATCTCTGAGGATAGCCCATAGCTACTGGTCAGGAGGCATAATCACGGCTTCAGGTCAAGAGGCATAATCACAGGGGGGAACACAAAGCTCCGGGTCAGGAGGCATAATCGCTGAGGGCAACACGTAGCTCCGGGCTTGGAGGCATTATCACTGAGGTAACCCATCACTTTATGAGAAGTATGCATAGTCACTGAGAGTAACTCGCATAGTCACTGAGAGTAACGCATAGCTCCAGGTCAGGAGGATTAATTGCTGAGGTAACTCATAGCTCCAGGTCAGGAGGCATAGTCACTGAGGGTAACCCATAACTCCAGGTCAGGAGGATTAATTGCTGAGGTAACTCATAGCTCCAGGTCAGGAGGCATGGTCACTGAGGGTAACCCATAACTCCTGGTCAGGAGGCATAGTCACTGGGGGGTAACCCATAACTCCAGGTCAGGAGGCATAGTCACTGAGGGTAACCCATAACTCCAGGTCAGATGGCATAGTCACTGAGGGTAACCCATAACTCCAGGTCAGGAGGCATAGTCACTGAGGGTACCTATGGCTACAGGTCAGGAGGCATAGTCACTGAGGGTAACCCATAACTCCAGGTCAGGAGGCATGGTCACTGAGGGTAACCTATGGCTACAGGTCAGGAGGCATAGTCGCTGAGGGTAACCCATAACTCCAGGTCAGGAGGCATGGTCACTGAGGGTAACCCATAACTCCAGGTCAGGAGGCATGGTCACTGAGGGTAACCTATGGCTACAGGTCAGGAGGCATAGTCGCTGAGGGTAACCCATAACTCCAGGTCAGGAGGCATGGTCACTGAGGGTAACCTATGGCTCCGGGTCAGGAAGAATAATCACTGAGGGTAACACATAGCTCCAGGTCAGGAGGCATAATCACGGAGGGAAACTTAGGGTAACTCATAATCTCTGAGGGTGACCCATAGCTCCAGGTCAGGAGACATAATCTCTGAGGGTAACCCAAAACCCCGGGTCAGGAGGCATAGTCACTGAGGATAACTCATAGCTCCAGGTGTGGAGCCATAATCTCTGAGGATAGCCCATAGCTACTGGTCAGGAGGCATAATCACGGCTTCAGGTCAAGAGGCATAATCACAGGGGGGAACACAAAGCTCCGGGTCAGGAGGCATAATCGCTGAGGGCAACACGTAGCTCCGGGCTTGGAGGCATTATCACTGAGGTAACCCATCACTTTATGAGAAGTATGCATAGTCACTGAGAGTAACTCGCATAGTCACTGAGAGTAACGCATAGCTCCAGGTCAGGAAGCATTATTACTGAGGGTTACTTATAGCTTATGGTCAGTGAGCATAATCGCTGGGAGTAATCCGGAGGCACTATCACTGGGGGTAACCCATAGCTCCAGGTCAGGAGGATTAATTGCTGAGGTAACTCATAGCTCCAGGTCAGGAGGCATAGTCACTGAGGGTAACCCATAACTCCAGGTCAGGAGGATTAATTGCTGAGGTAACTCATAGCTCCAGGTCAGGAGGCATGGTCACTGAGGGTAACCCATAACTCCAGGTCAGGAGGCATGGTCACTGAGGGTAACCCATAACTCCAGGTCAGGAGGCATAGTCACTGGGGGTAACCCATAACTCCAGGTCAGGAGGCATAGTCACTGAGGGTAACCCATAACTCCAGGTCAGGAGGCATAGTCACTGAGGGTAACCCATAACTCCAGGTCAGGAGGCATAGCCACTGAGGGTACCTATGGCTACAGGTCAGGAGGCATAGTCACTGAGGGTAACCCATAACTCCAGGTCAGGAGGCATGGTCACTGAGGGTAACCTATGGCTACAGGTCAGGAGGCATAGTCGCTGAGGGTAACCCATAACTCCAGGTCAGGAGGCATGGTCACTGAGGGTAACCCATAACTCCAGGTCAGGAGGCATGGTCACTGAGGGTAACCTATGGCTACAGGTCAGGAGGCATAGTCGCTGAGGGTAACCCATAACTCCAGGTCAGGAGGCATGGTCACTGAGGGTAACCTATGGCTCCGGGTCAGGAAGAATAATCGCTGAGGGTAACCCATAGCTCCGGGTCAGGAAGAATAATCGCTGAGGTAACCCATAGCTCCAGGTCAGGAGGCATAGTCACTGAGGGTAACCCATAACTCCAGGTCAGGAGGCATGGTCACTGAGGGTAACCTATGGCTACAGGTCAGGAGACATAGTCACTGAGGGTAACCCATAACTCCAGGTCAGCAGGCATGGTCACTGAGGGTAACCTATGGCTACAGGTCAGGAGGCATAGTCACTGAGGGTAATCCGTAGCTCAAGGTCAGGAGACATAGTCACTGAGGTGTAACTCATAGCTCCGGGTCAGGAAGAATAATCGCTGAGGGTAACCCATAGCTCCCGGTCAGGCGGCATAGTCACTGAGGGTAACACATAGCTTCGAGTCGGGAGGCATAATCGCTGAGGGTAACCCATAGCTTCAGGTCAAGAGGCATAGTCACTGAGGGTAACGCATAGCTCCGGGTCAGGAGGCACAATCACGGCTTCAGGTCAGCAGACATAATACATGAGGGTAACACATTGCTTCAGGTCAAAAGGCATATTCACTGTAGGAAACACATAGCTCCAGGTCAGGAGACATCATCACTGAGGGTACCAAATAGCTCCAGGTCAGAAAGCATAATCTCTGAGGGTAACCCATAGCTCCAGGTCAGGAGCCATAATCACTGAGGGTAACTCATAGCTCCAGGTCAGGAGGCATAATCTCTTAGGGTAACTCATAGCCCCAGGTCAGAAGGCATAATCACTGAGGGTAACTCATAGCCCCAGGTCAGAAGGCATAATCACTGAGGGTAACTCATAGCCCCAGGTCAGAAGGCATAATCACTGAGGGTAACTCATAGCTCCAGGTCAGGAGGCATAATCACTGAGGGTAACTCATAGCCCCAGGTCAGAAGGCATAATCACTGAGGGTAACTCATAGCTCCAGGTCAGGAGGCATAATCACTGAGGGTAACTCATAGCCCCAGGTCAGAAGGCATAATCTCTGAGGGTAACCCATAGCTCCAGGTCAGGAGGCATTATCACTGAGGATAACTCATAGTTCCAGGTCAGGAGGCATAATCATTGAGGGTGACCTATATAACCGGGTCAGGAGCCATATTCGCTGATGGTAACTCATTTGAGGGTGACCTATACCTCCGAGTCAGGAGGCATTATCACTGAGGGTGACCTATAGCTCCAGGTCAGGAGGCAAAGTCGCTGAGGGTATCTCATAGTTCCAGATCACGAGGCATAATCGAGATACCCGTTTCGAATTGCTTCCATATAAAGGTATGTGTGTGTTTATTCTTTAGAATCGCCTCATCGAGAAGATTCTAATAAGTACACACACAAGATACAGTTTCAAGATAAAGTCAGAAACGTATTTAATTATTGCAGACATATAGTAAAATTTCGTTATTAAGACCACCTAAAATTAAGACTAAATCTGCCTTCAAAAGCTTATTGAGAAGGTTTGTGTTTTCTAAACCAGTGTCTCCAAATAAGAAACGACTTTGGGACGGTTCAAAAGTGGTCTAAAGACCACTTTTGAACAGTCTAAAGATGGTCTTAATATAGGAATTTTACTACATGTATATATCTACAGTCATGGAACATTTTGCCTAGCTACTCAAGAACGAGGTAAAGCAGACATCGGTGTTTAAACCATCGATGATACACTGTACCATAAAAATCCATCAGGAGCAGTCTGATCTGGATCTGCGCTGCTTGCTCAGGCCTGCCCAAATACTTAGGATCATTACTGTATTTTGCTTGCTCTGGCTAAGACAACACTGTGTGGAAACATATTTCTTGCACACCAGATTAGGAAACCCAGTTTTAGCTTGGAATAGAAATTCTGTTCTAACCCTGGTGTTCTTTCCCAAAATCGATTTTTTCTCGCGTGTTTGATAAATGCACTAGTTGAATGCGACCTCTTATGCGTCGTCGTTAAGCTTGACGTCACAGCACGTTACTTGACGTGACTAAACATTCTTGATTGCAATTCAAAAAATCCGCGCTAGGAAATGTTAGGTATGTAAGAAAAAGAATCCTATATGGGTGTGAGGGGAGGATAGAAAAATCCGTTTTTCGGGATCACTGTTCAGCATAACTCGGCAAGCCTCGTGGTGCCGAACAGCGGTCCTCGGGACGGATTTTTTCCATCCACCCTTCACACCTATATAAGATTCTTATACTTATGGAGCGCCGTTTTACTATTTAATCCGTATTTATAGATATCCATAATTATTTATGGATATCCATAATTCGAATTATGGATATCCATAATTCGAATTATGGATATTCATTATTATTTATGGATATCCATAATTATTTATGGATATCCATAATTCGAATTATGGATATCAATAATTCGAACTGAATTAATGATATCCATAAATCGAATAATGGATATCCATTATTCGATTTATGGATATCCATAAATCGAATTATGGATAACCATTATTCGGTTGATTTATGGATATCCATAAATCAAATTATGGATATCCATAAATCGAATTAAGGATATCCATAAATCGATTTATGGATATCATTAATTTAGATAGAAATATGGAAATCCATAAATCGAATTATGAGTATCCTTATTTCGAATTATGGATATCCATTATTCGATTTATGGATATCCATAAATCGAATTATGGATATCCATAATTCAACTCTGCAATAAAAACCTAATAAATAATGACTGCTCCCTTTGCAAAAAAAAAAATCGACTATTCGCGTCAGATTTACGATATGGGTGGGTAATAAAAGCCGGGATGGGACTGGAGGTAATGTAGGGTATGCTTAGTGGTGGTCTATGGTGTATGAGAGATATGTTTTGTTTGATCTGAGGTTCAACGTCCCCTTCAATACTATTTAGGTCATTTTGGAGACATTGCATCCAATTGTGTTGGGCATTAAGCCTTCACTGAGATGAAATGACATCTCAATCCCGCCGGCCTCGGTAGCTCAGTCGGATGCGCGTCTGACTGGTGATCATCGGGACGTGGGTTCGATACCTGCCAGGGTCGGCAACATTCTTTCGTGGCGATTGACCATTAAATATTTTCTACGGTCATTCTCTCCCTTTCGCTGATTCAAGAAGGGCAGTTGTCAGTTTCTGGCGAAAGAATGTGCACTGTACTGGTTAATACGTATAAGCCTGTCCAGAAAATATTGAGGCATATTGATGGTACTTTGTACAGCTGTACATAAGGTAAAGCAGACGTGTCATGCAGAAGAACCACAATTCTGAGTGCCGTGGCTTTTTTAATTATCTCCCCTGACAATATAATCTTATTATGGTCATAACTCCATTACCCATTGAGATTGCCACAATTCTATGGAAGGTTGAAAATACATTTCATGTACAAGAACCACAACTCAGTGTACCAGTACTTTGTAAATTGAAACTCCTGGATCTTCACCATGTTTAGAAGATAGTCTCAATAAACATTACATTACAACATCCTGCAGATACTGCAAACTATATATGAGCCCCGCCAAGCGAATCTGTGTCTTCGAGCATTCCGTCATGACAAATTTTAACTGCGCATGCCCAGCCATTCAGAGGGGCCAGGGATATGGCTTTCTGTCTGAAGGTTCCTCTTGATTCACTACTTGTATGAGCGAGCAGCGAAGGTTCTGGCGAGACTGCGCGGATGCGCAGGCTCGCCTGAACCTTCGCTGCTCGCATAGGCGTTAAGTACCAAAATCGCTTGACGGGGCCCATATTGTGGGCTTACTAGTGAATTTTAATTCTGGTGCACTTTCAGATAAGTCTATATTTAATTATTCATTCTTATTTTTATACTGTGAATAATCTTCTGAAGGCCAAATTGGCTTTTTGGTCGGGGGATTTGCCATCTCTTTTGATGGCTATTTTGGAGGGTTAATTAAAAGGCAAATCCTTGCGAATTTTTTTCACTCACAGAAAGGGTAGCGTTCTAGGACGTCATAGGTTTGTTAACTTAACAGTTAAACGAATAGTTTTTATTATTATTATTATTTTTTTTTATTTATTTATTTATTTATTTATTTTTTTTTTTTTGTTTTTGGTTTTGCGGCTATTCAAGATTGTTTCATTTATATCGAGCCGATCGTTATTCAGAGTCGGGCGAAAACCGGAGTACCCGGAGAAAAGCACCTTACCTTCCTTTGCAGAACTTGGTGTATCACCGTGACATGTGGCCCGAGCTAGGAGCGAAACAAAGCGCTGAGAGGCCTAATGAATGATTAAGAGTGAGCGCTCTTACCCGTTAGGCCACGGAGTCCCGTTAGGTAAACAAATAAACACGCAAACTGAATTTCAATAACATAAAGACATTTCTCCAAATGCATACATTTTATTTTTGTTAACAAACGTTGAAGGATAAAAAAAAAGCTTTTATAAACTAACCTTTTTAAAATGCAAAATTATCACTAAATTTTCCTTTTAATGATATTCATAGCAACCTTGAGGATTTCTACAACCACACAGCAAAACCAAATTAACATTTCTGGGTCATAAACGTTGTCACTTACAACTATATTCAGAAGACAAATGCCAAATAATGTTTACATGTCTCTGACTTATCCGCTCATCAAGATAAACAAAAGTACGCGTTTTACCTGTTTTGTCTAAAATTATGAAGTGCGCGAGGATAAGAATACCTGTTGACCATGTTTTCATGCTGTTTACATGTTTTTGCTAGGGACGTTCATTGTTTTCATTTCGATTTTTTTTCGTGCTTTTGAAAAGTATGCGCATTGTTAATTGTTGTATTAATTAAATGGACATATATTGTCTAAAATAGCAAAAAGGAAAACAATAGGCCTAAGTTCTAAAGAACCTGCGGCGACAGAACATTGTCCAAGCTGACACATTGTAATCACACTTTGGGCAAGTTCGCAAACAAGACCACCTTTGGGTTTGAACAGCCCCAAAGATGGTATCCGACCAAGACTCCAATGACGTCAGACACTTTTCTTTTGACGCGATCCAAGCCGTTATATGACCATTTAACGTCATCTTGATTGATTCATAATTAGCTCCACTAATTGTTTTACAGGTTAACGTGTGCCTAATGTGGCCACTCAAGTTACAACGTCATGTTTTATTTGTCATGGTGAATAAACGCTGTCTTGTAAGCATTTATTTTTTTCTCACTCAAACAAGACAACTGTCCACTAAAGACGTAAATCGTTAGTCAAGGTAGTGCACGGCTGCTCATGTCATCAAATCAAAGCACTGAGAGTACTGGTGGGTCGATTGTCTCCGAGTATAGATCGGAGAAAGTCCTGGGCTGTGAAATGAGATTACCGATGTCCACGTGAATAACAGAGGCTGAGATTGATAAACTGAGCAATGATAGGGGATTAATCTGTGCTAGAGAAAATGAGATTACCGATGTCCACGTGAATAACAGAGGCTGAGATTGATAAACTGAGCAATGATAGGGGATTAATCTGTGCTAGAGAAAATGAGATTACCGATGTCCACGTGAATAACAGAGGCTGAGATTGATAAACTGAGCAATGATAGGGGATTAATCTGTGCTAGAGAAAATGAGATTACCGATGTCCATGTGAATAACAGAGGCTGAGATTGATAAACTGAGCAATGATAGGGGATTAATCTGTGCTAGAGAAAATGAGATTACCGATGTCCACGTGAATAACAGAGGCTGAGATTGATAAACTGAGCAATGATAGGGGATTAATCTGTGCTAGAGAAAATGAGAATACCGATGTCCGCGTGAATAACAGAGGCTGAGTTTGATAAACTGAGCAATGGTAGGGGATTAATCTGTGCTAGAGAAAATGAGATTACCGATGTCCACGTGAATAACAGAGGCTGAGATTGATAAACTGAGCAATGATAGGGGATTAATCTGTGCTAGAGAAAATGAGATTACCGATGTCCACGTGAATAACAGAGGCTGAGATTGATTAACTGAGCAATGATAGGGGATTAATCTGTGCTAGAGAAAATGAGATTACCGATGTCCACGTGAATAACAGAGGCTGAGATTGATAAACTGAGCAATGATAGGGGATTAATCTGTGCTAGAGAAAATGAGATTACCGATGTCCACGTGAATAACAGAGGCTGAGATTGATAAACTGAGCAATGATAGGGGATTAATCTGTGCTAGAGAAAATGAGATTACCGATGTCCACGTGAATAACAGAGGCTGAGATTGATAAACTGAGCAATGATAGGGGATTAATCTGTGCTAGAGAAAATGAGATTACCGATGTCCACGTGAATAACAGAGGCTGAGATTGATAAACTGAGCAATGATAGGGGATTAATCTGTGCTAGAGAAAATGAGATTACCGATGTCCACGTGAATAACAGAGGCTGAGATTGATAAACTGAGCAATGATAGGGGATTAATCTGTGCTAGAGAAAATGAGATTACCGATGTCCACGTGAATAACAGAGGCTGAGATTGATAAACTGAGCGATGATAGGGGATTAATCTGTGCTAGAGAAAATGAGATTACCGATGTCCACGTGAATAACAGAGGCTGAGATTGATAAACTGAGCGATGATAGGGGATTAATCTGTGCTAGAGAAAATGAGATTACCGATGTCAACGTGACTGAGATTGTCCAGAGGCTGAGATTGATAGGGAGAAAAGAGAAATAGAAGAAATAGTAGAGGAGACGAAAGTGAGGGTCAGAGGAGAAAGTGGAAAACGAATGGAAGAGTACCTGCTGCAAGGACAGCAGGCCTTGTCCAACTGTAAACCAATATCAGATGGACGCCCCAGTGTCGCAAGATACACGCCACCATTGCCGCTCCCAACCCCCACCCCCTTATGCAGCGGGATGAGGGTTTAGGTTAACCCTTGTCCTGCTGAGCCCAAACCTTTGTCCTGCTGAGCCCGGTTATATCTTATCTTTCAAACAATGTAGATCCAGATCAGATGGCTTCTTCAGAAGCCATCTGATCAGGATCTTCATTGTTTCACATTCAGTTTATTAATTTGTTGCAAAAAAAATGCATCAAATAATCTGATTGGTTGATAATCAGTAGGGGGTGTGGCATATTTAAATATTCAGCAGTACAGGGGTTAAGCTAAATTTATAACAAAAATCAAAGTACTGAGAGTACTGGTGGGTAAACTGTCTGAATAGTCCTTTTCTTTATTTGTTTGATTTGAGGTTTAACGTCCCCGTCAACACTGTAAAGGTCATTTTGGAGACGTTGCTTCCAATTTTGTGGGACTTTTACCCGACATTGAGATGAAATGACTTCTGAAGCCCTGTCGCCCAATGAAACTAATAGGGTTTATTAGCATGGACGGTCCGCCTCGCACCGCGGTTCCTGGACAGGCTTAGATCTTCTAAGCGGTTTACTCTGAATAGTCCTGGACTGAGACTTAAAATGTGTTTCGTTTAACCCTTACAAATCCAATTTAGTAAGTAAAAAGTGTAGACCCTTACCGGATGCCGCGTTCTGGGTCTACACTGTTTGCCAAGACCAATAAATGATTACAGTCCAGACTCTGTACATTACACCCGTGCAACATAGTGCAATATTTCACATCTCCAAAATGGCTACTTTTCTAAAGAAAATGTTGATTTTTTATATTTATACAACAAAGGTTGTGGATGCTTGTTAGCATGCCCTCATTGAGACGGTTCTAATGAGTACCCACAACCTATGTCTTGGAGCAGAAATAAGAAAAATAATGTATACCCCCGTAAACACCAGCTTTCTCTGTATGAAGTGGGTTTTAAGGGGTGGTCATTTCATGGACTTGTTTACTCTCTTGCTCACATTCTGAGCTCACTTCGATAAGAATAGCCGCTAAGAATAGCGTGGCTAATTTTCTATAAATAACCGTTACCTGGATATCTGACAAGTCAGCGAAAGTCACATGTATTTAGCTGCGCTTCATAGCTTTGGGTCGATTGTATATAAATCGTCTCAAAAACCAAGTTGAACAGTCCGGAACAGAAAAGTTTGTTTGGCAACAGCTTGATTGCTATCTGACAATTTTCAAAATAAAAGGTCTGGGTAAAAAGTTGATCAAACCATTGTCAGCTTCACATGCTCCATAGTGGTCAACATGTTAATTGTTCTACTTTTATTTGTTTGTGTTGAGGTTTAACATCTCCGCCCCACCCTCTTTCCCCCCACCCCCCTCCAAACAAACCCACTCCTCCCTCCCCCCTCAAAATTATTTTACTCACATCGACCCGATCGAGGTAGGCAAATACCCATAGAAAAACCATCTGACCTTCCGTTGCAGAACTGTATGATGCCTTATTAGCAGACTCAAGTCTGAACATTTGCTGGTTGCCTTTTTGATTATTAATTAGCGCATATGAAGGGTGATTTTTTGTAGATGTACAATAATATTTCCTGAACAATAATCTGTTAACTGAAAACAGAGACAAACGTACTTTGCTAACGTGTAAAATATTTTATTGATTCAGTCCAGTCATACAAAACTCACATGCAAGAATATACATGTAAGTGTCGCAAATTAACCAGAGTTCAAACCAATGCATTTTCTTCCTTAACCCTTTTTGTATCAAATGGAATCTTCCTCCTTATATAGCAAGAGTTCATTTCTAAATTAAAGGGTGTCAGGTTGTGTTTTCGTCAAAATTTATTTGGAAAATGACTAAACTTTTAGCAAACAGTGGAGGCCCTGATCAGACGCCGCCTTCTGCGGCGTCTGATCTGGGCCTGCACTGTTTGCCAGGGTAACCGTTTTGGGGGTTCCGGTACTAGATACTCACAGATTATTAAAGTAGTTTGGTCCCCGAGCATCCATCATCCGAAAGCCACCGAAACAATAGAAAGCGAACTCTAGAGAAACAGCAAAAAGGGACCGCCTTGGGATGGTGTAAACTACGTAGTTTAGACAAGGTCGTATCAACGTCGCTGCAACGTTATGCTGTTGCATCGGCGTCGATATGACATTGCTCAAACGTCATGTCGTTGCTCTCTATCCATCCATCCATCCATCCATCCAATCTATCTATCTATCCACCCATCTTATCTGTCTGTCTGTCTGTCTGTCCGTCCGTCCGTCCGTCCATCCATCCATCTATCTATCTTGCAATTGGTCACATTTGACCATAACTAGCCTACCTGCGCAGGGGATAATTCTCGCTACACATGATGCTTCTGACAGTTGACGTCCGGATCCGAAGGACAGTGCATTTTATGGCATTCGTGATTCTTTGTTTGACCAATACGCACCGGAAGTAGAAAAAGCGATCAATAACCAAGGGGAGTAAAACTTGGCAGGGGAGGTAAATCATGTTATTGAACTGGGCTATATACTAAGCACGGTGGGCTCCACCCTTTATTTGGTCCAGCAAACAATATTTAAGTCATATCAAGCCATTCAGTTTACCTAACCACACTTTTCCTGGGCAGGCTTATAATAATTTTAAGTGGTTAACCAGAACAGTGCTTATTCTTTTGCCATTAACTGACAACTGCCCTTCTTGAATCAGCAGAAGAGAGAAAATGGCCGTAGCAAATGACTTCATTATCAATCTCACATCCCCAGATAATAGGGGGTAACCATATGTTATTTTTTCTTATTTTTCACTCCACACACCTACATAATTTTGACCCCCTTGAACCCCACTTTTATATACTTTAACTGGGATTCACAGGGGTAAAATATGTTCTAGAAAGGGTTATCCTTTGGAAGAAAAGAAAACACGCCTATATAATTTGCCTCCTTTCAACCCCGCTTTCATATAGTAAAACTTGGGTTTACCGGGGTGAACCTTATTTTTCTTATTTCTACTCTTAAATATAGATTGGGGGTACTCGTTAGAACCACCTCGATAAGGCGGTTCTAATAAGTACCTACAATCCATATTTTAGTATAATCTTCAAATATTCGTTTTTTCGGCGGTAAAGTTGACCATGTATTTGTATATGCGTGTTTTCGTAAAGTAGGCGCTTCTAACCAGTACCAATGAGACTGTGCGAATGAGACTTATTGGATGAAACCGCTGCCTTATCCGCAGTTATCAATTTAACTCACAACCGCCCGATCACTAGTCCCACCAGGCACACATCGCTGAGGCAACGTCAAATCATCGTCGTTGCAACGTCATGCCGTTGCACCGACGTATATATGACGTTGCATAAACGTCAAGATGTACCGACGTAGATTTGACGTTGCATAAACGCCATGCCGTTGTACCGACGTTGATGTGACGTCACAATTACGCGGTCAGACATATATCCCATTGAACTACAAAGGCCCGCTAGCCCTGGTTTTGAGAAAGAACAAAAGTTTTGCAAGTTTTATGTCAATCAGACAGAATACATGTAGTTTTGGAGGCAGTCAAAATGCCTTGGCTAATATATCTGGGAGAAATTCAAGATTTTATTAGATTCGGGTAAGCTTCATCAGACACAGATCTTAGTCACCATGGCAACTGACTAAACAGTGACAGACAACAGATGAAAACCGCACTCATACATGCACCATGCTGAAAGTGCGCACTTCCGCAATGTGCTTTATAATTCGACGATAAAATCAAATGAGCCGGCGCATGATAAAACCTACAATAAGACCGGTGCGACCAGCAGAGACTCAAGTCAACCTGCGCACCCATCCACTATGACAAGACCTTTTGCCTACGTCTCTTTGCATAGATATTAGCCTATAGTAGGTATATGCGATCAGCAAAGACTCTGATCAGACTGCGCGTATGCGCATGCTGATCATAGTCTTCGCTGGTCGCTCAAGCCTTCTTGTAGATTTTGTTATGCGCTGGCTCAAATCTGAAATCCTTATTATTATGATAAACCGAATCTTACGTGGTCATTTCAGTTGAAATTTATGAACCTTGTCAGAGGCTCGATTCATGTGAGATCCTCTGTTTATAATATGGGCATCTAGCAAAGGCTCAGATCAGCATGCTCACCACAACAGTCTGGTCAATGCCTAGTCTGACCGCAGATTAAATACAGATCAAACATGATCACATTAAGAAAACGCGCCTATAGAAATGCATTGTATACTTAACCGCCGAAATCACGAAAATGTTCAGAAGAAAAAATGTGTTATTTTTATTATTTCTGCTCAAAATATAGATTGTGGGTACTCGTTAGAATCGCCTTATCGAAGCGGTTCTAACGAGTACCCACAATCTATATTTTAGAGCAAAAAAAGAAAAATAAGGTATTCCCCTGTAAACCCCAGTTTTACTATATGAAAGCGGGGTTCAAGGGAGTCAAAATTGTATAGGCGTGGTTACTTGATGCAAAGACCATAGACTTTATTAAACCTGAGAATAATTTGTATTCTTGAGTTTAACCCTTACCCTACTGCATAAATTAGTTAAGACACACCCATTTCTGACTAATTATCAAACTACTTGATATAAAGTATGAGAGAGAGAGAGAGAGAGAGAGAGAGAGAGAGAGAGAGAGAGACATGTAAACAGTTATACATATAATGCGTTTGGTTAACCCTTATTCTGCTGTTCACGCCGACCTGGGTAGCTCAGTCGGATGCGCGCGTCTGACTGGTGATCAGGAGGACGCGGGTTCGATATCTGCCGAGGTCGGCAACATTCTTTCGTGGAGATTGATAATGAAATCTTTTCTACGGTCATTCTCATCCTCTCACCCTTCCGCTGGTTCAAGAAGGGCAGTTGTCAGTTTCGTGCCAAAGAATGTGACTGTACTGGTTAACCGCTAACGTATAAGCCTGCCCAGGAAAAGAGTGGATAAGTAAACTGACCGGCTCAAAATTGACCAAAAAGTAGTGTTGACTGGGCCGTTAAACTTTGATACAAACGAAGACGACAAACCCTTACTTCGCAAACAGTGCAGATCCAGATATGAAGAAGCCATCTGGTCAGGATCTACACTGTTTGACATTTAGTTTGTTAATTTTGAGGGAAAATTACATCAAGTAATCTGATTTGTTCAAAATGAGAAATAGGTGTGGCTTTATTGAATATTCAGCAGGATAAGTGTTCAACGATTCTTACATGTGTAAGACTATTTGTAAATGGACGAGTCTATTTAAAGTCAAAAAACGTTAAAATGGCTATTTGCAGTCAACTGCAGATAGCCAAAATACGTTAACCCTTATCTTGCTGTTCACGACAACCCCTATCTTTGCAAACAGTGTAGATCCAGATCAGATGGCTTCTGAAGAAGCGGAAGCCATCTGATCAGGATCTGCACTGTTTGGCATGCAGTTTATGGATTTGTAGGAATAAATTACATCAAGTAATCTGATTGGTTCAAAGTCTGAAATGGGTGTGGCTAAAATGAATATTCAGCAAGAGAAGGGTTAAAATGGCTATTTGCAGCCATTCTATATTCCTGTAATTTACATGTGCGCCCATCGAAGTGTCAGATCAGACTATACATCAGCGCAGTCTATTCATAGTCTTCGTTGTTCGCACTCGTTTGAACTACCGAGTCTTCGCTTAGTGCATGCACATGTAAGTTGAAGGGAGTGATTCGTCATAATTTAATGACAAAGGAAGTTTCTCACTTGTATTCCGGAATTTCAAGAAGAGGGTTTGAAGTTATATCAACAGTGCAAAATGTAGATAAAGTGTTGTTGTTTCTTTCTTTCTTCCTTTTTTTCATGCACAAGTAAGACGAAAGCAACAAAACATTTTGATATTTTATATTATTAATATTTACATTTAAAAAGGGTAAAATTCGACAAACTAAACTGATCATGAATTCTTTTCTATAGCCATGCCCCCGCCCAACTTTAACTCATTCAAGAAGGGCAGTTGTCAGTTTTTGTCGAAAGAATTTACATTGCACTGGTTACCGCTTACGTGTAAGCCTGCCAAGGACAGGTGTTGGAATGTATGTTCTGCTCATTATGATCTGTAAAGTGTTGACCGGGTCGTTATCAAAAGAGACTGTTGAACACATGATTGCACTTTTCATCATTCAGACTTACATGTTTAGATAACAAATGACATTATGTACAGGGGTACTCGTTGCACAAACAGATGAACCGCGTAATAACGGCATTCGTTATAACGGCAAAAACTCGTTATAACGACAATTTCGATAGCATCAATTCTTAGCTCAGGGTTTAGCCTCGATTCCGAGCGACTTGGGCTTCCCTCGGGTTGAAAATGCCCAAATCGAATACATAGTCATGAAAGATTCTTGTAATTTAATACTCCAAGAAACAAAGGTTATAGACATTTGTTAGAATCGCCTCGTTGAGGCGATTCTAACAAATGTCTATAATATTTGTTTCTTGGAGTAATTATGCGGAAAAGATCTTTTATAATCCTAACTGGGGTTCTTTATAACGGCACAATAATAGGAAAAAAATACTGTCGTTATAACGCGGGTCCTCTGTATCTGTTTTCGTGGCGAGAAACATACAATCCAAACGGAGTGTAATAAGTCATCACGGCATGGAGTCGGTACCGTGCGCGACACAAGATTTTTTTTTTTTTTTTTTTTTTTGGGGGGGGGGGGGTTGGGTTTTACGGCCCTTTCAAGATTATTTCACTCATATCGAGCCGATCGTTAATCAGAGGTGGGCGAAAACCGGAGTACCCGGAGAATAACCACCTGACCTTCCGTTGCAGAACTTGGCGTCTCACACGTGGCCCGAGCGAGGCTCGAACCTACACGCGCGACACAAGATACAGACAAATAAAGTATAGACTATTTTATACAGTTCACTCATGTTAACATTACGCAAACACACCTATACAAATACATTGCCACCTTTGTCAACGATAAAATGAAAATTTTAAGACGAAAAACTGTGATATTTTTTCTTATTGCTGCTCAAAATATAGATTGTGGGCACTCGTTAGAACTGCCTCATCGAGGCGGTTCTAACGAGTAGCCACATTCAATATTTTAGGACAGTAATAAGAAAAATAAGGTTTACCCCTGTAAAGCCCAGTTTTACTATATAAAAGTGGGGTTCAAGGGGGTCAGAATATAGGCGTGTTTTCGTGATGATTTCTATATTTCAAACAGTGATATCTGAGTGGGTGTTTGAGTTTTACGAGCTCACCAACAGCTTAGGATGCGGGACCTCGATTTAAAGACTCATCCGAAAATGTGGAGAAGCCCGCGATCGATCCTGCGACCCCTGGTTTACAAGGCGAGCAGCATGATAACCACTACACCACGGAGGCTTCTATAGTGATATCTGAAACTTCTGATTAAGTCCAACCATATCTTGTACAACATTGTGTTATGTTTGTTATACATAACATAGAAATATGAAAAATATGCCTTTTTTTTCATTAAAGCAATAAAAATAAAAGACGCCACCGAAAAGAAAGCAAAACATTCCATGGACAGTGCGTTACTTTTTTTCTAAATAACAAGAGTTTATTTTTCTAAGGAAAAATTTATGATTTTTTTTTTCAACTAATCATATTCCAAACATAAATTGTGGGTGCTCGAACATGCTATACATACATCGTTTTAGCCAACACTCTCTGCACGCCTATACAAATACATTGTAACCTTTATCTCTGAAAAAATGAAAATTTTAAGATGAAAAATTGTAATATTTTTCTTATTTCTGCTCAAAATATAAATTGTGGGTATTCGTTAGAACCGCCTCATCGAGGCGGTTCTAACGAGTACCCACAACCTATATTTTAGAGCAGAAATAAGAAAAATAAGTTTTACCCCCGTAAACCCAGTTTTCTCTATATCAAGTGGGGTTTAGGGTGGTGTTTATTTCACTTCTGCATCATATCAGTATCCCATTTTGCACTGAATGGAATCTTCCACCACAAAGTCCATTTCAGAATTTAGGGATACCATGATGAAATCATTTCAGAAACTGATTTAGAAAGGGCTGAACGTTTTGCAAACTGTGATGCCACGTTCTGCAGTTTCCGGTCTGAACCTGCTCTGTTTGCCAGTGAGCCCTTTTCATGTTTCATGTATAAAATGAGATAACAAATCTGTGGCATGAACGTCCCTTTTGACCACATTCTATTTAGGCGAATTCAGGTTGACAGATATTGTTTAAAATTTGCGTTTATGGACAACACCATTTTTTATATTTCTGCATCCTTTATCTGTGACTATTTTTTCTGTGACTTTTTTTTTCGATAATTTTCTTCCTGTGGCTTTCTTTCCGATTACGATTTCATTACAAGCCTGGTATCAGTTTTGACACGCGACAGGTTATATGTGTTTAAAGCCAGGGGTTTCTTCCATTTTTGTTTGTTTTGGTGTTCAACGGTTCAGTCAACACTATTTTAGGTCATTTTTGAGCCGATCAGTTTACCTATCCATACTTTTCCTGGGCAGGCTTATACGTAAGCGGTTAACCAGTCCATGGCACATTCTTTCGCCAGAAACTGACAGCTGCCCTTCTTGAATCAGCGGGAGAGAATGACCGTAGAAAAGATTTCATGATCAATCTCCACGAAAGAATGTTGCCGACCCCGGCGGGAATCGAACCCGCGTCCTCCTGATCACCAGTCAGACGCCCATCCGACTGAGCCGTCGAGGCCTGCGGGTTTCTTCCATAGTTATCGTTCGGACGAATCAATTGTTCATTTTGGGGATGTCATGTTCATTATATCTATTGACCCTAAGACAAATGGGTGTTTCTTTTAAGAAAAAGTGAAGACTCTAATGAGACGCCGCATCCTGACGCATTATACATGTACCTATGATAGTTGCATGGTCTTCCGCGTAGGACCTGAAACCGACCGAATTTGACATCACGTGAACAAGTCCGTGAAATAAACACCACCCTAAACCACACTTTATATAGAGAAAACTGGGGTTTACGGGAGTAAAACTTATTTTTCTAATTTCTGTTCTAAAATATAGGTTGTGGGTACTCGTTAGAACCGCCTCGATGAGGCGGTTTTAACGAGTACACACAATCTATAGTTAAGCAGAAATAAGAAAAATCACAATTTTTCATCTTAAAAATTTGATTATTTCAGAGATAAAGGTTACAATGTATTTGTATAGGCGTGTTTTTGTAATGTTGCGTACAATTTTAGTTTCGAAATGGGCACACTTGAAAGTTGTTCCATTGTGAACGTGACTGCTTATCTACGGGCAATATGAACTTAACTACGGGCAATATGGAAAAATATTGACTTCTGCACAAAGTAAACCGGACATTTTCTGGGTATGTATACAATAAATAGAGGATCTTACATGAGTGTCATGTATTATTGAATTTATTTAACTCTTTGAAGAAAAGGGAAAAGTGCTCGGCAAATCGTTGAAGAAAAGGGATAAAATGCTCGGCTTTGCCTTGAATTTATTAAACGAGTTCAGGAAAAGGGATAAAATGCGAGGCTTTGCCGAGCATTTAATCCCTTTTCTTCAACGAGTTTAATAAATTCAATAATACATGACCACGAATGCAAGATTCTATTTATCATATGACATTTAAAACACATTTTATTCACGATGGTTAAACAAAAATGTCAATATTCCGCCATTAGTGAACGAGACGTCGTTAAAGACATCGTACATGTAGCGTTACGGGGAGTATAATACTAATTTGCATATTTAATTCACTTGTGGATTATCGAATTTATTGCGTTATTAAATTCTCAGACGCGACGTCATATGATAAAAAGTTATAATATTCGGTGTAAACTGAAAGTTTGCACCTGGAAAACAGCTTGGAATGTAACTTTATCAAATGGTGCATTCAAATAATGTCCGCAGCTGCTGCTTGTCTGGCGTCGCGTGCATTATTTACGTTGCATAAGTGCAAAAAGTGACGCCATCAACGTCAGAATGATGTGAAAACGCGCGTGACGTAAATTCTGTCGCACATTAATAACGATTAGCTAATTAACGTCTCAAAAACAGTTAGTATATGTTATTTTTTAGGATACATCAAATTTGAAAATAGTGAAACAAACAAACAAATAGCACAGCATTTCCTACAATTTACATGTACTCAGATCAGCCTGGGCATCTGCGCAGTCTGACCAGTGTCTTTGCTGTGCGCTCTAAGGATAGCTACGGGACCTGTGCTCTTCCATGTAGCAAGAGAAGTATCTAATCAAACTTTATGGATTCCAGGCTGATCTGATTCTTCGCTGAGCGCACATGAATATTGCAGGAAATGCTGTGCCCCGGCTCAAAATAAAAAAATCGTATATTACTGTTTGAAACAGTGAAGATATCGATTTAGATTTCACCGAGGAATCTCTGTCATTCACTGAAAAGCATGTAAGAAGAAGCTTTCTTGCACATCAGATGAGGAAATCCATAGTTTTAGCTTGGGTTAGAAATTCTGTTCTAACCCTGGTGCTCTTACCCATAATCGACTATTCTCGCGTGTTTGATAAATACACTGGTTGAATACGAACTCAAACAGGCCTATCAGGCTAGCTCGCTGAGCACCTCGAGCTCAGATAAGCTAAAATTGGGTTATAACTGAAACTTGTTGAAAATGATGTTTAAAGAAGCATTAGTCTTAGTTTTAGATGGCCTTGATACATGTAGCGAAATTTAACTGTTCAGAATATTTTAGGGTTTTCCCCTATTAGTTGTCCAACAACGCATTTATTTTCCCTATCTCAAGCACGCATTGTTCTCAAGCCAATAAAGATTTATTTTCCTTATTTCAAGAACCCATTGTTACCGAGCCAGTTAGGATTTATTTTCCTTAATTCAAGCACTAATTATTTGAAAACTGCATTTAAGGATTCAAAGAAAAATGTTATCACAGGACATGGCATATTTCCTTGAATGAATTAAAATTGAGAAGTTTCAAGTAGCTTAATTGACACAGGACATGACAAAACATGCGATAAGTCGTAATACTCAGATCAGATTGCACATCCATGCGATCCATTATGATAACGCATCCATCGGTCAAAGATTATTCTTTTTCATCTCCAATTTATATAGTAAAACTGGGGTTTCCGGGGGTATACCTTATTTTTCTTATTTCTGCTCTAAAATATAGATTGTGGGTACTCATTAGAACCGCCTCATCGTTATTTCTGCTCTAAAATATAGATTGTGGGTACTCATTAGAACCGCCTCGATGAGGCGGTTCTAACGAGTGCCCACAATCTATATTTTGAGCAGAAATAAGAAAAATATCACAATTTTTCATCATAAATTTTTCATTTTTACGGCGATAAAGGTGGCAATGTATTTGAATAGGCGTGTTTGCGTAATGTTTTTCATCTCCAATATGCCGATGAATTTTCCGAGAACAAATTGTGATATTATTCCTATTATACTTAAAACCACAGGGCCGGCCTCGGTAGCTCAGTCGGATGCGCGTCTGACTGGTGATTAGGAGAACGCGGGTTCGATACCTGTCGGGATCGGCAACATTCTTTCGTGGAGATTGATCATGAAATCTTGTCTACGGGAAGTTGTCAGTTTCTGGCGAAAGAATGTGCACTGTACTGGTTAACCGCTTACGTATAAGCCTGGCCAGATAAAGTGAGGATAGGTAAACTGACCGGCTCAAAAATGAACTAAAAATGTTGACTGTGTCGTTAAACTTCCATACAAACAAACAAATTGTGATATTGTTCCTACTATCATACTCAAAACACAGGTTGTAGGTGCTCGCTAAAACCACCTCATCGAGGCAGTTCCAACGAGTACCCACATCTCTAACTGTAGGCGAAGGGCCGAAACTAATGTTGAGAGAACTTGTGGCCCAACCCCGTTGTTTACTATTATATGCAACAAAATGTTATTAAACTGAGTATCCACACCTGTGTCTTGGAGCAGAAATAAGAAAAATTTCGAATACCCCCAGTTTACACTATATAAAGAGGGGTTTACAGGTTTATCCAGTTTCAGGCAGTAAGCCCCTTAAGGGGTACCTTAGAAAACAGTGCAGTCCCAGATCAGACACCGCAAAACACGGCGTCTGTTCAGGCCCAGATCAGACGCCGCACAATTTTATGTCAAAATTAGAATAAAAACGAAAAAATAGGTCTACCGCACCTTTAATGACAAATGGACTTGTCCAACATATAGCAATGCAAGAGTTTACTAGTATACAATGGGTTATTACACGGACGTGTTTACTTGATACTGATCAGACTGCTGATCGCAGGAGTCGTATATAGCCTACAAGCTTTTTATAGAGTAATTCTTTTCGGTTTGGGTTGGAGTTGAACGTCGAAATCAGCACTCGAGCATGTTAGTTTTCCTTTCCTAGCCGTCTAAATGCTTATGTGCTAAGGGAATGTGTGGCGGCCGTTAGAAGTCTCCCTACCCTTCATCATATTGTAGTTTGCATTTACTTGTCGTTTGGAATCATTGATTCCATTGTGGTTTTAAAAATATTTGAGGGTCACTGAAGAGGCCTAATTGGCCGAAACTGGATAGTCTGGCCAAGAAATACTTGTACACTCCATACTTTTAAGTTCTTCGGTGTATTATTTGCTTCCCTTTAAGGGGAATGGGAACACCTTCAGGGGAGGCATATCATGCAAAAGTATTTTTGCCTCCCATGTCAATAGGGGTCAACTCTTTGTGATAATAATTTACTTCTGGTGAGCGAATTTTTTCCTTTAAGAGTAGACCCCTTTTTCAGCGCGACAGAGCTTATAGAAAAGCGAACAGGAAGTCCAGAAAATTGCACCCCTTTGAAAAATGGCGGAAAATCTGCCAGGTGTTCCCATTCCCCTTAATATAACATATTTATACAAAAGTGGTTAACCAGTACAGTGCATATTCTTTCCACACAACCTGACATTTTTCCTTCTCGAATCAGCGGAAGGGTGAGCGTATAAGAATCTTATATGGGTGGAAGGGGTGGGTGGAAAAATCCGCCCCGAGGGTCCCTGTCCGGCATCAAAAGGCTTGCCTCGTGATGCCGGACAGTGATCCCGAGGCACGGATTTTTCAGTATCCACCTCTCAGACCCATGTAGGATTCTTTTTCTTGCATACCTTCCATTTTCTTAGCGTGGATCTTCAATACTGAAGTCACTTCGGTTGCCGATGTCCGCCATATAATGAAAATAAATAACGTCACGTTACGTGCTATGGCGTCAACCTTAAAGGCGGCACATATGAGGTCGTATTCAACCAGTGCATTTATGAAACACGCGAGAATATTCGATTTCGGGTAAGAACACCAGGGTTAGAACAGAATTTCTATCCCAAGCTAAATATATGGATTTCCTTATCTGGTGTACAAGAATGACTGAAGTTTTACAGCCAATCAACAACTAAGTACATATGGAGATGGGACCTCAATTTAAAGACTCATCCCAAAGACTGGTAAGAATGACCATAGAAAAATCTTCCATGATTTATGTCGACAAAAGAATGTTGCTGACAGAGCGGGGATCGAAACCACTAACTGACCACCAGGCAGACGTGCAACCAAATACGCCACCGACGGCAGCCTTTAAGAGATGAACGGAAGTGCAGGTTGAACTGAGATTTTGCAGTTTTTGCAGGTCTTATTGAGTGGTTGCACACCATACAGTTTTGTAAGATTAGTCTCCCTTGATCCGCCATATTGGAAACACAAGACATATTTTTGTGCACAATTTTGAGCATTTTCATCACTATATCTGAATGACAAGCAGATTTAGTGATTTAAATTTTAGTCATACATGTATTTTCAGGTATAAAAGAATGAAGCAATCGCTGTTTAAAAGTCAACAGCATAATTTATGTTCAAAGAACATTAAGATTCTTTTGAAAATCAGCCCCAATATCTCCAGAAAGGACGGTAACTATTACTGTGTGTCGTCATCAGCAACCTCTCAATTTATTACCAAAACACGCCTATACAAATACAATGTAACCTTTATGGCCGAAAAAATGAAAATTTAAAGATGAAAAATTGTGGTATTTTTTTCTTATTTCTGCTCAAAATATAGATTGTGGGAACTCGTTAGAACCGCCTCATTTAGGCGGTTCTACCGAGTACCCACACTCTATATTTTTGAGCAGAAATACGAAAAATAAGTTTTTCCCCTGTAAAACCCTGTTTTACTATATGGAAGTGGGTTTGAATACCCACAACATAGATTTATATGTAGACATAAGGAAAACTATCCTTCAGTTATCACCGAAATAGGCAGCTAAGCTGTTCCTATGCACACACTTACATCACTAGTGACATGATCTAACAATATTTGTTTGTTTGTTTGAGTTTTAACGTCCTCGTCAGCACAATTTAGGTCATTTTGGAGGCGTTGCTTCAGATTTTGTGGGACTTTTACCCGACATTGAGATAAAATGACACCTCAATCCCTGCCGTCCAATGAAACCACTAGGGTTTATAAGCATGGACGGGCCGATTCACAGCATTTTTTCTGGGCAGGCTTAGACCTCCTAAGCGGATTACCAGTCGGTATCAGCTTCTATTCTGGTAATCGCTGCCCTCAGCTCGATATGAACTAAATTAGTAATGACTGGGTCTTAAAGCTTCAATTCATAATCTCGCCGTGTTGCACATTAAATAACAGCGACTCATTATTCTTGAAAATATGCTTGTTTTCTTGTTCATACAACGGTGACGCCAAGTTCTGCAATTAAAAGTCAGGTAGTTTTGCTCCAAGTACTCTAGTTTTCACCTGCAACCGAGTTACCTTTGCCATGTTCAATGTTTAAGAAAGCATCATGCTCATCTTATTCATTCCTTTATTGGGACTTGATATGACATGCCTTCCCTCAGGGCATCTATTTATACTGCATCATCCTCACATGAGGATTACGTGCAGCTAGGTCTAGCCTTTATGCATTATGGCTAAATTCATGAATACAGTCTGAATTTCATCATTTGCTTAGCTCGTTTGTGTCTCATAAGGCCCCAGGTTTGCATCGGTTTTCATGTCTCACTGTAAGATGCCTGCCATTTAGTGCGTTGTAGTCATCTAATCAAGATGGACAACCTTATTCAGGCCTCATATAGAAAGCCACTCGGCCCTCACTTGATTTCTGCTAGCTGTAGATGCAAGCTGCAAGCATTTGCATGCCTCCCCAGCCTAGAAACTGCTACATGTATCGCCTCTCCTCCGGCTTTTCACTGGGGTTCATGTCAGGTCAACTCATATATCAACCATTAGTCCCCCTATCTGATTGTGACTTGTACTTTAAGTAAAACACAAAAGAAAGCAAGTGAATTTTAAAGAGAAGCTTAGAAATAACAATTATCTAACAAGCTGTAGAGCTCTTGTCATATTATGCGGACTTAGGTCTTCCAAGTGCAGAAATAATATCAGCACAAGTCTTGTCCGATTTTGTGAAGTCGCCAGACATACCCGATTTTCTGTCCTTATGAGCAGTCCATGTTGGTAATAGGTAGTAAACAGTTATGATGAAACAGGCCTCGGTTGCCTACTGGATGAGAATGCTGACTCTCATTCATTAGGTCTCTCACCGCTATGGGTTCGAGCCTGGCTCGGGTCACGTGAGAAGCCGAGTTCTGCAAAGCAAGGCCAGGTGGTTTTCTCCGGGTACTTCAGTTTTTGACCACCTCTGATTAACTATCTGCTCAATATGAGTGAAATAATCTTGAAAGGGCCATAAAAAAAAACAAAAAAAAAAAACAACACAACAACAAAAAAAAAACCCAAAGAGTTTTGCTGACAGTGTCTGCAATATCAGCAGCAATTTAAGAAATTAATCAGACTGCATATGACAGGGTCTGTAGTACAATCTGACTGCTTGGCCAAAGCTTGAAGTCTTACAGCACAAGTGGGTTGGTCACCACTTCTGACAATGCAAGACAATGCAAGACAATGCATGGCGATCTAAGTTAGCTATCTGACTGGCTGACGTCTCAATTTACCAGATTGCACTGCCACTTATACATCTTTAACAAAGGAGTTTTGACAATCATGGCTATTATTTTAATGCGAGTAAAAACGCTGTGTTGACATCTCAAATCCTTACAGTGGAAGATGAAAGGACTGCATGGCTTAGTCTCCCATTCTAAGAGTATAAGACAACCAGATTGCATGGCTGTGAATTCAGTTTAAGACTAAGCTTAACAGAAACATAGCTAGGTCTCCAGTTTACAGAGACCGATCAGTCTCTAGTAAGGTTGATCAGAATTCGTTATCGGAGACGATGATAAGATTTTTCTAACAAAACTGAAAGCAAAATCTCCAAATGACCTTAATAGTGCTGATGGGAACGTTAAACTACAACAAACAAACATACTAGAATATTTTGGTATCTTGTAAAGTCTCTCTTTTTAATTTTGTTTATTTTTTTTTTGGCTGACATAGTTAGTACAAGGCAAACAGATTAATGTCCACATCTTGCAGTCTGGACCGACTATTTTTCTTCCTCAATGGATATGGCCAGCCTCGGTAGCTCAGTCGGGTGCACGTCTGACTGATGATTAGGCGGACGTGGGTTCGATACCTGCCTGGGTCGGCAACATAATTTTGAAATCTTTTCTGCGGTCATTCAATCCCTTCATATCATGTCAGTCGTTTCATGTAGCTGCAAGGGACTGTTCTGCTTCACACTCAGTTACACTGACTGACTGGGTAATTACTCACACTGGCTGAGTAGCTAGGATTAAAGGCAGACCATGCAGTCACACTGGCTGACTGGATGGTTACTCACACTGGCTGAGTAGCTAGACTGATGGTAACTGCAGACCAGTCCCACTGCTACACGCAATGATTCATGAAGGGCATGCAGTTGTCAGTTTCTGGCATAAGAATGTGCAGTGTACTGGTTAAGCGCTTACGTATAATGCACTGTACTGGTTAACTTCTTATGCAGTATATGCCAACTGACCGGCTCAAAAATGACCTTAATAGTGTTGACAGGACTCAGAACAACACTGCATTGTGCCAAAATAGTGGCAGTCATCCTTGACTCTTGTATTTATTCCTAGTACCTTGTTTATGATCTTTTTGTGTCAGTTTCAGGATGGAGCAATCCTGGTAGTTCCAGTCTTGTTCAGGTCAGGTGTTTTGAATATCCAACATGAGGATCAAGCTAGTGTTATGGATTGGTACAGAATTGAAGTTCAATTGACAAAGAAGCATTTGCCTACAAAGTGACATAAAACTTGGTGATGCCAACATTTACTAGAAGAATAATTTAACACACTTTTCTGAACTGCCTTGTGCAAACGATAGGAAAGGAACATTCTTGCTCATGTGGGCTATGGCAGTTATTTAATTCTGGACACACAGCTACATCAGCTGCGAAGATCATGTATGATCCATACCTTAGGACAATGATCATCCATTATAAAATGAACTGAAGTCATAAAGATGCACAGTTTACTCTTTTACAATTTAATCCTTCTGGTGCATAGCACATCTTGGGGATGGCTTGTACATGTTCCTTTGTTAGTGGCAGATGTTAGGCTTGTCATTGCATGTGAATCGTCTGATTCGCATGAGATGTTGGGCCATGTTTTTTCACTGGAATATGAAGATATTAAGAGCGCAAATTCAAATCTGTCTATCATCTAAACACTATTGGTTTCATTGGGCACTCGGGCTTGAGATGTCATATCATCTCAATGTCCGGTAAAAGTCCCACAAAATTTGAAGCAACGTCTCCAAAATGACCTGTAAAGTGTTGACAGGGACGTTAAACCTCAAATCTAACAATCAAACAAACTGTCTGTCATCTGCTCTGGATTTTCTGTGGTACTTGAAGAGTAAACAAGTTCTCATAATTTACTGATTATGTGCGTCAAATGACAAGCTGCAGGTACAGATATCCAATAAATACTTGCTTATATGTTACTGCTCCTAGTCACTGATACCCCCACTTCTTTATCTCTATTCCTTTTACTTGGGGATCATTCAGTCATGATATTCATTCCTTCATTTTTGGGGAATGCCATTTCATTTAACAAAACATTCATCAAATTATCCCCAAGTTCTACCAGGTTACAACAGCCTGCTGCAATTTATCACTTTTCATGTAGCTGATACTTTGGAAATTCATGTTAATGCTGCTTCACACTCAGTCACATTGGATGACTGGGTAGTTACTCACACTGGCTGAGTAGCTGGATTTCACGGCAAACAGGTCACACTGGCTGACTGGATAGTTACTCACACTGGCTGACTGGATAGTTACTCACACTGGCTGAGTAGCTAGACTGACATTAACTGCAGACCAGTGACACTGGCTGACTGGATAGCTACTCACACTGGCTGAGTAGTTCGACTGAGAATCAGCATTATCATGTTTTCCAGCCAAATGCAAGTATCGCCAACATGGCAAATGCACTGTGCCAGCCTCACTGGTCAGAGCAAGTGCCATGTTTGTGAGCATAAGATTCATTCTATCAGCAGCTACTGAAAAGTACGTCCCCCTGGTTCAGCATGGTCCGCTTACCGCGTGGCCAGTGTCAGGTCCAGTAAAGATGACACTGGTACACAGTTTTGTTTGTTTAATTTGAGGTTTAACGTCCCCGTCAACACTGTAAAGGTCATTTTGGAGACGTTGCTTCCAATTTTGTGGGACTTTTACCCGACAATGAGATGAAATGACATCTCAAGCCCTGTCGCCCAATGAAACCAATAGGGTTTATTAGCATGGACGGTCCGCCTCGCACCGTTGTTCCTGGACTGGCTTAGATCCTCTAAACGGTTTACCAGAACTAGTGTGCGGGCCGGATTCAGCTCTGCGTGGAAGCATCATGCAGCCCATATATTTCTTCAAGCCCCTATGGGCGGGGGCGGAACACTGGTACACAGTCTGAACTAGCACTTCTGGGCCAATGACTGAGCTGGTCCCATTTAGCCAAAATATAAATGGAATAAAGAGAGAGATAATAAAAGAAAACATAGAGTACTTGTAGTTTTACTGACCCCTAAACATTACCTGTCATTAAGTCATACTTAATGAAAACAGCCAGGTGACCCATCATAAACGTAAATTGAATCAAATTCAAGATAGAGTCATCATTAGGACAAATTATGATTGGCCCAAGACCCCAACGCTACATAATGTACGCCCAATGGTCCCAGAATGACATATACAGTGTTGACTGGGATGTTAAACCTCAAATCAAACAAACAAATTAAAGATTGACATGTTAACACCATCCAAACAAATGTTTAACCTTCAGTGTGCGGTAGGCGACTTTAGTCGCCCAAGGGGCTGTTCCAAATTGAGCAACTTATCATGCGCATAAGAAAGTTTGTTTGTTTGTTTTATTTGAGGTTTAACGTTCCCGTCAACACTGTAAATGTCATTTTGGAGACGTTGCTTCCAATTCTGTGGGACTTTTACCTGACATTCAGATAAAATGACATCTCAAGCCCTGCCGCCTAATGAAACCAATAGGGTTCATAAGCATGGACGGTCCGACTTGCACCGCTTTGCCTTGGCAGGCTTAGATCCTCTAAGTGGTGTACCAGTACTCATTTGCGGGTCGGTTTCAGCTCTGCGTGGAGGCATCATGCAGCCCATCTATTTCTTCAAGCCCAGATGGTGGGGGCCAATGCTCATAAGAAAACAAGTGCACTTCATCCGATGAGGTTGTCCGCTGCAGGAGGGATCCTTCTTTCTTAGAAGGGCACAGGTTTTTCCAACATTACCACCTGTTGGATTGGCACCCGGAAACGACGTTAAAAATCAACGTTTTCTCAAGTACCAGTCTTCAACAGGTCCCCTTTACCCGTTTTGACACAATTTTGTGCATACTAGACCCAACCAATCCAAACAACTACTGAAGATACATATGCAGCCATAATATAGGTAGCTACACAAGCCATCAATTTTAGTCTTCAAAGCACACACTAAGCGCCATTGTCTTGTAGATTTTTTATTTATTTATCTATTTTTTGTCTTAAACGCTTCCCAGTCAGATGAGGTGACCACCATATTTGGAAGTCACTCGACACATAATATACTTCTGGTAGAAATGGCGTCAAAGTATGAGCAGACTCGGTTCAGGTTTAAGGAAGTTATGGCTGCCGAAATAAGGGTAGTACCCCCTCCTAATGGCGAGTATTGAGTAAAACTCAGCATGCTAAAGGTTAAGCACCTTAGCTTGCTATCTTTTCCAAAACGAGTTCAGTATCACACATGTCTCATGGTATACAAAGGATCCCTCTCTGCTAATGTTCGTCTCAGAACACCATGGCTGACGAACGAGATCGACAGCAAACGATAAACTGCACGTTTCTAGATTGCATACCAGGTATTAAAACAAAGCCCTTTCCAACACACGTCCCCGGCTATGGAACAGTTTACCAAATGAAATTAGGACTTGATTGCTTGTATCCTCTGACTGTCTGCAGACTGGATGGCTCGGGATGTGTTTGGGCGCAAGACTAGATCGATCACGGCTGGCTGACCCGCGGCCTCCGAGGGTCTACTATAATCTAGGGTCCAATGCCGTCCAATGTTTTATCTTCTGACACACATTCAACGATCTTGACGGGTGCAAATTGTCGGGTACCGCCTCATTCTTTCACGTCCACTCTTTCGACATTTTTCGATGCCTTGCTGCCTGTGACCTAGACTGGAATCAGTCCAAAAGTTTAACCAATATCTTCTCCTTTGTATTAGCAATGCATTTATTTCTCCTCTCTAATACTTTCTGATCTCCAAAACTTTTGGTAAAAAACAGGTAAAGGTGATTCACTATATGGTCAGTGTCTGGTCAAAGTTCATAACCCCATTAATTGTCTGTAACATGTGTTAGGAATTACAGTTTCAGCCTTAATCAGAACTTTATTATCTATTATTCAGTTATCTCATTTGCATAAATGCATTCTGTTCATTAGTAGCATAAATTGTCTGCATGTATATCACTATTACATATCTTTTGCTGGGAAATAGGATGTATTTTGTTTGTTTGTTTGTTTGATTTGAGGTTTAACGCCCCTTTCAACACTGTAAATGTCATTTTGGAGACGTTGCTTCCAATTTTGTGGGACTTTTACCCGATATTGAGATGAAATGACATCTCAATGGCCGCTCACACCGCTTTGCCAAGGCAGGCTTAGATCCTCTAAGCAGTTTACCAGTAGTCATGTGCGGTCGGTTTCAGCTCTGCGTGGAAGCATCACGCAGCCCATATATTTCTTCAAGCCCTGATGGGCGGGGGCCGATACAAATATATTGAAAATTTTACCACCCAAAAAATAAAATTTTCAGATAAAAATTCTGATATTTCATCTCCCAAATGACCTGTACAGTGTTGACGGGGACGTTAAACCTCAAATCAAACGAAACAAATTAATATTTCTGCACAAAAAACATAGATTGTGGGTACTCGCTAGAACCGCCTCAGTGGGTACTCATTAGAACTGCCTCGGTGAAGCGGTTCTAACGAGTACCCAAAATCTATGTTTTGAGCAGAAATAAGAAAAATAATGTTTACCCCCTTAAATCCCAGTTTTACTTTATAAAAGTGGGGTTTAAGGTGGGGGTGCAAAATTTTATAGGCGTGTTTTCGTGATGAAAAGTTTTTTCATTTTACTTCATAGGAAAACCAACCCCGATAGCTCAGTTGGTAGAGTATCCGCTCCGGGGAACGGGAGGTCACGGGTTCGATCCCGGGCCGCGACATACCAAAGTCGTTAAGAATGGTACTAGCTGCTCCTCGCTTGGCACTCAGATTTACGGGGTAGAGCTAGGACTGTCGACCCAGTGTCAGGATAATGTGACTGGGTGTGGTATCATGTAATGTGTCTTGGACCTGATACTTCAGTGAGGCAGCACTTTAAAAGTGAGCATTGAGCTCCCTGTCACAACCAGACACCGTCGTGATATGACTGAAAAAAAAGTTGAAAGCGTGTTAAACCCGAATTCACACACACACACTTCATAGGACAAGCTGTCACCTATCACATGGAGATAACAAGCTAAAAGAACATTTATCATGATTTCTGATGCTTTTTAAGCCCCCCCCCCCCCCCCCCCCCCCCCCCCCCCCCCCCCCCCCCCAAGGTCACAGACTTAGATTTTTTTTTAATGTTTAAGACTCAGGTTAAGGAATTTGTACCAGGTAGAACTTGCTCATATTTTCCAAAGCATGTGATGGATTTGGTTATATATTAAATATGATGATAGATATAGGTTCAAAGTTTTATTCAGCCATACCCCCACCCATAACCATGACCTCAAGGCCAAGGTCACGGACTTAGACATTTTCAATGTTTAAGACTTAGGTTAAGGTATTTGTACCAGGTAGAACTTGAACTTTTATGATTCATTTGGTTTGATGACAGATACAGGTCCAAAGTTTTATTCAGTAATACCCCCACCCATGCCAATGACTTCAAGGTCAAGGTCACAGACTTAGAATTTTTTAACCTTTTTTTTTTAAGAGTTCATATTTTGAAAACCATATGATGGGTTGGGTTTTTATTTGGTATGATAATAGATACAGGTGCAACGTGACATACAGCAGTACCCCACCTATACACATGACTTCAAGATCAAGGCAACAGACATAGAAATTTTTTAATTTAAAGTACGTTAAGAGCTCATATTTTCCAAACCATATGATGGATTTGCTTCATAATATGTATGATGATAGTTACAGGTTCAAAGTTGTATTCAGCCATACCACCACCCCTGATGTGAAGGTCAAGGTCACAGACTTGGAATTTTTTATGTTAAAGATTTTAGAGCTCATTGTCCGAACCGCACGATGGATTTGCTTCATATGTGGAATGGTGATAGATAGATAGTCAAAGATTTCATTCAGCCATTGTGCCACCCTTTCCCAGGGACCTCAAGATCAAAATTTTAATGTTAAAGTTTAAAGAGCTCGCTCATATTTTCCAAACAATTTGATTGTTAGGATATATATGTAGTATGATGATAATTATTTTTTTCAAAGGCTGAATCGGCAATATCCCCAACTATGCCCTTGACCTCAAAGACACTGTTCCAGGTGAGTTATGCTCTCCACTGACAGCTGTTGTTGCAACCTGATTTTTTCGGGGTGAGGTGGGCCCCTGGCGGGGGCATATGTGTTCTACTGACACATTTCTAGTTCTTATTTCTACCGCAAAGCATTTATTTTGTTTACTAGTCAGAACCATTGAGGTGGTTTGACAATGTTTACTAGTATGAGGCGGTTAGCATAGATTCTGGTTAGTAGTCAGAACCATCGGAGGTGGTTAGCGTTGTCAGAACCTTCTCATTGAGTCGGTTAGTATAGATTATGGTTACAAGTCAGAACCACCTCACTGAGGCGGTTAGGACTGTGGTGACCAGTCAGCACTACCTCATTGAGGGAGTACCGGTAAGCATAGATCATGTTTACTAGTCAGAACCACGTCAATGAGACAGTTAGCATAGATTATGAGAAGCCTCTGTGGTGTAGTGGTTATGCTACTCTCCTTGTAAAAAGCAGGGGTCGCAGGATAGATCCCGGGCTTCTTCAGACTTTCGGGTGAGTCTTTAAACCGAGGTCCGTCTCCGTATGACCTTAGCTGTTGGTGGGACGTAAAACTCGAACACTCACTCATTCAGTACAGATTATGGATACTAGTCAGCACCACATTACGAAAACACGCCTATTCAAATACATTGTAAATTTTACCGCAAAAAACCCCCCCAAAAAAACAGAAAATTTTAAATGAAAAAATGTGATATTTTTCTTATTTCTGCTCAAAATTTAGATTGTGGGTACACTTTAGAACCGCCTCATCGAGGCGGTTCTAATGAGTACCCACAATCTATATTCTAGAGCAGAAATAAGAAAAGCTAGAGCTGTCAGTGAAACTGACTAGGGCCCCGGCAGTGCCATCAGAGGAGTTGGATTTTTTTCAAAGGGCCATAACTCTCAGAGTATAAAACATGACAAATGTTGATGGAAAGACGGTCAGATGGACAGATGGACAGACAGATGGATGGGCAGACAGACAAGGCATTACTATAGGTGAACTGTCAATAACTAAAGGAAGTTTCATTTGAATATCTATAGCGGTTTTGAAATAAAGATGAAAAAAAGACGGAAAAGACTGAATTTTTGTTTTTCCAAGGGCCATAGCTCTGAGAGTATTGAAACTACAGTTACTTAACTTGCCATGAAATTGTGTAATGACAATGTGACCGTTTATTTAAAGTTCGAAGTTGATAGGTTTGTCGGTTTGTAAGTTATTAAGAAAAAAACATGAAAAATGTGGACATTTTTAAGTTTTTCAAAGGGTCACAACTCTAAGAGTATTGTAGCTAGAGTTCTGGCCCAGAAAAAGAAATGTACATTTCATATTTTTCAGTTCTGTGGTGTTTTCCTTGCTTTCAAAAGATAAACCTTTTAACCTCACTACAGTCATTGTATTTGATTTCTTTTTATGCTGCAGTGAGTACAGATCTACAGTACAGTAATGATCCTAATTATTGGGACAGATAGGCGTTAGCAAACAGTGCAGTGCTCCTGAAGGAGCATCTGATCAGGGTCTACACTGTTTGCCATTCTGTATGCACCTTAAGATGCCTTGCTGGATTGTAAAACAGATTTGCTAAAATTTAAGGAGAATTACAGCAAGCCATCAAAGGTGTCCGAATTTTTAGGTGCACTGTATTACAGAAACTAACATGGAATTCTACAACTGCATGTTTTCATATTTTAAAGACCAACTGCAAAATCATATCTGCTTTTCAAGGCGTAATACACAGGAATGACCAAATTGTCTAGAATACACCTTATCTTGGTGGCTAGAGGACATAAATCTATTCACAGGCCATAAGCAGCAGCCTTGGAGTAGGGTTATCAAAACATTAGCAGCTGGACTGTCTGTTACCTTGAAGGGGTCAACAAACCATTACATCATGGACCATCGCATTAGTCCAGTCCATTCATTTGGTGCTATGGGATGGAAGTCATTGCTTTTGAGCTGGTTTAAAATTGGGCCCCGTCAAGCGATTTTGGTACTTATCGCCTATGCGAGCAGCGAAGGTTCAGGCGAGCCTGCGCATCCGCGCAGTCTCGCCAGAACCTTCGCTGCTCGCTCATACAAGCAGTGAATCAAGAGGAACCTTCGGACAGAAAGCCATATCCCTGGCCCCTCTGAATGGCTGGGCATGCGCAGTTAACATTTGTCATGACGGAATGCTCGAAGACCCAAATTCGCTTGGCGGGGCTCAATTAATAAGATTATTCTTATAAGTGAAATGATTAAATGAATGGACTGTTTCCAGTCTACCTGTGACCCTACTCCCATGCCTCGGGGATTTTTCCTTAAGGTGACTCGAATTGACAAGCCCGTGATCTGTGGAAAGTGCTGACGTTAAGTTTAAAAGTTAAAATAACTTACTTGATCTGTTCTAATGTTTGATAAACAAAGAGATAGTATATTCTAGACTACGTCTGCGATTTTAGGGACTATCAAACTAGTATGGGAGAATAGGCTTGCTGTTTGGACATTGGTTTCCGCCACGCGGCCCTCGCCCCAGCCTTGATAGTCAAGGTTATTTGTGAATATTTTTAACTTCAGTTCGGAAAATTGTATAAACAATGCATACATGCTCATATAAATGTTACAATGAGGATCATAATGTTAGATGGGCACTCGTGCCAAATATGTTATCCTCTTGAAATAAAGTAATTATTATTATTATTATTAAATCAATAAATTTTCATTCCCCTGTTTCTAAAAGCTTTTATTGTGAAATTTCGTTACAAATAGCTTAGTGGTGCCTGTAGAAAATAATGTTGACTTTCGTATCTAAATGACCTTACGCCAAAGTAAAGAAATGACCTTGACCTTAATTATTCAAATAGTTTAATTTACGGTTCTTATTTTGTTCACAAGGTTTCCCCATAGCCACAATGCTTAAGTCAAAAAAGGCGCATAACTCTGTTAAATGTTTTCAGAATTTGGTCAAAAGTTCACGCCAAATATCGTGAGCCTAGCTCAAGCGGTTCTCCAGATATTTTGTTCACAAGGTTTCCCTATAGCCACAATGCATAAGTCAAAAAGGGGCATAACTCTGCAAGGACAAGTCCGACGGAAAAGAAAAAAAATACGGGCCTGCTTATTTTTCATGCTCATGCCATATATGAAATTTCAAGATCCTAGCTCAAGCCATTCTGTAGTTTACCTAGGTACTTAAAGCGTAAGGGACGGACGGATGGACGGGTGGACAGCGCAGAAGCAATATGGCCCTCCAACTTCTTCGAAGTTGGGGGCATAAAACAAACAAAAAAACACTTAAAATTTGACTGAACCATGTGAGTGGCTGTTACAATCCTGCTTGAAATTTCATGAACTTACCAATCAAATATGGCTATTACTTAACCCTGCATCCTGGGTAAATTTTTTCAGTGGATGATATTTTGAATTTTGTTTTTCCATAAAACAGGATTTGACATTTCATGCAAATTGTCTCATATGGAGACAATTTGCATGAAATATCTTAACCTTTCATCAGTAAAAAATACACAGGATTTGACATTTCATGCACGCATGAAATATCTAAACCTTTTATCAGGAAAAAATAAGCAAAATATCATCAATTTGCCTTCTGCTAAATAAGCGTAGAGAGTGGTAACGGTTAAACAATTTAGGGAATTTATACACATAAAACCTCTTTTTAACACTGTTTATTATAATACAGTTGGATATAGCAGAGTTTAAAAGTTGATAAAAAAAAAAAACAAAAAAAAAACCATTACATTGAAAACACGCCTATACAAATACATTGTAAATTTTACCTCCTAAAAAGGAAAATTTTAATCTGAAAAGTTTTGATATTTTTCTTATTTCTGCTATGTGTGATGATAATTGGACCAAAACTGTGGCCTCTAGAGTGTTAACAAGGTGTTTCTATGATTTGACCTACTGACCTACTTTTTGAACCAACATGACCCATATTCAAACGTAACCTAGATATTCTTAATATGATCATTCTGAGCAAGTGGGATGATGATTGGACCAAAACTGGGGCCTCTTGAGTGTTAACAAGGTTTTTCTATGATTTGAACTACTGACCTACTTTTTGACCCCACATAAACCATATTCGAACTTAACCTACATGTTGTCAAGGTGATCATTCTGAACAATATTGATGATGATTAGACTAAAATTGTTGCATCTAGAGTGTTTACAAGGTTTTTCTATGATCTGACCTACTCACCTACTTTTTGACCCACATGACACATATTCGATCTTGATCTAGATATTGTTAAGATGATCATTCTGAGCAAGTTTGATGATAATTGGACCAAAACTGTGGCCTTGAGAGTGTTAACAAGGTTTTTCTATGATTTGACCTACTGACCTACTTTTTACCCAACATGACCCATATGCCAACTTGACCTAGATATTGTCATGATGATCATTCTGAGCAAGTTTGATGATTGGACCAAAACTGTGGCCTCTGGCATGTTAACAAGGATTTTCTATGACTTTACCTACTGACCTACTTTTTTGACCCGACATGACCCATATTCGAACTTGCTGAGATATTGTCAGTATAATCATTCTGAGCAAGTTTGATTGTGATCGGACCAAAATTGTGACCTCTAGAGCGTTAACAAGTTTTTTCCATGATTTGACCGTTTGACCTACTTTTTGACCCATCATGACCCATATTCAAACTTGACCCAGATATTGTCATGATGATCATTCTGACCAAGTTTGATTATGATTGGCCCAAAACTGTGGCCTCTAGAGTGTTAACAAGAAAAGTTTACGCACAACAGAAAATGGACGACAGACCGCGACATCTCATGGTCACAAGGGCTCACCATGACCTTCGGTCAGGTGAGTTAAAAAGTGGGATTCAAAGGGGTCAAAATTACATAGGTATGTTTTGTGATGCTGTGTGGTGTAAAGTCAATGAACCAAGAAAAATAGGTAAAGGTCATACAAGGGTGCTTGCATAAATTTGCCATTTCTAGATGCAAGTTTGTACCAAGTATCCTTAATGAAGCACAAATAGTTTTTTGTGAAATGGACTTTAACATAAGGGTAAAAGCTAGGGTTAATGCAATAGTTCATGTAGTCAATGAACCATGAAATATAGGTCAAGGTCAAATATGGATGCTTGCATAACTGTTGCCATCCCTAGGTGCAAGTTTGTCCCAAGTATCATTAATGATAATCTTGAAGTTCTTATGAAATGGACTTGAACATTAGGGTTAACACTGGGGGGATGGTGGGGGGGGGTGCAATTGTTCACAAAGTCTGTAGGTCAAGGTCAATATGGATGTTTGGATTAAAGGTGCCATCCCCAAATGAAAAACCTTGTGCAAAGTATCATAAATGATGCTCTAATAGTTGTTAAGAAATGGACTTTAACATCAGGTTGAATGCTAGTGTGGTCACAAATAATAATAGCTTGAAGAATGGACAAACTGACAGAAAACCTGGCTCCTATATTGTGCCATACAGGAGGCACGACAAAAATTACCAAAAATGGTCAGTTTCCAACAAAATCTACATACATGTATATACTTTTGTTTGGCTGCAACATGGGTTATTTAACAAACATGATTTCTGCATTTAACCCCAACAACAGAGTTACAAAGAGGTTGTTTCATTTTAGCAGTAATCTGTTAAGTTCTGTGAACCCTGATCTGACTCAAGGCCAGTCACGGTCTACTGCATGCACTAATCCTACCATATGTGCAAAGGACTAGTCTCCATAAGGGGGTTTTCCTGGTACCTAAATTTCTCAATAATATTTTGGGAAAATATAGCCACACAGAGGGGACATTCATCCCTGGAAAGTTTGAATCAAACAGAACTCTAGTTTTGTGATAAGGGTTTATCAAAAGTGGGTGGGGTAATTCCATATCAGTTCTACCAAGGACAATTAATCAGCAATTGACTATATTAAAATAGCGCACTGACAAAACTTTTTGCCATGTAATGCATAGACTGTGGGTACATATTAATGTGAAATAGGGTGATTGTATATTTTATTGAACTTTGCTAAAATATAATAATTTATTTGCACTTTGCGGATTTTCATTAATTTTTCATCTATCAACTTTGCCAAAAAGTTGAACATTTCTCTATTAAGCAACACATTCTTACCTCTTTTCTAGAAAATACTTATCAATGCTTGGCCATTGCAGAATTGTAAGGAATTTTTTATAAATGGTCTGTGACATGAGTTATGTGCGTTTCTTTCCCATTGGTGTCTCTGATGGGAGCTGTGGGTTAATTGTATAGATTCCTGATCATTGCCTCTACTTCTATTTTTCATATGTAAGTAGTTACCCAATATAGCAATGAATTGCATTTTTGTGGATTTTATCGATGTGTAAACTCCACCTAATCACTCACAACACCCACAAACTGTATGAAGCCCAAATGTGATTTGCTGGAGTTTACACAGATTAAATCAACAAAAATGATATTTGGGCTTCATGCTGAGTTTTTGTGTGATTTGCCAGAGTTTACACATCGATAAAATCAACAAAAATGATAATTCATTCCTTATAATTTTAACTTTGTCATCAAAATGTTTAAAAATGCCAACAAAATGGTAAATTTTAAGAATTCTTTCAAAAGCATAAGGATGAACTTAACCAACGGCCACTGGGGAATGATTATTCAGTTAGAAGCTGCCATCTTTGAAAGAAACCCAAGCGAGAAAAAAAAAACATCGTCTTTAAATTCAGTTTATTTGTCTTCTTAAATTGTTCATTAGTTCTCCTACTTTTAATGTAATGCACAGGTTCTAAACATGCTCTTTGACATCATTAATATTACTACCTCTAACACGGTTGTAATCATTTAATATGGCAAATATACAGATATTTTGAAAAAATGTAAGCTGCTCACATTTTCTCAGCAAAAATACCACTGTTTTAATAGATAGTGTACTTACTAGAACAGTTAACTTAACATGCTCATTATCTAACGAGCTCGTTAAGCTAACAGTGCTTTGAACAACTGGCCCCTGGCCGGCATCGAACCTGTGTTCTCATATCGGACATCCAACCAAGGCCGGTCACTGAATGGGTAATAGGCTGATGTTGGAATACAAAGGACAAGTCTCCATAAGGGGGTTTTCCTGGTACCTGAATTTTTCAATAATATTTTGGGAAAATAAAGCCACACAGAGGGGACATTCATCCCAGGTAAGTTTGAATCAAACAGAACTCTAGTTTTGTGATAAGGGTTTATCAAAAGTGGGTGGGGTAATTCCATATCAGTTCTACCAAGGACAATTAATCAGCAATTGACTATATTAAAATAGCACACTGACAAAACTTTTTGCCATGTAATGCATAGACTGTGGGTACATATTAATGTGAAATAGGGTGATTGTATATTTTATTGAACTTTGCTAAAATATAATAATTTATTTGCACTTTGCGGATATTCATTAATTTTTCATCTACCGACTTTGCCAAAAAGTTGAACATTTCTCTATTAAGCAACACATTCTTACCTCTTTTCTAGAAAATACTTATCAATGCTTGGCCATTGCAGAATTGTAAGGAATTTTTTATAAATGGTCTGTGACATGAGTTATGTGCCCTTGAAAAGAGAAAATTGTAGTAAAATGCGATGAAATTTTCAAAACTTTGTTTTGCCTTTTTGCTATTAGTTTACTGGCGAGAAATGCTTACAGGAGTTAAATTCTAATGTATTTATCGTGTAGAGTGTTTAACTATTGTAGCAGAGACTAAATTGGTATCAGTTAGGGTCAAAATTACTTTTAGGGCTTTTAAGAACTGGATATAATTGACACACATTTGCTCATCTCATTCCGTATCACTTTCTTCTGAGGAGTCGCTGTTGGTATTCCAAACTTCAGCTGCAGTATCTGTAAGAAAATCCATGTATTTATTATGTATCTCAGGCCCTTTTGTTGCTGGCTGGTGTCGGTTGGTTTTGCACATGCAAATCAGGGGCTAGAGTAGTGGGCTGCTGTGCCCATATTGCGTCAGTCTTATGGTATTTGGAGTTTGAGCGACACCAGCCAGCAACAAAAGGGCCTGAGATACATAATAAATACATGGATTTTCTGAATACTGAAATGCCTCATTTCTTGAAGAAAAAAGAGAAACAGCATAGCACTGAGGAAGCAAATGAATCCAGATTTGTTACCAAAGTGAGATGGGTTGTTGAGTCAGCATATGGGCGTATAAAGCAATGGAAAGCTTTAAGTAATGTGCTTCCCAACTCTCAAATCCCGTTCGCTGGCAATTATGTGCGAATTGTGTGCTCCCTTTGCAACGCTTTCAGGCCACCCTTGGTGACTAGTTTGGAATCAGATGGTGTCATGGCCAAACGAATGATGGCCTTAGCAAAGTCACCGAATAAACTTCAACAAAAGGTGACTGACAATAAGTGGGACAAACGGCGCACTTTTTGGAAAAGTATGGATGCATCTGAAATGCCAGATTTCTCCGAACTGAACGAAGCAGAATTAAGAGACCTGACAATGGGAGGTTATCAGATTCGCCAGGCCAAATGCTACACGAAAGAACACCAAACAGATGACGCCAAATATGAAATCCTTATAAACAAAGAGCAAGAAGGTGTCCTCAAGTCCCTATTACGTTCAAGGCATACCAGTAGTAAGACCTATAATTTATGGATTGAATACAGCACAGGCTTATCACCTATCGTCGGTTGGTTTTGCACATGCAAATCAGGGGCTAGAGTAGTGGGCTGCTGTGCCCATATTGCGTCAGTCTTATGTTATTTGGAGTTTGAGCGACACCAGCCAGCAACAAAAGGGCCTGAGATACATAATAAATACATGGATTTTCTTACAGATACTGCAGCTGAAGTTTGGAATACCAACAGCGACTCCTCAGAAGAAAGTGATACGGAATGAGATGAGCAAATGTGTGTCAATTATATCCAGTTCTTAAAAGCCCTAAAAGTAATTTTGACCCTAACTGATACCAATTTAGTCTCTGCTACAATAGTTAAACACTCTACACGATAAATACATTAGAATTTAACTCCTGTAAGCATTTCTCGCCAGTAAACTAATAGCAAAAAGGCAAAACAAAGTTTTGAAAATTTCATCGCATTTTACTACAATTTTCTCTTTTCAAGGGCACATAACTCATGTCACAGACCATTTATAAAAAATTCCTTACAATTCTGCAATGGCCAAGCATTGATAAGTATTTTCTAGAAAAGAGGTAAGAATGTGTTGCTTAATAGAGAAATGTTCAACTTTTTGGCAAAGTCGGTAGATGAAAAATTAATGAATATCCGCAAAGTGCAAATAAATTATTATATTTTAGCAAAGTTCAATAAAATATACAATCACCCTATTTCACATTAATATGTACCCACAGTCTATGCATTACATGGCAAAAAGTTTTGTCAGTGTGCTATTTTAATATAGTCAATTGCTGATTAATTGTCCTTGGTAGAACTGATATGGAATTACCCCACCCACTTTTGATAAACCCTTATCACAAAACTAGAGTTCTGTTTGATTCAAACTTACCTGGGATGAATGTCCCCTCTGTGTGGCTTTATTTTCCCAAAATATTATTGAAAAATTCAGGTACCAGGAAAACCCCCTTATGGAGACTTGTCCTTTGTATTCCAACATCAGCCTATTACCCATTCAGTGACCGGCCTTGGTTGGATGTCCGATATGAGAACACAGGTTCGATGCCGGCCAGGGGCCAGTTGTTCAAAGCACTGTTAGCTTAACGAGCTCGTTAGATAATGAGCATGTTAAGTTAACTGTTCTAGTAAGTACACTATCTATTAAAACAGTGGTATTTTTGCTGAGAAAATGTGAGCAGCTTACATTTTTTCAAAATATCTGTATATTTGCCATATTAAATGATTACAACCGTGTTAGAGGTAGTAATATTAATGATGTCAAAGAGCATGTTTAGAACCTGTGCATTACATTAAAAGTAGGAGAACTAATGAACAATTTAAGAAGACAAATAAACTGAATTTAAAGACGATGTTTTTTTTTTCTCGCTTGGGTTTCTTTCAAAGATGGCAGCTTCTAACTGAATAATCATTCCCCAGTGGCCGTTGGTTAAGTTCATCCTTATGCTTTTGAAAGAATTCTTAAAATTTACCATTTTGTTGGCATTTTTAAACATTTTGATGACAAAGTTAAAATTATAAGGAATGAATTATCATTTTTGTTGATTTTATCGATGTGTAAACTCTGGCAAATCACACAAAAACTCAGCATGAAGCCCAAATATCATTTTTGTTGATTTAATCTGTGTAAACTCCAGCAAATCACATTTGGGCTTCATACAGTTTGTGGGTGTTGTGAGTGATTAGGTGGAGTTTACACATCGATAAAATCCACAAAAATGCAATTCATTGCTATATTGGGTAACTACTTACATATGAAAAATAGAAGTAGAGGCAATGATCAGGAATCTATACAATTAACCCACAGCTCCCATCAGAGACACCAATGGGAAAGAAACGCAAACATGAAGCAACAGACCCCAACGGAAACACCGACAGCGGAAAGCCAAAAGGACAGTTACTTTCCCACAAAATGAGCCTGCCCAGGAAAAGTGTGGTTAGGCAGATTGACTGGCTCAATATGACCTAAACAACAGTGTCTGTGTCATTCAGCAGAAAACAAACAAATAAATGAGCCCCGCCAAGCGAATTTGTGTCTTCGAGCATTCCGTCATGACAAATTTTAACTGCGCATGACCAGCCATTCAGAGGGGCCAGGGATATGGCTTTCTGTCTGAAGGTTCCTCTTGAGTCACTGCTTGTATGAGCGAGCAGCGAAGGTTTTGGCGAGACTGCAAGGATGCGCAGGCTCGCCTGAACCTTCGCTGCTCGCATAGGCGATAAGTACCAAAATCGCTTGACGGGGCCCAAATAAGAGGACCATAATGGTCTTATATCACCCACCTGAGCTAAGAGATTTGCATACAAGCACTGTCTTAACGTTGAAGTTTCCCTGGGTAGATTGAATTAAGACTTTTTTTTAATGTTAAGTTCAGGAATTTAAGCCAAAGGACTATAAGTTGAATATTCTTGGTAGAGGTTCACTAGATGTAGCCGTGTACCAAATATGAAAGGCCAGGCTTTCTGGTTTCAAACAAGAAGATTTTTTCAAGTTTTTCCCCATATAGGTCTATGTATAATAAGTGACCTATTGTGATATTAGATTTCCCTATAAATGTCAGTGTAAAACATGCTGGCAACTTGGCGGGGTGCATTTTTGACCCCAAAGCTATAATTTAAACAATCTTTGTAAAAGTCCACTAGATGAAGCTATGTACCTCATATCAAAGGCCGGGGCCTTCTGGTTTCAGACAAGATGTTACATGTTAAGACCAGAACATGGCTGGGGCCAGTTTTTGTCCAAGGCCTATAATTTGAATAATCTTGGCAGTGGTCCATAAAAGCTGCAAGCACTGCCTGATGCCCCGCCCCAATCATATCACAGCGAAAAAGGAGGTCAAAGTAAGGATGCATTACTCTTTCTCTTAATAAAGTTGACAGGAATACATGACTGAGATGACTATTTTCAATGCTCAAAGAGTGAAAGTAAACCAGAATTAAAATTCTCATTTCAGTTTTTGGGGGCCTGTGCCCTTAAAAATAAAGTCAAGGTCTTCAAAATCTACTCAGATCTTTGGTCATTTGCAGACAAGCCATCTTTATCCCAAAATTGACAGATTTTAGGGGCCTGTGCCCTTGAAAATAAGGTCAAGGTCATCAAAACATTAATGCTGTTTTTCCCCATCCTAGTGATTTCACCATTAAAGTTTGGTCAGAATCATTCATTAAGTTCAGGAGATATAGTTCTTCAAAGAGACTACATGAACAAAATGGCTATGTTCAAGGGCAGATAACTCCAAAAGTAGGAAAATCAGAGTTATGGTTCACATTACGAAAACATGTCTATACAAATGCATTGTAAACTTTACCCCCGACAAAACGAACATTTTAAGATGAAATGACTGTCCCTTTTTTTACCTTTGACCTCTAGGTATGACCTTGACATTGGAGGTATGGACCTTGGTCTTGCACATGACTCATGGTCTAATGACTGTGAACATTTCTGCATGGTGACTTTATAAAGTCCATCCAGAAATGAAAAAGTTATTGACTGGACACAAAAAATTTTTTTTTTTACCTCTGACCTCTTAGTATTACCTTGACCTTGGAGGTACCAACCTGGGTTTAGCGTGCAACACATCGTCTCATGATGGTTAACATTTCTGCCAAGTAATTTCACAATTTATCCAGGAATAAGAAAGTTATTGACTGAACACTAAAGAAGGCCCCTTTTTGTCATTTGACCTATTAGTACGACCTTGACATTTGAGGTACAAACTTGGGTCATACAAGCAACACATCGTCCCATGGCGGTTAACATTTCTGCCAAGCAATTTCAAAATCCATCTAAAAATAAGAAAGTTATTGACCAAACACAAAAAAGGCCCCTTTTTTACCTTTGACCTCTATGTAATACCTTGACATTTGAGGTACAAATCTGAATCATGCATGCAACACATCGTCTTATGATAGTTAACATTTTTGCCATGTAACTTCAAATTCTATCTAAATATAAGAAAGTTATTGACAAAACACAAAAAAGGCCCATTTTTTATCTCTTACCTCTAAGTATGACCTTGACCTTTGAGGTACCAACCTGGGTCATGCATGCAACACATCGACTCATGGTGGTTAACATTTCTGCCAAGTGATTTCAAAATCCATCTCAAAATAAGAAAGTTATTAACCAAACACGAAAAAAGGCCCCTTTTTGGACCTTTGACCTCTAAGTATGACCTTGACCTTTGAGGTACCGACCTGCCTGATGCGCACCACACTTTGTCTCATAGTTATTAATATTTCTGCCAAGTAATTTTAAAATCCATCTAAAAATAAGAAAGTTATTGACTGGACACGATTTGCCCATACATACATACATACATACATACTGACAAACTTCCAAGGGAGATAATTCAAAAAGTATAAAAGCGAGAGTTATAGTTCTTGCGCACTGCACGTCGTCTAATACTGATTAATATTTATATGAAGTTTCTTGAAGACAGCTCGAACGTTTTCAAGTTATAGAGCGGACACGAATGTGTGACAGACGGACGACGGACAGACACCCGGGGGGAAAAACAATATGTCTTTCCGAAAAAAAAAATTTGTGGGGAGACATAATAAGGTTTACCCCTGTAAACCCCAAGTAGGGTTCGAGGGGGTCTAAATTATTTTGGCCTGTTTTCGTGATGCATATGTTCTGCAGGGTGTCTCAGGGTGCTCTACATATCGATGAAGTTTCATGAAAATATCTCAAATGGTATCAGAGTTATGGAGCGGATAAGAAACTGATAGCAACAACTATGTTCAAAGTTCAAAGAGCAATAACTCCAAAAGCAGAAAAATCAGAGTTACGGTTCATATGTTCTGCACATCATCTCATGGTTCTCAACATATCTTTGATGTTTCATGGAAATATCTTAAATGGTATCGAAGTTATGGGGCGGACACAAAAGTACATGTATGATAGAAATGGCTATGTTCAATGTTCAAAGGGCAACAACTCCAAAAGCAGGAAAATCAGAGTAAAACTGTCATGGTTCATATGTTCTGTATGTTGTCTCATGGTGCTCTACATGGCTGTGTAGTTTCGTGGAAATATCTCAAATGGTGTCGAAGTTATGGAGCAGCACGAAAGTATGATAGAAACGGCTATGTTCAATGTTCAAAGGGCAACAACTTCAAAAGTAAGAAAATCAGAGCTATGGTTGATAGGTACGCTCATTGTCTCATGGTGCTCTACATATCTGTAAAGTTTCTTGAATATATCTCAAATGGTATCAGGGTTATGGCGTGGACACTAACAATGAGGCGCTGACAGACGGGCAGATGTATGGACGGACGACCACTCAAATATTCGGAGCGTGTACCACACGCCATACCCGCAATACCATACCCGCAATTTTTTGAATGCCCGGGCATAAAAATAGAATTTCATCATGTGCATTGCACCAATCTAAGAAAGAACAATGGAGGGGGTTTTCATGTAACCAGGACTTTGGCCCTGCACTAGATAATGGATTTGATTCGATTGATTTGAGATTAAACGTCCCCATCAACACTGTAAAGGTCATTTTGGAGACATTGCTTCCAATTCTGTGGAACATTTACCCGACATTGAGATGAAATGACATCTCAAGCCCTGCCACCCAATGAAACCAATAGGGCTTATAAGCATGGGCGGGCCGACTCGCACTGCTTTGCCTGGGCAGGCTTAGATCCTCTAAGCGGTTTACCAGTACTCGTGTGCTGGTCGGACACAGCTCTGCGTGGAAGCATCATGCAGCCCATCTATTTCTTCAAGCCTCAATGGGGAGGGGCCGTCTAGATAATGGAAGTAAATTAATAATAAAATTGTCTTTAACCCTTATTTCACTGATCAAGACAAACCCTACATTTGCAAACAGTGTAGATCCAGATCAGTTGGCTTCTGAAATAGACATCTGGTCAGGATCTACACTGTGTTCAGTTTGCAAATTTGGATGAATACATTATATCAAGTAACTTTTGTCCATGTGACTATCTGGTCATTCTCACCCTACTGCTGATTCAAGAAGGGCAGTTATCAGTTTCTGGCGAAAGAATGTGCACTGTACATGTTAACCGCTTACATATAAGCCTGCCCAGGAAAAGTGTGGATAGGTTAACTGACCGGCTCAAAAATGACCTAAATAGTGTTGACTGGGCCGTTAAACTAAAATACAAGCACACCATGTGACTATCACTGACCATGAAAATGTTATCTAAAGCAGCCCTAGTCTTCTTATCACATCAAAGACCTGTATAACAAGAGGGCCATGATTGCCCTGGAATGCTCACCTGTTCCTAGTGCAAGCCAACAAGTGGGCCTGGGAAGGGCCTTTTTTGTCCCCAGGCCTGTAATTTGCATAATCTTGAGGGAGATCTAAAAGGTGAAGCTTCATACCAAAAATCAAAGACCGGAACCTTCTAGTTTCAGACAAGAAGAGTTATACAGGCTTTCCTTACCCAAGTCTATATAAAACCTGTGGGCCCCAGGGCAGGGCCATTTTTGGCCCCAGCTTGGTAGAAATCCACAAGACGAAGCTTCATACCAAATATCAAAGACTTCGGCATTCTGGTTTCAGACAAGTACATTTCAAATGTTTTTCATATATAAGTCTATGTAAAACCAGTGCGGTTTCAGAGAAGAAGATTTTAAAAGATTTTCCCTATATAAGTCTATGTAAAACCAAAGGGCCCTGGGACAGGGTCATTTTTGGCCCAAAGGCTATTATTTGAACAAACTTGATAGAGGTTTACTAGATAAAGCTTCACACCAAATATCAAAGACCTGGACCTTGCAGTTTCAGAGAAGAAGATTTTTTTAAGATTTTCCCTATATTAGTCCTTTTAAAACAAAGGGCCTAGGGGTGGGGGCATTTTTGGACCAAGGGCTAAAATTTGAACAATCTTGGTTGAGGTCCACTAGATGAAGCTTCACACCAACTATCAAATACCTGGGCCTTGCGGTTTCAGAGAAGAAGATTTTTTAAGATTTTCCCTTTATAAGTCAAGGGAAAACCAAAAGGCCCCGGGGCGGGGGCATTTTTGGCCCAAGGGCTATTATTTTAACAATCTTGGTAGAGGTTCACTAGATGAAGCTTTATACCAAATATCGAAGACCTGGGCCATGCGGTTTCAGAGAAGAAAATTTTAAAAGATTTTCCCTATATAAGTCTATGTAAAACCAAAGGGCCCCGGAACGTGGCAATTTTTGGCCCCAGGCCTTTTATTTGAACAAACTTGATAGAGGTCCACTAGATGAAGCTTCAGACCAAATATCAAAGACCTGGGCCTTGCGGTTTCAGAGAAGATTTTTGCTCAAGGGCTATAATTTGAACAATCTTGGTAGAGGTCCACTAGATGAAGCTTCAAACCAAATATCAAAGACCTGGGCCTTGTAGTTTCAGAAAAGAAGATTTTAAAAGATTTTCCCTATATAAGTCTATGTAAAACCAAAGGGCCCTGGGGCGGGGGCATTTCTGGCCTAAGAGCTATAATTTGAACAATCTTGGTAGAGGTCAACTAGATGAAGCTTCATACCAATTATCAAAGACCTGGGCCTTGCGGTTTCAGAGAAGAAGATTTTTAAAGATTGTCCCTATATAAGTTTATGTAAAACCAAAGGGCCCCAGGGCGGGGGCATTTTTTGCCCAAGGCCTATTGTTTGAACAACTTGATAGAGGTCTACTAGATGCACTAACGACAGACGACAGAGGAAAAGTGATCACAAAAGCTCACCTTGTCACTGCGTGATAGGTGAGCTACAAGTAAAACCTGGACCGAACTAGTGTACTGGGACATTAGCAAGCAATGTAGACCCAGATCAGATGCCATTGTCAGCAGGGTCTGATCAGGTCTACATTGTTTGCTTAAAGTACAGATATTCATCATGTTAACAAATCTGTGAAATCAACACCCCTCTAAACCCCACTTTCTATAGAGGGTATACAATATTTTGCTTATTTCTGCTCCAAGACATAGGTTGTGGGTACTTGTTAGAACTGCCTCAATGACGCAGTTCTAATGAGCCCCCACAATCTATGGTTTGAGTATAACTAAGGAATATATAACAATTTTTATTCAGAAAAGTAGCCGTTTCGGAGATATAAAAGATGCACTATTTCACATGGGTTTGTTATCATAATGTTAAGGTTAACGAGAGGTAAGGTTAACAAGAGGTAAGGTTAACGAGAGGTAAGGTTAATAAGAGGTAAGGTTAACGAGAGGTAAAGTTAAGGAGAGGTAAGGTTAACAAGAGGTAAGGTTAACGAGAGGTAAAGTTAACAAGAGGTAAGGTTAACGAGAGGTAACGTTAACGAGATGTAAGGTTAATGAAAGGTAAGGTTAACAAGAGGTAAGGTTAACAAGAGGTAAGGTTAACAAGAGGTAAGGTTAACGAGAAGGTTAGGTTAATGAGAGGTAAGGTTAACGAGAGTTAAGGTTAACGAGAGGTAAGGTTAACAAGAGGTAAGGTTAACGAGAAGGTAAGGTTAACAAGAGGTAAGGTTAACGAGAAGGTAAGGTTAATGAGAGGTAAGGTTAACAAGAGTTAAGGTTAACGAGAGGTAAGGTTAACGAGATGTAAGGTTAATGAGAGGTAAGGTTAACAAGATGTAAGGTTAATGAGAGGTAAGGTAAACGAGAAGGTAATGTTAAGGAGAGGTATGGTTAACAAGATGGTCTCAGTCCCCCATTCAGGCCCATTCTCCCAATCTACACTAAAAAACAACACTCAAAAAACAACCAACCAATAAAGTGCTATCCATGGTTTGATTAACCCATTGTATACTGATGGACCCTTTCATTGCTATTTGTTGGACAAGTTCATTTGTCATTTAAGGGCATTTTTGACAAAATCCAGTTAGCAAACAGTGCAGACCCTGATCAGACGCTACATTCAGCGGCGTTTGATCTGGGCCTGCACTGTTTGCCAAGCTACCCTTTTAATGGTTTCCCCACCTAAAATGGATTAATTATGTAGTCATTTCAACTGCCAAAATCTGCCATGCATTGAGAGGTTAGGTTAACCAGAGTTAAGGTTAATGAGAGTTAAGGTTAATGAGAGGTAAGATTAAAGAGAGTTAAAGTTAACGAGAGGTAAGGTTAACAAGAGGTAAGGTTAAGGAGAGGTAAGGTTAATGAGAGGTAAGGTTAATGAAAGGTAAGGTTAACGAGAAGGTAAGGTTAACGAGAGGTAAGGTTAATGAGAGGTAAGGTTAATGAGAGGTAAGATTAAAGAGAGTTAAAGTTAACGAGAGGTAAGGTTAACGAGAGGTAAGGTTAATGAGAGGTAAGGTTAATGAGAGGTAAGGTTAATGAAAGGTAAGGTTAACGAGAAGGTAAGGTTAACGAGAGGTAAGGTTAATGAGGGGTAAGGTAAACGAGAAGGTAATGTTAAGGAGAGGTAAGGTTAATGAGAGGTAAGGTAAACGAGAAGGTAATGTTAAGGAGAGGTAAGGTTAATGAGAGGTAAGGTAAACGAGAAGGTAATGTTAAGGAGAGGTATGGTTAACAAGATGGTCTCAGTCCCCCATTCAGGCCCATTCTCCCAATCTACACTAAAAAACAACACTCAAAAAACAACCAACCAATAAAGTGCTATCCATGGTTTGATTAACCCATTGTATACTGGTGGACCCTTTCATTGCTATTTGTTGGACAAGTTCATTTGTCATTTAAGGGCATTTTTGACAAAATCCAGTTAGCAAACAGTGCAGACCCTGATCAGACGCTACATTCAGCGGCGTTTGATCTGGGCCTGCACTGTTTGCCAAGCTACCCTTTTAATGGTTTCCCCACCTAAAATGGATTAATTATGTAGTCATTTCAACTGCCAAAATCTGCCATGCATTGAGAGGTAAGGTTAACCAGAGTTAAGGTTAATGAGAGTTAAGGTTAATGAGAGGTAAGATTAAAGAGAGTTAAAGTTAACGAGAGGTAAGGTTAACAAGAGGTAAGGTTAAGGAGAGGTAAGGTTAATGAGAGGTAAGGTTAATGAAAGGTAAGTTTAACGAGAAGGTAAGGTTAACGAGAGGTAAGGTTAATGAGAGGTAAGGTTAATGAGAGGTAAGATTAAAGAGAGTTAAAGTTAACGAGAGGTAAGGTTAACGAGAGGAAAGGTTAATGAGAGGTAAGGTTAATGAGAGGTAAGGTTAATGAAAGGTAAGGTTAACGAGAAGGTAAGGTTAACGAGAGGTAAGGTTAATGAGGGGTAAGGTAAACGAGAAGGTAATGTTAAGGAGAGGTAAGGTTAATGAGAGGTAAGGTTAATGAAAGGTAAGGTTAACGAGAGGTAAGGTTAACGAGATGTAAGGTTAATGAGAGGTAAGGTTAACAAGATGTAAGGTTAATGAGAGGTAAGGTAAACGAGAAGGTAATGTTAAGGAGAGGTATGGTTAACAAGATGGTCTCAGTCCCCCATTCAGGCCCATTCTCCCAATCTACACTAAAAAACAACACTCAAAAAACAACCAACCAATAAAGTGCTATCCATGGTTTGATTAACCCATTGTATACTGGTGGACCCTTCCATTGCTATATGTTGGACAAGTTCATTTGTCATTTAAGGGCATTTTTGACAGAAATCCACTTAGCAAACAGTGCAGACCCTGATCAGACACCACAGCAGCGTCTGTTCTGGGCTTGGGCTATTTGCCGGCCACCCTTTTAAAGGTTTCTCCGCCTAGAATGGGTTAATTATATAGTCATTTCAACTGCCAAAATCTGCAATGCATCACAAAAACACGTCTATATAATTCTGACCCTCTTGAACCCCACTTTTATATAGTAAAAAATGAGGTTTACAGGGGTAAAGCTTATTTTTCCTATTTATGTTCTAAAATATAGATTGTGGGTACTCTTTAGAACCGCCTCAATAAGGTGGTTCTAACGAGTGCCTACAATCTTTATTTAGAGGAGAAATAAGAAATTATCACAATTTTTCATCATAAAATTTTCATTTTTTCAGTGACAAAATTTACAATGTATTTGTATGGGCCTGTTTTCGTAATCTTCTTATTGATAAAATAATGTGATGTTAAGTGAGGTCACGTAAGATGCAGTGAGGTCAATGATAATGATGCATACACAAGAGCTTTTTCAGCCTGTGCACATCAAACACTGGAAAATATTCCATTTTTATCCTGTCGCTGGGTCGCACCCGCCCATCGGGGCTTGGAAAAATAGATTGGGCTACATGGTCCTTCCATGCAGAGCTGAATCTGACCACACAGGAGTACTGGTAAACCACTTAGGACTAAGCCTTCCCAGGCAAAGCGGTGTGAGTCAGATCGTCCAGTCCAAGTAAGCCTTCTGGTTTCATTGGGCGGCAGGGCTTGAGATGTCATTTCACCTCAAGATCGGGTAAAAGTCCCACAAAATTGGAAGCAACTTCTCCAAAATGACCTTAATAGTGTTGACGGGGACATTAAATCCCAATTCAAACAAAACAAAATCCTGTGGCTGGGTAGGATAACCTGGGTGGGATAAGAATATAAGAATCTGATATCGGGTTCTGTTGTAGATGAGCTTTTCCAACCCGAGGGATGACCGTGCTGAGAGCGACCGAGGCTACGACGAGGTTCCGCTCAGCACAGTCATCTCGAGGGTTGGAACGCCCATCTGCAACAAAACCCCATATTGGATTCTTTTTCTTGCACAACACCTCTGGTTAGTTTTGACAGCTCGCACCTGTATATTGTTTACAAAATAAAAGTAGTGTGGAAGTAGTTCCGGTAGTTGAATAGAACTGAAGCGCATTTATGTTAGTTGCCTGGGTCGGAACACCAGGGTCAGAACATAAATTTCTATCCCAGGGTAAAATCACGGATTTCCTTGTCTGGTGTGCAAGAATGTCTATTCCAGGGTAAATTCCAGGATTTCCTTATCTGGTGTGCAAGAAATTGTTTTCACCTACAATCTATATTTAGAGCACAACTAAGAACACTACCACAAATATATATTCTAGTGAAATTAACCCTTATCTTGCTGTTCACGACAACCCCTATCTTAGCAAACAGTGTAGATTATGATCAGATAGCTTCTGAAGAAGCCATCTCTGAAGAAGCCATCTGATCAGGATCTACACTGTTTGGCATTCAGTTTATGAATTTGTAGCAATAAATTACATCAAGTAATTTGATTGGTTGATAGACAGAAATTGGTTTGGCTTAAATGAATATTCAGCAAGATAAGGGTTAATCTTTATTAATCTCTGGACTTATTCAGCGGATGGCAAACTGAGGATACATGTAGTTTTCTTCTTGGAAGTGTGTAGAGTGCCGGTACTGGCACCCTAGACTCTGAGGCTATAGTGCCAGGTCTGGCACTCTAGACTCGGTGACAAAAGTGACGGTCCCGGCACTCTAGCCATTCCTATGTGGCCAGGCTAGAGTGCCGGTAATATCCTGTAATACAATACCTGATAGCTATAATTTGCCAGAGAGAGAGCATCATACTACGGACGAATTAAAAGAAAGACCACATTTAACTGACATAATATTGGAGGAGAGAATACTCCACATGGTACGTATACTAAGTATATCAACAACTGCTAAAATTGGCCGGTAATATATTAATTCTTTGTTATTTCCATCATCTACCACCTAAAATCGAGATAAAACGGACACTATTTCTCTGACATGTCATGTTAGTCTGTGAACTACATGGATGCGCAGGCTGATCTGCGCCTCTGTTGTTCGCATATGCAATTAACTGGTTTTCTCACGACGTGGATCATTTTTATAATGTCTTCATGGAAAGAAAGTAAGTGGTAGCGGCACTCTAGACACGGTAGCCGGACAAAATCGCCCCAGGCCCCCCACCGGACAAAATCCCCCTTTTTGTTAAGGTGGACAAAATCCCCCTCGGACAATTGTTCTAGTTAATTATCCTTCGACTACCCACAATCTAAGTTTTTGAGCAGAAATATGAAAAATATTGGAATCTGTTATTGGAATATGTCAATTTTCAACATAAACAGGCGTTTTTCGTAATGGAAGAGGTTCTAAAATAGAAGTGAAGGCAATGATCAGGAATCAATAAAGATCAGGAATCTAAGATCTGGAATCTAAGTGTGTCTGGAACTAGGGTAGTTTAACTGATCATGCCAGAATCCTAATGGTTTGAGAGGTCCATAAAGCCCCAAGGCACACAATCATGTACAATTACAAAAAGTTAATACAAGTATGCCTATTTTACTTTGATCTTACAAGCAATGTCTCCAAAATTACCTATATAGTGTTGACAGGCGAAAATTTTTCCATGAGCAATAATATAGCTTTGATAGTACTGCACCAAATCTGATATGGAATCTGCAGTTTTCAAAACGACAGACTGATTTTCAGAAACCAGTAATTGTGCATGTGGAGGTGTGCGGGATACTGTCCACCTTTATAAACAGCAGGGGTGATTATGTCCGGGGGGATTTTGTCCAGGGGGGATTTTGTCCACCTGAACAAATGTTGGGGGGCATTTTGTCCGCCTTTACAAAAAGGGGGGGAGGATTTTGTCCGGGGGGGGGGGGGGGGGGGGGGGATTATGTTTGACCCCTGCAACAGTGTCAACCCGGACAAGGGCAACAAGAGCAAATAACTCACAGTATCGTAGGAACCTGTCCTATAGTGATGCCCTGAAAAACTCTTTCTTCCCTAGAACTATTCCTCAGTGAAATAGTCTTCCATCTTCTGCGGTGAATGCCAAGACTGCAGAGGAGTTCAAAGCCCGCACAGTATAAGACTGAGACTCAGAGGTATGCGTTTTAGGATACCTTTGTGTTTGGATTGTAAATAGTTTTAAGGACTCATCCAGAGATGATTTTTTTTTTTTTTTTGTGCTAAATTCTAAATTTAGCCACCCACCCAACTGAGGTAATGGCCAAATATGACCGACTCAGTATGAGAAGATAGATAGATAGATAGATAGATAGATAGATAGATAGATAGATAGATAGATAGATAGATAGATAGATAGATAGATAGATAGATGTCCAGGGGGGATTTTGTCCTGGAATCTCTAGACACTTCCTTTCTTATTTTCCCCTTAAAACAGCATTTGACATTCCATGCAAATTGTCTCCAGCAGAGCGGAGACAATTTGCATGAAGTGTCAAAACCTGTTCTCTAGGAAAAAAAAAAGAAACTTACCGTATTCGCCCTAATTACCGCACATGCTCCTATAAGCGCACACCAAAGCTATTTTTGAAAAGGAAATGCATAAGCGCACACTTTACAGTAGCCTCCTCTCGAAGTTCTCACAGTAAATCTATAAAAAAACTTGCTGTTATTTCTTCAACAGTGAAGGCAATGCTTAAGTATCCTTTTCTGTCCCATTATATATCAGTATGCATCATCTCGGAAGCAATTGTTTTGGTATCGAGTGTGCGCTAATTAGGTAGATTTTTCACCACGATTTTTTGACACGATTTTGAAAAACCTAACCGCACGGTGCGGTAATTAGGGCGAATACGGTATTTTAAAATGTAGCCTGTTGAAATTTTACCCAGAGAGCTTAAGCATTTTTCTTGCCCATGCGACAGGGCTTCTTCTATTTTGGGGGATGCTGGAAAATTCTGTGTCACCAGAATAGATTTATCACTCTGAGTCGCCACTGCTTTCTTTACTCGGAGCTATCGGAGGTATGTTTTCTCTTAATGTTTGTAATTTTTCTCGTGAAGGTCCTTGTAATATTGTCTGAAGTCCTTCCAACTCTTTTTCTTTATCCTGTAAAATAAAATTGAGAAAACCTATTCAATATGTATTTTTAACCAATAAAATGCCAATCACGACAACTGTCATCTGCTTTGCCATCTGCAGGTTAGGTTAAAAGTATGTTTTGCAAACAGTGTGGACCCAGATCAGACTGCTCCTGTAGGAGCAGTCTGATCTGGGCCCACACTATTTGCCTGTATGCAAAAATATTTTTAAAAAGTTTGCAAAAACATTCAGCAGACGACATAAGCAGAAGACATTTTCAGATGTAGTTTTCTCTGCGTCTAAGGGTTAAAAGAGAAACTGCTTAAAGTACAATAATACTGCCCTGCTCCTACTCCTTGCCCAAAGCCTCCCACATCAAGTAGGTTCAAAGTATCTATATCAAAACCATACCAAGTTTCATAGGCGTGGCAACACAAACCTCATTCGTGGCATGTGCTGTCAATAAATATGTTCTATGAACTGCTATCTTCTGGTCCACAGGACTGAAAAAGTATGGAGTGTACAATTTTTTTTTTTTGGCCAGACTAGCTAGTTGTGGCCAATTAAGCCTCATCAGTGACACTAAAAAACTTTAAAAATTCTACAATCTAATCAATGATGGAAATAAACAGGAAAATATAAATACAGTATGATGAAGTGCAGTGAGACCTTTTACGGCTGCCCGCCCGCCCGCCCGGGCATCGCTATTTTAAAGGACAAATTTTTTTTAAAAACCCGTCCAAAAAATCTATCAAAGGGTTCAGGAGATATGGAGCGGACAAGAACGTGTTATGGACAGACAGACGGATGGACCAACATGGATGGTTTCGGGGCTAGAAGGTTTAAGGGCTAGAAAAAGTCACTGATTATGCTATAATTTTGTCCAAGATTTTGAGCTTTTGTCTAAGATTATGTGCTATTTTGTGTCCATCTTGTGTTCAACCTGTGTCACACACTGTCCAATATGGATTATGGGCTTTAAAGTCTAATTTTAGGGGCTTTTTAGCCCTTTAAACTTCAAAATAAAAGCCCTTAAAACTGACAAAAAATAGTTCTTGAAGCTGGACATTTTTAGGACATTTGACTATCCACGGGATTAGCAGCTATTTAAAAAATGACTTTTATTCAGTTTGGGTTACCCGCCTTATACCACTGGCTCATTTTAAAAAGGGACTAGGGGCTAGTAGCTCCTAATACAAAATAGCCCCTAAACCTATCCTGGATAAATGTTTGCAAGACTAAGCCCCTAAACCCTCAATGTTGGTGCAGACAGACGGATGGACGGATGGACAGATGGATGGATGGATGGACAGACAAAGGCCATTCCTATAATCTCTGCTCCACGTCATGGCGGGGGATTGAAAATTGTGATATTTTTGTCATTTCTGCTCAAAATCTATATTTTAGAGCAGAAATAAGAAAAAGGTTTACCCCTGTAAACCCCAGTTTTACTGTATAAAAGTGGAGTTCAAGGGGGTCAAAATTACACAGGCGTGTTTTCTTGATATTTACTGTCTGCCTTAGGCTTTCACCGATTCTAGGCTTGTGACTGAGAAACCGTTTTCACCTCCTATCATACATCTAATATGCCTCATAATGTTGTTTCAAAGGGTTAGATAGGGGCTCCTGCAGACTGCACTACACTTAGTCAATGTTGATGGCTTGTCATTACAAGAGGGCCCAGAGGGCCCTGGTTCGCTCACCTGATCCAATCTATAACAAGTGGGCCCCGGGCAGGGTCAATTTTGGCCCCAGGGCTACAATTTGAACAATCTTGGTAGAGGTCCACCAGATGAAGCTTCATATCGAATAAGAAAGACCTGGGCCCAGGATTACAATCGTTACTTAAGTTAAGGTCGACTTAACGATTTAAGGAGGAATTCTTATCTTAGTAAAGTATTTCCTTAAAAAGTGCATTCGAAAGCCACCTATTTCATTTACTTAGCTAAGTATTTAACTTCGGATAAAGTCGTAATTTTGACGGAAATTTTCACGACGATTAGCACGTAAGTTTCAATTACACATTGATGTAGGCGGCCCACAATTTTCCCGCGATCTGTCAAAAATCACTTCTTCTGTTTGATTGAATGGAGACAATAGAAAATATGATGGTTTAGTTTCCATTTCACTACATAAACCATGAAAAATGTTTTATACACTATAAAACGTGTTTCATTGAAGGATCACACTCGATCACGATTTGTGCGGACAAACATTGGTCACAATGTAGCACCACGCCATATTCAAAACGCTGTTTCTACGGGGTCCCTTTAGAAACAAGAAATCATACAATATTTGAATATGCAAACCAAAAGGCTTATATGCAGTGGACGGTCTGACTCACATCACTTTGCCTGGGTAGGCTTAGTCCTTTTAAGCTGTTTACCAGCGCTCGTGCCAGTGTGGTCTGTTTCAGCTCTGCATGGAAGCACCATGCAGTCAAATCTGAAGCTCCGAGGGGTGGGGGCGGAATCGGTTTTATAGAGTCTGTCCATGATTCAACCCTTCTCATGCCGTTAGGCGTATTGCATAATATTCAATACAATCTGGTACAGTAATAAATATATTCTACACTATGGTGAAGAACAGGGAAGACTCCCCCAGAAACCACCCCAAACTTAACCCCAGCTACAATATTGTTTTCGGATGTCATTATTATACATGTATGTAGTTGATATAGTCATTAACGACTAGATCAAACATCGTGCAGACAAACACGGAGAAAAAAACGTAGCTCAAGTCGGAGTAAAACAAAGGAAAAAAAAAAAAAAAAAAAAATGGGATACAAAATCTATGTACATTCCATCCCGGATTGCCCCGTCTTTTTTATGAATGAGGTCCTTATCTGCGTATAACCTTACAGTTGATGAGGCATAAAGCGCTCACTCACTCACCTCACAAACACACTCAATCACTCACATGCACATGCTTTCAAGGGAGGTGGACGGCCCCCGCCCATCGGGGCTTGAAGAAATAGAGGGGCTGCTTGATGCTTCCACGCAGAGCTGAAATCGACCCGCACACGGGTAGTGGTAATCCGTTTAGAGGATCTAAGCCTGCCCAGGCAAAGCGGCGCAAGAATATAAACCCTATTGGTTTCATTGGGCGGCAGGGCTTGAGATGTCATTTCATCTCGATGTCGGGTAAATGTCCCACAAAATTGGAAGCCACGTCTCCAAAATGACCTTTACAGTGTTAACGGGGACGTAAAAACTCAAATCAAACAAAACAAACAAGGGAGGTGGTACGCCTCAAACTTATTTTTATTTAGCATTTCAAGGCAAGGAGAAGACGCATACAATTGGTTGGGGCCAATATCAGTTGGACACCCCAGTGACGCAAGATACTCGTCACCTTGCCTCATCCAACCAGCACAAGCTGACCACACGCGACCTCCAGTAAACCACTTAGAAGGCTTAAGCCTGCCCAGGCAGTGGTGCAAGTCGGGCCGTCCATGCATATACGAGTTTGATTGGGCGACAGGGCTTGAGATGTAATTTCATCTCAATGTCGGGTAAAAGTCCGACAAAACTGAAAGCAACACTTCCAAAATCAAATCTAAATAGTGTTGCGAGGATGAATCTCAAATCAACCCAAAAAAAAAAAAAAAAAACGTCTTTGTATTTAATAAATTTTGATATCGCGAATCTTGCACAAATGGTTCTTTCATATGAAAGTTACGAAACGGGCCTTCGAATTGGATTTTAAATTGGATTTTATTGCCTTTACTATGACCATTTGCCCAGCAAATGTACATCGCTGACATACGTTACAGTTGTTCACGCCAAAATAGTAATTATTTAATTTCAAGTGTAAAGACTAATGTAAACCTATAGAAAATAATGCTGTTCATACTTCCATGAACGCATCGAGTGATATGATTTTCCTTGACGTCAAGTGACGCCCGTCTAAACCATGGTTCTCTATGATCTCATTGGACGTTCCGCTCTTTATAGAAAACTGCGTGTAAATGTTTTTCAGCTTTAACAGTTTGCCTTATAAGTTAGGAAAAAAGAATGTAAATATAAGAACTATTTTTTCGATGTTCATGAAGGTATGAACGACAGCGGGTCGCTAGCAAAGTTTATATGAACCCCTTCGGAGTTCATTTACTTTGCAGGCGACCCTGTTCGTTCATACTTTCATGAACAGCAGAAAAATAAATGTCATTTCTTAAATGCAAGTGACGTCATACTATTTCATGACACTGAATATAAAGACGCCATATGATGGTTGTGAACATTGTATGAGTAAAAGTAGCAGGACGTGTATAAGCGTAGGAACATGGACCCGCTGTGCCACAGGATCAGTTTTTAAATAACAGACAAAAGTGATATAGGCCAGCCTTCCTCCCCACCCCCACCCCCGACACAAATACCTGTCGGCCCCGCCCACCCATCGGGGCTTGAAGAAATAAATTGGCTGCATGACGCTTCAACGCAGAGCTGAATCCGACCGCACACGAGTACTGGTCACCCACTTAGAGGATCTAAGCCTGCCCATACGGACTTAAATTTTTTTTTTCTTCTTTTTTTCATGATTCAAGCCCCTATGGCATGCCCAGGAAAAGCGGCGCGAGTCGGACCGTCCATGCTTATAAACCCTATTGGTTTCATTGGGTGACAAGCTTGAGAAGTCATTTCATCTCAATGTCGGGTAAAAGTCCAACAAAATAGGAGCAACGTCTCCAAAATGACCTGTATATAGTTGACGGGGACGTTCAACATCAAATATTTACTTTCCATTGTAAAGTCTAATGTAAACCTATAGAAAACAATTGCGTTCATACTTCCATGAAAGCATCGAATCACATGATTTTCAGTGTCGTTAAATGACGTCATTCTAAACCATTGTTCTCTACGGGCGTTGATGATGTCAACGCTGCTCCGCTGTTTGTAGAAAAACAGCGTGTAAATGTTTTTCAGCTTTAAAAGTTTGCACTACAAGGTTGTTTTCACCCAGTGATGAGGGGCAAATAATGTAAATATAAAAAATAAACTTAATTTTTCTGCTTTTCATGAAATTATGAACGACAGTGGGTTGCTAGCAAAGTTGACATGCACCCCTTCGGGGTTCATTTTACTTTGCACGCGACCCACTGCATTCATACTTCCATGAACTGCAGAAAAATAAATTTCATTTCTTAACTCAATCAATCAAACATACACACACATACCCTGACAAAAACAACCAAGTCGTTTAAGACCCCCTTTCGCTTGTAAGAACCTTCCTACAGCAAACAATAAATTATTGCCCTTTTACCAGTATTATACAGTATTATGTAAAGGGAAGTTTTTATACAGCTCTATCGGTCGAAAACTATGACACACCAAGGGAGATCGAAATACATCCCAGTTGTTTTATACCTCATCGCCAAGTCGACTTGCGCTACAAGGAGGAAAAAAAAGTGGCTCGACCGGGACCTGAACCCAGGGCCTCTTGTATATGATGCAAACACTTTACCGTCTCAGCTACCGAGCATGACTGGTGATTTCGAGCAAATAAAAGCTCTTGTGTTTGCCGTTGTTGATATATACATTCATGTGTCAAGGTCAAATCTTAAAAGTTAAGGTACCTACCTGGGTTACCTTAAATATTTAAGTATTTTCTATGGTTAAGTACCGACTTAAACGAAAGAAATTCTTTGTAGTTCACTTTATATGATAGTTAAGTAAATACTTAGTTTAAGTAGGTACTTAAAATTTAAGTACGCATTGTAATCCTGGGCCCTGGGCTTTGTTGTTTCAGAGAAGAAGATTTTAAAGGTTTACCCTGCATATAGAAGTCTATGTAAAACAAGATTTTCCCTATAGAATTCTATGTAAAACCAAAGGGCCCCAGGGCTATAATTTGAACAATCTTGGTAGAGGTCCACTAGCTGAAGCTTCATAACAAATATCAAAGACCTAAGCCTTGTGTTTCAGAGAAGATGATTTTTAAAGATTTTCCCTATATAAGTCTATGTAAAACCAAAGGGCCACATGGCGGGGGCATTTTTGGCCCCAGGGCTATAATTTGAACAATCTTGGTAGAGGTCCACAAGATGAAGCTTCATACCAAATATCAAAGACCTGGGCCTTGCAGTTTCAGAGAAGAAGATTTTTAAAGATTTTCCCATATATATAAGCCTATGTAAAACAAAAGGGCCCCGGTGTGGGGGCATTTTTGGCCCCAGCACTATAATTTGAACAATCTTGGTAGGGGTCCACTAAATGAAGCTTCATACCAAATATCAACTAGAGCTGTCAGAGGATGTGACTATAGCCCCGCTTCAGCGCTGTCAGAGAAGAAAGATTTAAGCTGCAGAGAAAACAGTTATGAACAAGAAATAACTGTTGAAAATTTTACATTATCTGGAAAAACTCTAAGAGTTGTGAGCCCTTGTCCCTCATTTCAATGAGCATGATACATTACCAGAATGTCCATGTTTATACTAAAGTTCATCTTCCATTTTTCAATGTTCAAAGGGTAATAACTCCTAAAGTAGGCAAATCAGAGTCAGGGTTCCTGCGCTCTGCACATTGTCTCATGGTGCTTTACACTTGTGTGAAGTGTCATGAAAATATCTCAAATGGTTTGTGAGTTATGGAGCCGACACAGTCAAAATTGCCTTTTTAAATGTTCAAAGGGCAATAACCCCTAAAGTAGGCAAACCAGAGTTATGGTTCCTGCACTCTGCACATCATCTCAAGGTGCTTTTCATTTATTTGAAGTTTCATGAAAATATCAGAAACGGTTATGGAGCGGACATAGTTAAAATTGCCATTTTTTAATATTCAAAAGCCTATAACTGAAAAAGTAGACAATCCAGAGTTTGGGTTCCTGCGCTCTGCACACGTAATATGGTGCTTTACATTTGTGTGAAGTTTCATAAAATTATCTCAAACGGTTTTTGAGTTATCGAGCAAAGACGGCTAAAATTGATATTTTTCAATATTCAAAGGGAAATAACTCAAAAATTAGGCAATCCAGAGTTATGGTTCCTGCACTCTGCACACCATCTCATGGTGTTTAATGTTTGTGTGAAGTTTCATGAAAATATGTGAATGGGTTTTAAAGTTATGGAGCGGACACGAAAATTGTTAACAGACACAGACAGACACACAGAAAATACGAAAACCAGAGTTATGGTTCTTGCGCTCTGCACATTGTCTCATAGTGCTTAACATTTGTGTGAAGTTTCATGAAATTATCTCAAACGGTTTTCGAGTTATGAAGCGGACACTGTTAAAATTGCCATTTTTCAATGTTCAAAGGGCAATAACTCCAAAAATAAGCAATGCAGAGTTATGGTTCCTGCGCTCTGCACATCGTCTCATAGTGCTTAACATTTGTGTGAAGTTTCCTAAAATATCTCAAACGGTTTTCGAGTTATGAAGCGGACACAATTAAAATTGCCATTTTTCAATGTTCAAAGGGCAATAACTCCAAAAGTAGGCAATCCACAGTAATAATTCCTTCGCTCTGCACATTGTCTTATGGTGTTTAACATTTGTGTGAAGTTTCATGAAAATATGTTAAGCAGATACAAAGTTATGGAGCCAACACAAATTAACGGAATCACGGAATTACGGAATTACGGAAAATGTTCAAAGGGCAATAACTCCAAAAGTAGGCAATCCACAGTTATAATTCCTTCGCTCTGCACATTGTCTAATGGTGTTTAACATTTGTGTGAAGTTTCATGAAAATATGTTAAGCAGATACAAAGTTATGGAGCCAACACAAATTAACGGAATCACGGAATTACGGAATGACAGAAGGACATGGCAAATCCAATATAGCCCCACTTTTTCAAAGTGGGGCTATAAAGACCTGGGCCTTGCAGTTTCAGAGAAGATTTTTCAAGATTTTCTCTATATAAGTCCATGTAAAACCAAAGGGCCCCCGTGCAAGGGCATTTTTAGATCCAGCACTATAATTCGAACAATCTTGGTAGGGGTCCACTAGATGAAGCTTCATACCAAATATCAAAGACCTGGGCCTTGCGGTTTCAGAGAAGAAGATTTTTAAAGATTTTCCCTATATAAGCCCATGTAAAACCAAAGGGCCCCCGTGTGGGCGCATTTTTGGATCCAGCACTAATATTTGAACAATCTTGGTAGGGGTCCACTAGATGAAGCTTCATACCAAATATCAAAGACCTGGGCCTTGCGGTTTCAGAGAAGAAGATTTTTTAAGTTTTCGGTGAAAAAATTCTATTTTTGGCTACTGTGACCTATATGTGCAACGGACCGGAACCATTTGAACAACTTGGAAAGGGGACCACCTAAGGATCATTCCTGTGAAGTTTGGTCAAAATCCTATCAGTGGTTTAGGAGGAGATGTTGTTTGAAGAAAAGTTTACGGAGGCACGCACGTGCGAGCGCATCCACGGGCATATGTTGGGTAGACATAAGTTGGGTACTTGCCGTTTATTCCGTTAGTGTCCGAAAAAGTAGCCAACAAATTTGATGGGACATGTTGGGTACTTGTGCAAATTTTAGCTGATTGTTGGGTACTTATAGGTGAAAAATTAACACTGTAGTACCCAACAAATGTCCATCTGTACGAACATGCATGTTCGGCAAGTACCCAACTTATGTCTACCCAACATATGCCCGTGGATGCGCTCGCACGCACGGACGGACGATGGACAAAAAGTGATCCCAAAAGCTCACCCTGTCACTACGTGACAGGTGAGCTAATAAAAGATGATTTCCTTGAAGAAGGCGAATGTTCCATTGGTACATTACGCATAGCTAAACGATTTGAGCCAGCGCACGACACAATCTACAATAAAGCCTGTGCCACCAGCCAAGACTCAGATCAGCTTGCGTATCTCTGCAGTCTGATCAGAATCTTCACTGTTCACCTGAGCCTTCTATAGCCTCTGGGCTATTCATAGGGCAAAAAGAGAATGTTCCAGCTAGGCTGACATGACGAGCCAGCTGAACTGACTCTTCGACCATGGCACGGGTCTTATTGTAGGTTGTGTCATGCGCCGGCTCATTTATAACCAACGCTCACTTAAGTCTTTTAAAAAATCTAATATTGGGTTCTGTTGTAGATGGGCATTTTCAACCCGAGTGATGATTGTGCTGAGCGGAACCGAGACTATGCCGAGGTTCTGCTCAGCATGGTCATCTTGAGGGTTTGAAACAAATCCCATATGAGATTCTTTTTCTTGCACAACACCATTAAAAATTTTCATTTTACTTCAATGTTATATTTTTTACTCACTATGCTTAAGTTGTTTGCATGAATAAGAATGTCAGGTTAAGAACAAAATTTCCATCTCGGGGTAAAACCATGGATTTCCTTATCTGGTGTACAAACAAGAGCTCCACAAGCAGGGCACACCCGTAGCAAGTTAATATTTGTTGGACTGAAACCTTGAAACAATAAGGACTGCTCCATATCATGGTCTAATTACATATCAAGGTTCAGCTTGATCGGATCTAAATTGTAGGAGGAGATAGCCGGAAATGAAAATGTCTACAGATATTTTAAAAGTGTTATACTTATAAAAATATTTGTTGGACCATCCCCTCTAAACCATATGCACTGCTCAACATCATAATTAAACTAAATATCAAGATTTTGCTAGATCAAATGTCACCTGCAAGAGAAGTTAGCCACAAACAAAATGTGTACAGAAATTTTCAAAGGGGCATAACTCGATTAATTTTGGTGGACTGCACTGCGCCAAATAATGGTCTAACTATATAATGAAGCCTTCATCGGATATTAATTGTAGAAGTTAGCCACAAACCAAACAAAATACTTATAGAAATCTGCAAAGGGGCATCATTTTGGTAAGGCATAACCTCGAAACAATATGCGCTGCTCCAGATTGTGGTCAAACTATATATCAATTTTCAGCTTGATTTACGCCCCCCTAATGTTCACTGTATGAAGAGTTAGCCATAAACAAAACATTCAAAGGAATTTTCAAAGGGGCATAACTCTATAAATATTTGGTGGACTGTAACCTTGAAATAATACGCGCTGCTCCACATCTTGGTCTAACTATATATCAAGTTTCAGACTGATCGGTTCTAAATTGCAGGCAAAATTGCTTACAGAAACTTTCAAAGGGGCATAACTTTGTTTTTATTTGTTGGACCATAACCTCAAAACCAGATCACTGACTACGTCAGAAAGGGCCCCACATAGAGCTATCAAAGAGATATGGTACAAGTTTTTGTCAGAATATAGGTCTTGTGATGGTAAGTATTTGTGTTAATTTTCATGAGAGAAAGGCAAATACTTTTGAAGTTATGACCAAGATTAAGTTTTTTTTGGTTAAGGCAAGACAAACACACAAACAAAAGCAATATAGGTACGGTCCTTTGTCAGAATAAAGGTCTTGTGATGGTGAGTATGTGTGTGAGTAGGGCAAATCTTTTTAAAGTAATGACCGATGTTACGTTTTTTGGTTAAGGCATTACAAACACACAGACAACAGCAATATTGTTGTAGCCAGTGTGGATCCCTAACAATATGCACTGCTCCACATCATGGTCTAACTATATATCAAGTTTCAGCTTGACCCAATGTTAATTGTAGAAGGAGCTATCTGAAAACAAAATATTTACAGAAATACGCAAAGGGGCATAATTCTGTAAATATTTGGTGGACTATAACCTCAAAGGAATATGCGCATCATCAGGTCATGATCATACTACCGACTAAGCTTCAGCTTCATCAGATGAGACTGTAGGAGGAGTTGTCAGATAACCAATAAGTTTACAAAAAATATCAAAGGGGCATAACTCTGTGAATATTTGGTGGACCTTTACCTCATAATGAAAAGTGCTACACCAGGCCGTGGTCTTACTATCTACCAAGTTTCAGCTTGAATGGATGTAAACTGTAGGAGGAGTTATCCGGAAATGAAAGTTTACAAAAATGTTCAAAGGGGCATAGCTCAGTAAATATTTGGTGGACTGTAACCTCAAAACGATATGTGCTACATCAGGTCACGGTCTTACTGTCTACCAAGTTTCAGCTTGATCAGATGAAAACTGTAGGAAGAGTTATCCAGAAATGAAAAAGTTTACAAAAATTTTCAAAGGGGAATAACTCTGTAAATATTTGATGGACAACAACCTCGAAACAATATGTGCTACACCAGGTCACGGTCTTACTGTCTACCAAGTTTCAGCTTGATCAGATGAAAACTGTAGGAGGAGCTATCCGGTAATGAAGTTTACAGACGGACAGAAGGACGCCGACCCCATACCATAATACAACAGTTTTCTTGCACACCAGATAAGGAATTTTTAGCTTGGGATAGAAATTCTGTTCTTATCCTGGTGTTCTTAACCAAAATCTAATATTCTCGCATGTTTGATAAATGCACTGGTTGTATACAACCTCATATGCGCCGTCGTTTAGGGTGATGTCACAGCACTTTACTTGACGTCACTAAACATCACTGTAGTGTCATCACAATATGGCACGGAAGTGACTGCAGCATTCCACGCTAAGAAATGGAAAGTATGCAAGAAAAAGAATCCTATATGGGTGTGAGGGGTGGATAGAAAAATCCGTCCCTCGGGATCACTGTCCGGCATCATGAGGCTTGGCTTGCCACCAAAAGCCGAGTGATGCCGGACAGTGATCCCGAGGGACAGATTTTTCTATCCACCCCTCACACCCATATAAGGTTCTTATATTCTATAAAAGGCTTATTCTTTTCAAGCAAGAAATAAACAAGAGGCCCAAGAGGGCCTGTCGCTCCACCGGATAACTTCAGACAATTGTCATATTTATTACATTAACCAATGGTATACTAGTGGACTCTTCTATTGCTATATGTTGGACCAGTCCATTTGTCATATAAGGGGTGTCAGGCCTATTTTTTTTTTCTATTTTTGATGGAAAATTCTGTTAGCAACTAGTGCAGGCCCTGATCAGACATGGTGTTCTGTGGGGTCTGATCTGGGCCAGCACTGTTTGCCAAGGTACCCATTTAGGGTTTTCCCGCATGCAATGGGTAAAAAAGAAACAAGTGATCCACCCAAGGAATGTCCATTCTATATTTTTTGGACCCCAGAGCCATGGTTGGCAGGATTTATGTGAGTGACCATTTGGCATTGCTCTGTTCTAAATATCTAAAGCTCTGGGCCTTATGGTTTCAGAGAAGAAGACTTTTTTTAAGTTTTTCCTAATATAAGTCTATGGGAACTAATATGCCTCTGGGCGTGACCAATTTTTTACCCCAGGGGCATTGTTGGCAGGATTTATTTGAGTGACCACTTGACGTTGCTGCATACTTAATATCTAAGCTCTGGGCACTGATGGTTTCAGAGAAGATTTTTGTCAGTTTTTCCCAGTATAAGTCTATGGGAGCTTATGGGCCTCAGGGTGTGGCCAATTTGGACCCCAGGGGCATAGTTGGCAGGATTTATGCAGATGAATACTTCAAGTTGCTACATACTAAGCTCTTGGCCTTATGGTTTCAGAGGAGAAAAGTTTCAAGATTTTGTCATTATTAGTCTATGGGAGCTACTAAGCACCGGGGCATTGCCAATTTGGACTCAAGAGTCATAGTTCGCAGGACTTAGTAGGTGACCACATAACTTTGCTACATACTACAGTTCAACCTGTATTAAGCAAGTGCCTAAGGGATAGTCAAAATATGCTTGCTTAAGACAGGTTCTTGCTTAATACAGGTGAAAATTAAAACACATCTGCCTTTCTTGGGAACTGAATGCCTGCTTGCTTAAGACAGGTTGCTTGCTTAATAGAGGTGGCCACTAAGACAGGTTTTATGGTAAATGTCTTAGCTTTAGGCTTTATGGTTTCAGAGAAGAAGTTTTTCCGTTTGGTTTAAACAATATTTATTCATTTCATTTCGACAAGTCAATTCGAACAGTACATGTACAATTTACAATGACAGGATTTGAAAACAAGCGAAACGCTTATACTAATCATCTCCTGAGTTTTTCAGTTTATTGGTCTATGGAAGCTAATGAGCCAAAGGTGGTGGCCATGGCGGCCATGTTTTTTGTCTGATCAAAATTTCTTCAATGAATCTGACAATGGTAGACACAAGGAACATTCATGAAAATTAAGAACGAAATCCATTTAGCGGTTTTGGAGGAGAAGATTAAAAAAAAAAAAAGATCCCTTTATGAGTCTATGGAAGCTAATTAGCCAATGGGCGTGTCCATGGCGGCCATGTTTTTTGTCCGATCAAAATTGCTTCAAGGAATCTGACAGAGGTCCACCCAAGGAACATTCATGCAAAGTAAGAATGAAATCCATTACGTTGAGTGGTTTTGGAGGAGAAGGTTTTTAAAACTTTTCCCCATATAAGTCTTTGAAAGCTAATGAGCCAAGGGGCATGGCCATGGCAGTCATGTGGGGCATGGCCATGGTGGCCATGTTTTTTGCCTGATCCGAATTTCTTCAAGGAATCTGACAGAGGTCCACCCAAGGAACATTCATGCAAAATAAGAATAAAATCCATTGAGCGGTTTTGGAGGAGAAGATTTTTAAATATTTTTTTTTTGCTTTCGATGCCATTTTGTTCTGCATGTAACAAAATTCTTTGAAGGAATTCAGAAGAGGACTATGTGAGAAACACTCCTGTGAAGTTTGGTTACAATCGACCAAGTAGTTAAGGAGGAAATGTTTAAAGAAAAAAGTTAACGCACGGATGCACAACCGCACAGACGCACAACAGACACAGGGCCATAACATATAACATAAGACCCGCCGGTCTTTGGCCAGAGGAGCTAAAAAATGAACAGATTTATGTTTTTATTTCTTTATTTTTTCCTTTCCTCCGTTGGATTCGGTATGCCTCCCTTTTCAACTAAGCCATTTTAACCCTCAGGGATCTGGAGAACTGTTGACACTGTAGTATAATTAGGTCTAATAAATCAATCTCCCTCAGTATTTTGAATTTATTTTGAAACATTAAGTCATATAAATAAAGTTTGTGTTGAAAACATCAGTTCTATCATCAGTGTGATGGGCATGTGAAATTTCTGATGTTTTGAATTTTAGAATGACAATTTGTAGGTGGACCTCTATAGATATGTGATAGTCAGCAAAATTGGAGGAGATTAATTCAGATACAGGAAGGTACTTTTAAATAAATAAATAAATAAATAAACAAGAACTTTTGAAGAAGAGAAGACTTTTTTAACATTACACTACATGTTATATAGTGAAAATAAACCCCCCCCCACTGCGGCCATGTTTTATGTCGGATCAAAATTTCTTCAAGGAATCTGACAGAGGTCCACCCAGGGAACATGCATGCCAAATAACTATGAAATAAAACAAGAACTTTTGCAGAAAATATTTTGAGCATTACACTATACATGTATGTTATATAGTGAAAATAAGCCTCGCCCATGGCGGCCATGTTTTTTTGTAAGATCAAATATTTTTCAAGGAATCTGACAACAGTCCACCCAAGGACAATTCATGCAAATTACAATGAAATCCCACAAGTACTTTTGCAGAAAATGATTTTTTAGCATTACGTTATATGTTAAATAGTGCAAATAAGCCCCGCCCATGGCGGCCATGTTTTTTGTCGGATCAAAATTTCTTCAAGGAATCTAAGAGGTCCACCCAAGGAACATTCATGCAAAATAAAAACAAGGCATTGCATGCGATACAAATCCCCTCGCACTAGACAACTTCGTGTGTGGAAAACACTGAAATGGCAAAAGTCCAACTTGCTTGAGATATTATATATATATATATATCATATGCAACATTTGTGTAAAGTTTGTTTAAAAATCCTCCAATAAATGTACATTCTAGAGTGATGACGTTTCTCTAAAAATAGCCATAGTGACCTTGACTTGAGGCCATGACCACGAAAGTAGATCTTGCTCAAGATATTATCATAAGCATCTTTTGTGTGAAGTTATATTAAAATCTGTTAATAAATGTAGGCGGTAGAGCGATGACAAAGTTTTTCTAAAGATAGCCACAGTGACCTTGACTTTGAGGTCATGACCTTGAAAGTCGAAGTAAGTCGAGATATTATCATAAGAAACATTTGTGTGGTTCTATTACAATCCATCATTAAATGTAGGCGCTAGAGCGATGACAAAGTTTTTCTAAAAATAGCCACAGTGACCTTGACCTTGAAAGTCTAAATAGCTCGAGATATTGTCATAAGGAACATTTGTGTGAAGTTATATTGAAATTTGTGAAAAAATGTAGTCACTAGAGCAATGACAAAGTTTTCTAAAAATAGCCACAGTGACCTTGACCTTGAAAGTCAAACTCGCTCGAGGTATTGTCATAAGGAACATTTGTGTGAAGTTATATTGAAATGGATGAAGAAATGTAAGCGCTAGAGCCATGACAAAGTTTTTCTAAAAATAGCCACAGTGACCTTGACCTTGAAAGTGGAACTCACTAGAGATATTGTTATAAGGAACATTTGTGTGAAGTAATATTGAAATTGGTGAAAAAAATGTAAGCGATAGAGCAATGACAAAGTTTTTCTAAAAATAGCCACAGTGACCTTGACCTTGAAAGTCAAACTCGTTCGAGGTATTGTCATAAGCAACATTTGTGTGAAGTTATATTGAAATCAGTGAAGAAATGTAGGCGCTAGAGCGACAACAAAGTTTTCTAAAAATAGCCATAGTGACCTTGACCTTGAAAGTCGAAATTGTGAGATATTGTCATAAGGAACATTTGTGTGAAGTTATATTGAAATCGATGAAGAAATGTAAGCGCTAGAGGGATGACGAAGTTTTTCTAAAAATAGACACAGTGACCTTGACCTTGAAAGTGGAACTCGCTAGAGATATTGTCATAAGGAACATTTGTATGAAGTTATATTGAAATTGGTGAAGAAATATAAAGGCTAGAGCGATGACAAAGTTTTTCTAAAAAATAGCCACAGTGACCTTGACCTTGACCTTGAGGCCTTGACATTGATAGTCGAACCCGCTTGAGATATTGTCATAAGGAACATTTGTGTGAAGTTATATTGAAATCAGTGAAGAAATATAGGCGATTGAGTGATGACAAATGTTTTTTCTAAAAATAGCCACAGTGACCCTGACCTTGAGGCCATGAGTTGGAAAATCAAACTCGCTGGAGATATTTTTATAAGGAACATTTGTGTGAAGTTATATTGAAATTGGTGAAATGTAGGTGCTAGAGCGATGAAAATGTTTTTCTAAAAATAGCCACAGTGACCTTGACCTTGAGGTCATTACCTTGAAAGTCCAACTCGCTCAAGATATTGTCATAAGGAACATTTGTGTGAAGTTATATTGAAATCAGTGAAGAAATGTAGGAGCTAGAGCTATGACAAAGTTTTTCTAAAAATAGCCACTGTGACCTTGACCTTGAAGCCATGACCTTGAAAGTGGAACTCGCTCAAGATATTTTTATAAGGATCATTTGTGTGAAGTTATATTGAAATTGGTGAAGAAATGTAAGGGCTAGAGCGATGACAATGTTTTTCTAAAAATAGCCACAGTGACCTTGACCTTGAGGTCATGACCTTGAAAGTCCAACTCGCTCGAGATATTTTTATAAGGATCATTTGTTTGAAGTTATATTGAAATTGGGGGAGAAATGTAGGCGCTAGAGCCATGACAAAGTTTTTCAAAAAATAGCCAGAGTGACCTTGACCTTGAGGTCATGACCTTGAAAGTCGATCTTGCTCCAGATATTGTCGTAAGGAACGTTTGTGTGAAGTTATATTAAAATCGGTCAAGAAATGTAGGGGCTAGAGCGATGACAAAAGTACGTACGTGGCGCCAGAGCGATGACAAAAGTACGTACGTACGTGGCGCTAGAGCGATGACAAAAGTACGTACTTACGTATGTACGTACGTACGGGACAAATGCTATATCCCCCCTCACAACTATGTTGTACGAGGGGATAATGAAATCCAACAGGTGGGTTTGGAGGAGAAGATGTTTAAAGATTTTTAATTTTTTGTGTGGTTTTGTTGCCATGGCAACCAGAGTTCTGGGTGTAACAAAATTCTTTGAAGGAATTTAGAAGAGGACTAAGTAAGGAACATTCCTGTGAAGTTTGGTTACAATTGGCCCAGTAGTTTAGGAGGAGAAGATGTTTTAGCATTACACTATATGTTAAATACGGAAAATAAGCCCCGCCCATGGCGGCCATGTTTTTTGTCGGATCAAAATTTCTTCAAGGAATCTGAAAGGGGTCCACCCAAGGAACATTCATGCAAAATAAAAATGAAATCCAACAGGTGGTTTTGGAGGAGAAGATTTTTAAAGATTTTTAATATTTTGTGTTGTTTTGTTGCCATGGCAACCAGAGTTCTGGGTGTAACAAAATTCTATGAAGGAATTTAGAAGAGGACTAAGTAAGGAACATTCCTGTGAAGTTTGGTTACAATGGGCCCAATAGTTTAGGAGGAGAAGATGTTTTAGCATTACACTATATGTTAAATAGGGAAAATAAGCCCCGCCCATGGCGGCCATGTTTTTTGTCGGATCAAAATTTCTTCAAGGAATCTGAAAGAGGTCAACCCAAGGAACAGTCATGCAAAATAAAAATGAAATCCAACAGGTGGTTTTGGAGGAGAAGATTTTTAAAGATTTTTATTTTTTTTTGGTTTTGTTGCCATGGCAACCAGAGTTCTGGGTGTAACAAAATTCTTTGAAGGAATTTAGAAGAGGACTATGTAAGGAACATTCCTGTGAAGTTTGTTTACAATTGGCCCAGTAGTTTAGGAGGAGAAGATGTTTATAGAAAAAGTTAACGCACAGACGCACGCACACATGGACGCACGGCGGACACAGGGCCATGACAATAGCCCTGCTGGCCTTCGGCCAGTGGAGCTAACAACAGAACTGACAGAAGTATGGTGTGTACAGGTTCTTCTGAGTCCAAGATATTTACAGCCAATTGACCCTAATTAGATCTAGAGACTCTCACACATAATAGACTCAGAATCCATTTTTGTCTCCTATCGTACTGAATCCCTGGTCCTGAGGTTATAAACATTCACATCCTGTGAACAAAATACAATCCAGCCACATATTTTACTGCTTAGAAAATCAGAGAATATTATTTGTCCTGTTAACCCATTCAGTACCAGAAACCCCTAAATGGGTACCCTGGCAAACAGTGCAGGCCCAGATCAGATGCCGCAGAATGCGGCGTCTGATCAGGGCCTCCACTGTTTGCTAAAGGTTCAGTCATTTTCCAAATCATTTTTGATGAAAACACAACCTGACACCCCAAAATTTTGAAATGAACTCCTGCCATATATAAGGAGTATTATTCCATTCGGTAAAAAATGGGTTAATAAATTTTACAAGAGGCTCAATGAGCCTAAACCGCTCACCTGAGGAACTTAAGTTTTAACAATTCACAGACTTGACTACTAAATCTGCTAATAGAATCCAGCCCATTGACCCTTACAGGATATAAGTCATCATTATTGCATTGCATTCCAAGTTTGAGACTTCTAGCTTCTATAGTTCCTGAGAAATCTTTGACGAAAATTTAACATTGGTCAAAATGGAGAGAAAGAAGAATGAAAGAACAGATGAACAAATAAGCTGAGAAAGCCCAATGTCTCTTACACAAAATAAGTCATCATTATTCTATTGAATACCAAATTTGATGCTTCTAGCTTTTATAGTTCCTGAGAAATCTTTGATTAAAAATTTAACATTGGTCTATTATCTCTATATGGAGAGAAAGAAGAATGAAGGAACAAATGAACCAGACTAGCTCCAAAACCTAATGCAGCCTTTCCCCTTGCCCAATGGTGCTACACATAAAATTTAAACAAGATTGGTCGACTGCCTTCTGAGATATGCTTCATTGAAAGTGTGGACGACGGATGGACGGACGACAGACGACGGACTCCGGAGCCTTGGTATACTATCAGCTCACTGGAGCCTTTGGCTCAGGTGAGCTAAAAATTCAAGTCGCTATTTCGGTCACAACATTTTCCCTACGTTAAGTCTATGGGCAAATTTTTTTGTCTCTCAAGGTCACGTAACTCCGAGGTCAATATTCCGATTCGGCCCAAAATCGAACTTAACCGAGATTTTATGCCTGTCCTCGTTACCTGCAAGTTTGAAGCCGATATGAATAAAAATAAAGTTGCTATCGTGGTCACAATGTATTTTTTTATGCTCAAGGGCAGGTAACTCCAAGGCAAATATTCCGATTCGGCCCAAAATCGAACTTAACCGAGATTTTATGTCTGTTCTCGTTACCTGCAAGTTTGAAGCTGATCTGAAAAAAATTCAAGTCGCTATCGTAGTCGCAACATTTTCCCTAATTAAGTCTATGGGCAAATTTTTTGTCGCTCAAGGTCACGTAACTCCGAGGTCAATATTCCGATTCGGCCAAAAATTGAACTTAACCGAGATTTTATGCCTGTCCTCGTTACCTGCAAGTTTGAAGCTGATATGAATAAAAAAAAAGTTGCTATCGTGGTCACAACGTATTTTTTTATGCTCAAGGGCAGGTAACTCCAAGGCAAATAATCCGATTCGGCCCAAAAACGAACTTAACCGAGATTTTATGTCTGTCCTCGTTACCTGCAAGTTTGAAGCTGATCTGAAAAAAATTCAAGTCGCTATCGTAGTCACAACATTTTCCCTATGTAAAGTCTATGGGCAAATTTTTTGTCGCTCAAGGTCATGTAACTCCAAGGTCAATATTCCGATTCGAACTTAACTGAGATTTTATGCCTGTCCACGTTACCTGCAAGTTTGAAGCTGATCTGAATAAAAATAAAGTTGCTATCGTGGTCACAACGTATTTTTTTATGCTCAAGGGCAGGTAACTCCAAGGCAAATAATCCGATTCGGCCCAAAATCTAACTTAACCGAGATTTTATGTCTGTCCTCGTTACCTGCAAGTTTGAAGCTGATCTGAAAAAAATTCAAGTCGCTATCGTAGTCACAACATTTTCCCTATGTTAAGTCTATGGGCAAATTTTTTGTCGCTCAAGGTCACGTAACTTCGAGGTCAATATTCTGATTCGGCCCAAAATCGAACTTAACCGGGATTTTATGCCTGTCCTCGTTCCCTGCAAGTTTGAAGCTGATATGAATAAAAATAAAGTTGCTATCGTGGTCACAACGTATTTTTTCATGCTCAAGGGCAGGTAACTCCAAGGCAAATAATCCGATTCGGCCCAAAATCGAACTTAACCGTGATTTTATGTCTGTCCTCGGTACCTGCAAGTTTGAAGCTGATCTGAAAAAAAATAAAGTCTCTATCGTAGTCACAACATTTTCCCTATGTAAAGTCTATGGGCAAATTTTTTGTCGCTCAAGGTCACGTAACTCCGAGGTCAATATTCCGATTCTGCCCAAAATCGAACTTAACCGAGATTTTATGCCTGTCCTTATTATCTGCAAGAATGAAGTGGATCAGAAAAAATTGACAAAGCTAGAGTGATGACAAGCTTTTTCCTATGTTAAGTCTATGGGAGCTATATGTTGCCATGGTAACCAGAGTTCCACTCAGATCTGCATGAAAACCTTATGCAGTCTTTCCACTTGCCCAATAATGTTACACATGAAATTTGATCAAAGTCGGCGAAGTAGTCTTCAAGATATTCATTTTTGAAATTCACATTAACCCTTATGCAAAAATGCACAAGGGCAGGTAACTCCTAAGTGTATGATCCGATTCTGCCAATTATCGAACTTGACCGAGATATATGGCTGTGCTGGTTATCTGTAAGAATGAAGCCGATCCGAACAAAATTGAAGCAGCTACAGTGATGACAACATTCTCCCCATGTTAAGTCGATAGGCAATTTTTCGGGCGCTCAAGGGGACGTAACTCTTGAGTGAATTAGCTGATTCGGCCCAAAATCGAACTTGACCGAGATTTTATGCCTGTACTGGTTATCTGCAAGAATGAAGTCGATCAGAAAAAAAATGACGGAGCTAGAGTGATAACAAGCTTTTTCCTATGTGAAGTCTTTGGGAGCTAGATGTTGCCATGGCAACCAGAGTTCCACTCAGATCTGCCTGAAAACCTAATGAAGCCTTTCCACTTGCCCAATAATGCGACACATGAAATTTGATCAAAGTTGGCCAATTAGTCTTTAAGATATACATTTTTGAAATTCCCATTAACCCTAATGCAAAAACACACAAGGGCAGGTAACTCCTAAGTGAATGATCCGATTCTGCCAGTTATCGAACTTGACCGAGATTTCATGGCTGTGCTGGTTATCTGCAAGAATAAAGCCAATCTGAAAATAATTGAAGCAGCTACGGTGATGACAACATTCTCCCCATGTAAAGTCAATAGGCATTTTTTTCAACGCTCAAGGGCACGTAACTCCTGAGTGAATAATCCGATTCAGCCCAAAATCGAACTTGATCGAGATTTCATGCCTGTCCTCGTTATCTGCAAGAATGAAGTCGATCAGAAAAAAATTGACGGAGCTAGAGTGATGACAAGCTTTTTCCTATGTTAAGCCTATGGGAGCTCTTTGTTGCTGTGGCAACCAGAGTTCTCATCCGATCTGCACGAAAACCTAATACAGCCTTTCCCCCTACCTGATGATGGTTCATATGAAATTTGATCAAGGCCGGCCCACTGGTTCCAGAGATATACTTCGTTGAAAGTGTGGACGACGGACGACGGACGCCGGCTCGTGGTATACTAATACCTCATATGAGCCTTCGGCTCAGGTGAGCTAAAAATGCCAACAATTGGGGCATATATCTGTGGTTATGCAACTGATTTTGGGTGTTTTATTTTCTTCTTTTTTGTATTGCTCAAAAATACTAATATACAACAAAAAATAAGCTTTTTAAAGCAGAATTAGTATTAATTTTAGGTGGTCTAAATAGCGAAAGTTTACTGTACTAATATACAACACTGTCTCTTTATGACACTATAGTTGCAGTCCAAAGCAAAAACCTTGATTATAGTTATAGAGAATACCAGTTGAGTGTCTTTTGATATCAAGTTTATCAGGCAAGGCTTCAAGAACGCTTTTAGAATCGCGAGGCTTGCCAAGCGATTCTACATGCGTTCTCGAAGCCGAACCTGATAAACTTGATATCAAATGATACGAATCTGGTATTCTATTTATCAGTTTATCCCCTTGTACACTCTTTAATTAGGAATTTACGATCAGTTATTGATGGTCCTCAGTGCATCCAAGCATTCTGGCGGTTGATATTTTTAGTATCAGCTGACCATATTTTTCCTATGATATTTTTTTTTTCATGTAATTTTTCCATTTTTCTCAGTAGCAATAAAATTTTTGTCATTTTTCAGTGGTCCAGTTCATTCATAAAAGTGCACTGTCATGTTGACATGATAAAGCTCACTTGACCTGAGATAGCATATCTTTATCAGGTCAATGCGTTGCAATGCAATATATATAGGGGGTAACTGATAAAAACAGTTCTGTTATAATCAAACCCGGGTTTATCCGGAGAATAGCTTTACTACTACACCATGCAGATTTGTTTGCTTGTGTTGAGGTTTACATCCCTGTCAACACTAATTAGGTCACGTGTGGGCCCCAGGGTGGGGCCATTTTTGGACCGCGGGTTAAATTTGAACAATCTTCATAGAGGTCCTTTTATACCAAATATCAAAGACCTGGGTCTTCTGGTTTCAGACGAGAAGATTCTCAAAGGTTTACCCATGTAAGCCTATGTATAACCAGTGGGTCATTTTTAAGACTGGGGCTATAATTTGAACAATCTTGGTAGAGGTCCACTAGATGAAGCTTCATACCAAATATCAAAGACAAGAATATTCTCAAAAGTTTTCCCTATATAAGCCTATGCAAAATCCGTGAGGCCATTTTTGGCCCCAGGGCTATAAGTTGAACAATCTTAGTAGGGGTCCACTAGATGAAGCTTCAAACCAAATATCAAAGACCTGCGCCTTCTGGTTTCAGAGAAGATTTTTGAAGACTTTCCTTATATAAGCCTATGTAAAACATGTGGGCCCCAAGGTGGGGCCATTTTTGGCCCCAGCTATAATTTGAACAATCTTGGTAGAGGTCCATAAGATGAAGCTTCATACTAAATATCAAAGACCTGAGACTTCTGGTTTCAGACAAGATGATTTTCAAAGGTTTTTTCTTATTTTTCCCTTTTTGTTGCCATTGCAACAAGAGTTCTGCATGGAATGGAATTCTTTGAATAATTTTGAGAGAGGACCACCTAAAGATCATGTCTGCTAAGTTTGGTCAAAATCTGTTCAGTGGTTAAGGAGGAGATGTTGTTTAAAGGAATTGTGGACGGACGGACATCACTGACAGACGACGACCACAACAACGAAGGACTTTGATCGATCATAATAGCTCCCCCCGGAGCCTTCGGATCATGTGAGCTAAAAAGTCCATCCAGAACAAAAAGGTTATTGACCGAACACCAAAAAAAGACCCTTTTATAGACCTTTGACCTCTAAGTATGACCTTGACCTTGGCGGTACATGTACCGACCTGGGTTTTGCGTACATGGTTAATATTTCTGCCAAGAAATTTCAAAATCCATCCAGGCATAAGTAAGTTATTGGCCAAACACGACAAAAAACAACCTTTTTTGACATTTGACCTTTAAGCATGACCTTGCCCTTGGAGGAACCGCCCTGTGTATTGGGTGCAACACATCGTCGCATGATGGTTAACATTTCTGCCAAATAATTTGACAATCCATCCAGGAATAAGAAAGTTATTGACTGAACCCCTTAAAAAGACCCTTTTTTTACCTTTGACTTCTAAGTATTACCTTTACTTTTGAGGTACCGACCTGGGTCATGCGCGCAACACATTGTTTCATGGTGATTAAAATAAGTAATTCCAAAATCCATGAAAAAATGAGAAAGATGTTGACCAGACACAATTTGCCCATACATACATACACGATTTTGTGACTGACAAACTTCCAAGGGAAATAACTTAAAAAGTAGAAATGCAAAAGTTACAGTTCTTGAACTCTGCACATCATCTAATGTTGATTAATACTCATATGAAGTTTTGTGAAGATAGCTTGAATGGTTTTCAAGTTATAGAGCAGACACGATTTTGTGACAGATAGACAGACAGACACCCGGGGGGAAAACAATATGTCTGTCCGAAAAAAGGGGGAGACATAATGACATCTCAAGCCCTATCCCCCAAGGGCTAGAGTTTAATGAAAGGTCCAACTTGTAGCACTTTGATGAGGCAGGCAGAAGCTCTGTCTCTGGTCGGACCAACTGGAGACTTAGAGTTGGTTTTCTTTTGCTCTAGTCATCACGAAAACACGCCTATATAATTCTCACCCCCTTTAACCCCACTTTTATATTAGTAAAACTGGGGTTTACAGGGGCACCCCTTATTTTTCTCATTTCTGCTCTGAAATAGAGAGGCGGTTCTAACGTGTACCCACAAACTATATTTTGAGCAGAAAAAAGAAAAATATCACAAATTTTCATACTGAAATTTTTCTTTTTTACAATCTATTTGTATTGGCGTGTTTTCCTAATGATTTCAGTTTTCAATGTTGTCGAGTCCTCATCATTGTTTCATCTCTGTATTCATTTGATTTTTAGGTTCTCTGAAATGTTAGAAGCCTCTGGGGTGTACTGGGTATGCTACTCGCCTTGTAAACCTGGGGTGGCAGGATCGATCTCGGGCTTCTCCAGACTTTTGGATTTGTCTTTAAACCGAGGTCCCGTCTCTGTATGACCATAGCTGTTGGTGAAGTGTGTGAGTTTTACGTCCCACCAACAGCTAAGGTCATACTGAGAAGGGGCCTCGGTTTAAAGACTCATCCGAAAGTCTGGAGAAGCCTGGGATCAATCCTGCGATCCCTGGTTTACAAGATGAGTAGCGTAACCACTGCACCACTTGAGGTGTCTAAATAGCTGTTGGTGAAAGGTAAAACTCCAACTCATTCACTCTCTCTCTGAAATGTTGCACTGAGCAGTTAGCAATCTTTCATGAGGACTGAACAAATCATTTGTCCAAACCACAACAGAACTGAAGGTGAGGATAGTGGCCATGTAAATAGAGAATACCAGGTTCGTATCTTTTGATATCAAGTTTATCTGCCAAGACTTCAAGAATGTGTGAGTTTGATGAACTTGATATCAAATGACACAAAACTGGTATTCTATGTATCAGTTTATACCCTTGTACACTCTTAAATTGGCAATTTTACGATCAGTTATCAATTGTCCTCAGTATGTCCCACAATTCTGGCCCACAATAATAGATATATTTAGTATCTGCTGACTGTATTCCTATTTTCCTGTTATATTAGTTTTAGAAGTTATTTTTAAAATTTTTCCAGTAATAATAACATTTTTTCTAGAAGTCTGGTTCATTCTTAAAAGTGCGATGTCAAGTTGATCTGAGAAAGCTCACTTGTCCCGAGATAGAAATCTTTATAGCCGGCCTCGGTAGCATGGCTGAGCATCTGACTGGTGATCAGGTGGACGCGGGTTCGATATCTGCTGAGGTTGGCAACATTCTTTCGTGGAGATGGATCATGAAATCTTTTCTACGGTCATTCTCTCCTTTCCGCTGATTCAAGAAGGGCAGTTGTCATTTTCTGGCAAATCAATGTGCATTGTACTGGTTAACTGCTTACGTATAAGCCTGCCCAGGAAAAGTGTGGTTAGGTAAACTGACCGGCTCAAAAATGACCTTAAACAGTGTTGAATGGGCCGTTAAACTCCAATACAAACAATCACAAACAAATAAAGCATATTTTTATCAGGTCAATGAGTTACGATGCAATTAATATACTGGGTACCTGATAAAATCTAGCATTACGGTAACACACCCGTGCGACACAGTGCATTTTTTCACATCTCCAAAATGGTAACTTTTCTGATATCTTTACTGCAAACATAGGTTGTGGGTACTCGTTAGAACCGCCTCATTGAGGCGGTTCTAACGAGTACCCACAACCTATGTCTTGGAGCAGAAATAAGAACACTAACGTATACCCCCGTCAACCCCAATTTTCTCTATATAAAGTGGGGTTTAGCGGGGTGTTCATTTCACGGGCTTGTTCACGTGATGGTTTAGTCCCCAGTAAGTAACTTTTCACTGACCTTCAAAGGCAGTTCTGTCGTGGTTTAGTACTGTTAGGGTTCTTCTTTGTATGTATGAACACCACAAACTCATTATAACATGTTTCGTTATAACACATTTGGGATATAACATGGCTCCAAGATGGATCCCAAAAATGTATAGTTTAAATAGAAAAATGATCATTTAGATGGATCCAAAAACTGTATGGTTTATATAGAAAAATGATCATTGAGACGGATCCAAAAACTGTATGGTTTATATAGAAAAATGATCATTTAGATGGATCTCAAAAATGTATGGTTTATATAGAAAAATGATCATTTAGATGGATCTCAAAAATGTATAGTTTAAATAGAAAAATGATCAATTAGATGGATCCAAAAAATGTATAGTTTATATAGAAAAATGATCATTTAGATGGATCCCAAAACTGTATGGTTTATATAGAAAAATGATCATTTAGATGGATCTCAAAAATGTATAGTTTAAATAGAAAAATGATCAATTAGATGGATCCAAAAACTGTATGGTTTATATAGAAAAATGATCATTTAGATGGATCCAAAAACTGTATGGTTTATATAGAAAAATGATCATTTAGATGGATCTCAAAAATGTATAGTTTATATAGAAAAAATGATCATTTAGATGGATCCCAAAAATGTATGGTTTATATAGAAAAATGATCATTTAGATGGATCCCAAAAAATGTATGGTTTATATAGAAAAATGATCATTTAGATGGATCTCAAAAATGTATAGTTTATATAGAAAAATGATCATTTAGATAGATCTCAAAAATGTATAGTTTATATAGAAAAATGATAATTTAGATGGATCCCAAAAATGTATGGTTTATATAGAAAAATGATCATTTAGATGGATCTCAAAAATGTATAGTTTATATAGAAAAATGATCATTTAGATGGATCCCAAAAATGTATGGTTTATATAGAAAAATGATCATTTTTTATATAGAAATATTGATCATTTTTTTATATAGAAAAATGATCATAAATGAACATTTTTCTATATAATCTATACATTTTTGTTTGAATATAACACAGTTATGCTTTGGACCCCATTAACCCTAATCTTGCTGAATATTCCTTTAAGCCACACCCATTTCTGTCTTTCAACCAATCAAATTACTTGATGTAAAATATTGCTACAAATTCAAAAACTGAATGCCAAACAGTGTAGATCCTGATCAGATGGCTTCTTCAGAAGCCATCTGATCTGGATCTACCCTGTTTGCAAAGATAGGGGTTGTCGTGAACAGCAAGATAAGGGTTAAAATTGTTACAAAGAGGTTGTGGTGTATTGCAAGTATTTTGGATAGCTGTATGGTGGGAAAGGAACTGTCCTTTGGCTTACTGCTTGTAACGTTTTCATGACGGTGATGTTGTTTTATGTTTGTGTTCCACGAGGTAATTATATTGATTCCTGATCATTGCCTTCACTTCTGTTTTTGTTGCATCTGCTTTAGGTGTGCAAGTTTCCATCTGTCTGTCTGTCTGTCTGTCTTTCGGTCAACATTTCACCTTGGTGTTTTGTGAGCGCAACTCTTTTACAGTGTTTTTTACCAATCACTTTGAAACTTTGCAGGTTTTTGACATGGTCTGAAGATGTGCATGTGATTTTGGGATTATCCTCCGTTTATTTTTTACCAACTTTTTCCACTTTTTTAATTTAGTTTTTTTTTCCAGGTCCAAATACTATTAGAATAGATACCTTGTGAATGCAACTCCTCTTACAACTTTTTAGCAAACATTTTGAAACTTTGCAGGTGTTTTTGTCATGATCTGTAGATGTGCATGTGGTTTCGGGGTTATTGTCCGTTAATTTAAACTTTGCAGGTATTTTTGTCATGATCTGTAGATGTGCATGTGGTTTCGGGGTTATTGTCCGTTAATTTAAACTTTGCAGGTATTTTTGTCATGATCTGTAGATGTGCATGTGGTTTCGGGGTTATTGTCCGTTAATTTAAACTTTGCAGGTATTTTTGTCATGATCTGTAGATGTGCATGTGGTTTTGGGGTTATTGTCCGTTAATTTAAACTTTGCAGGTATTTTTGTCATGATCTGTAGATGTGCATGTGGTTTCGGGGTTATTGTCCGTTAATTTAAACTTTGCAGGTATTTTTGTCATGATCTGTAGATGTGCATGAGGTTTCGGGGTTATTGTCCGTTAATTTAAACTTTGCAGGTATTTTTGTCATGATCTATAGATGTTCATGAGGTTTCGGGGTTATTGTCCGTTAATTTAAACTTTGCAGGTGTTTTTGTCATGATCTGTTTTTTAGAAAGTTTTTGACCAAATACGAAAAAAGGCCCCTTTTTTTTAACTTTGACCTCTAAGTATGACCTTGACCTTTGAGGTACCGACCTGATTCATGCGCACCACACATTGTCTTATGGTTGTTAATATTTCTGCCAAGTAATTTTAAAATCCATCTGAAAATAAGAAAGTTATTGACCGGACACGATTTGCCCATACATATATACATACCAACCAACTTCCAAGGGAGATAATTCAAAAAGTATAAATGCGAGAGTTATAGTTCTTGCGCACTACACGTCATCTAATGCTGATTTATATTTATACTAAGTTTCGTGAAGATAGCTCGAACGGTTTTCAAGTTATAGAGCGGACACGGATGTGTGACAGACGGACAGATGGACAGACAGACAGATGGACAACAGCCCCCGCCCATAGGGGCTTGAAGAAATATATGGGCTGCATGATGCTTCCACGCAGAGCTGAATCCGGCCCACACACTAGTACTGGTAAACCTCTTAGAGGATCTAAGCCTGTCCAGAACCCGCGTTACGAGGCTGACCGTCAATGCTTATAAACCCTATTGGTTTCATTAGGAGACAGGGCTTGAGATGTCATTTCATCTCAATGTCGGGTAAAAGTCCCACAAAATTGGAAGCGATGTCTCCAAAATGACCTTTACAGTGTTGACAGGGACGTTAAACCTCAAATCAAACAAACAAACAAACAGACGGACAGACAGACGCCCGGGGGAAAAACAATGTCTCTCCGAAAAAAAAATTTTGGGGGGAGACATAATTTTCATCATAAAATTCTCGTTTTTTCGGGGGTAAAGTTTCCAATGTATTTGTGTAGACGTGTTTTTGTAATGTAAGACAAACTATACCTCAGGTCTCCCAGTCTGTCTCTACAGAAACAATGAATCTTCAGGTAGTAATGTAAGACAAACTATACCTCTGGTCTTCCAATCTGTCTGTACAGAAACAATGAATCTTCAGGTAGACAACCAACACTTTGATCAGCCTACACAGATACGAAGTCTGATCAAAGCTTTGTTGGCCGTCAATGCTCAAAAGTATATTTTCTCATGACATCGCGCCTGAGAATATAAAAATGACATGTGTTTTTATTCTTTTCTTTTTTATGGACCTTTCAAGATTATTTTTCTCAGATTGAGCTGATTGTTAATCAGATGTGGGCAAAAACTGGAGTACCCAATGCCATGTATTAGATTTGGTAATCCATATGCAAATTAGTGAGGTATGTCCCGTAATTTTACACGTTCTACGTCCTTTACGAAATTTTTGTACAAAACCTGTGAATAAAATGCATTTTAAATGTCATACGATAAATAGAATCTTGCAGCCATGCTCATGTATTATTGAATGCATTAACACTCATGTAAGATCCTCTATTTATCAAACTCGATATAGAATGCTGGCTGACCCATTGGGAATCAAACCCGACTGGGACCAACCATACTACTGTACTTACCTTTAAAGTTCTTTGTAATGATTTTAATCTTTTCAATTTCAGCAACTCGGGTGAGTCTATGTCCTCCATTGTTTTGCAGATCAGTGCTGTACGACGGCGAGCATTCTTGTCCTTCCCGTCAACGATGTCGACACCTTCGTTACTTATTCGTCTCATTAATTTTGTGATATCAGTCTGACTAGCACTCAAGTCACCACCACTGGGAAGCTTCAAACCTACAATAATATGGTTTTGTTTTTGTTTGTATTGGATTTAATGGCCTAGTCAACACTATTTTAGGTCATTTTTGAGCCTTGTCAGTTTACCTATCCACACTTTTCCTGGGCAGGCTTATACGTAAGCAGTTAACCAGTTCAGAGCACATTCTTTCGCCAGAAACTGACGACTGCCCTTCTTGAATCAGCAGAAGTGACTTAATGACCATAGAAAAGATTTCATGATTAATCTCCATGAAAGAATGTTGCCGACTCCGGCAGTATCAACCCCCCCCCCCCCCAGTAAACCCCAGTTTTTCTATATAAACTGGGGTTTAGGGAGGTGTTCATTTCATTGCCCTGTTATAATGATGACTTTATGGTAACTGACTGACGATTACCCACAACCTATGTCTAGGAGCAGAAATAAACATTAATGTATACCCCCGTAAACCACAGTTTTTTCTATATAAACTGGGGTCCAGAGAGGTGTTCATTTCATGGACTTCTCATCATGAAGACTGCGTGGTTTCTGAATGACGAGTACCCACAACCTATGTCTAGGAGCAGAAATAAGCACATTAATGTATATCCCATTAATGTATATCCCTGTAAACCCCAGTTTTTTCTATATAAACTGGGGTTTAGAGAGGTGTTCATTTCATGGACTTCTCATCATGAAGACTGTGTGGTATCTGAATGACGAGTACTCACAACCTATGTCTAAGAGCAGAAATAAGCACAATAATGTATACCCCCATAAACCCCAGTTTTTCTATATAAACTGAGGTCTAGAGAGGTGTTCATTTCATGGCCCTGTTATAGTAACTGACTGACGAGTACCAACAACCTATGTCTAGGAGCAGAAATAAGCACAATTATGTATACCCCCGTAAACCCAGTTTTTCTATATAAATTGAGGTCTCAAAGGGTGTTCATTTCATGGCCCTGTTATAATGATGACTGTGTGATTACTGACTGACGAGTACCCACAACCTATGTCTAGGAGCAGAAATAAGCACAATAATGTATACCCCCGTAAACCCCAGTTCTTCTATATAAACTGAGGTCTAGAGATGTGTTCATGTCATGGCCCTGTTATAATGATGACTGTGTGGTAACTGACTGACGAGTATCCACAACCTATGTCTAGGAGCAGAAATAAGCACAATAATGTATACCCCAGTAAACCCCATTTTTTCTATATAAACTGGGGTTTAGAGAGGTGTTCATTTCATGGACTTCTCAACATGTTGACTTTGTGGTAACTGACTGACGAGTACCCACAACCTATGTCTAGGAGCAGTCGCCCCCACCCATTGGGCTTGAAGAAATAGATGGGCTGCATGATGCTTCCACGCAGGACTGAAACCAACCGCACATGGAGTACTGGTAAACTGCTTAGAGGTTCTAAGCATGCCCAGGAAAAGTGATGCGAATTGGACCGTCCATGCATATAAACCCTTTTAGTTTAATTGGATGGCAGGGCTTGAGATGTCATTTCATCTCAATGTCGGGTATAAAACCCACAAAATTGGAAGCAACGTCTCCAAATTGACCTATATAGTGTTGAGGGGGATGTGAAACCTCAAATCAAACAAATATTTGTCTAGGAGCAGAAAAAAGCACATAAATGTATACCGGAGTAAACCCCAGTTTTTCTATATTAACTGAGGTTCAGAGGGGTGTTCATTTCATTAACTTCTTATCATGATGTCTGTGTGGTAACTGACTGCCTCATGTCATGTTGAGCTAGGCAGTTACCAAACAAAGTAGGATATTTCTGTGTACTGCTAAATAATCAGAGCACAATGAAAATAAAGGGCCCACAAGTACTTTAAAGTACTGAAATGGTTAACCCTTGTCATGCTGAGCCCCGATATGTCTTATCTTTCAAACAATGTAGAGCCAGATCTGATGGCTTCTGATCAGGATCTTCATTGTCATTCAGTTTATGAATATGTTACAATAATTTGCATCAAGTAATCTGATTGGTTGATAATCAATAGTGGGTGTGGCATATTTATATAATTCAGCAGGTCAAGGGTTAACCCATATATGACACAGAACTAAGTCTTGTACCTAAAAACTTTGGACAGGTCCATTACCAGAGGTAGGGGTGTTTAGTTTTTTTGTAACTGTTTAAAGTTCAGCAAAAACCAGAGGACCAGTGGTCCTGTAAACGCTCACCTGACACCTGGTCCTGGTGTACATTTTAATGTTTTTATATATGTATATAGCCTTAGAGCAGGGGTACACAACTTGTGGGGACAAAATTTTGATGTCTAACGCCCCGCGAACAAACTTTCGTTCCCCCATCCTACTGAAGCTCCACATGAAATTTGGCTTTGATTGGCCTCCCTGTTTTGGCGGAGAAGATCTTTGAAAATGGTGGACGGATGGACAACGGATGGACGGACGACAGACCATGGCTATACTATAAGCTCACCTATGAGCCTAAAGGCTCAGGTGAGCTAAATATCAATTATTTTCACTTTTTCCCAAGCAAAAGCCTAAGTCCGCAAATTTGACATTGCCGTAAAATAGGTAAAGGTCAACCCAGGGTCACCATTTGAACAAATTATGATAGGCCCGTGTACCAGATGCTTCCTGCCAAGTTTCAAGGTCATTTGCCTTACGGTTCTGGAGAAGAAGAATTTCGAAGTGTTTTTACCATATATGGGCATGGCCACCATCTTGGTCATGTGACCAGGACCATATGAGCAAATTTTCATTTGTTCATCATATAAAGGATCCATATCAAATTTCACTTGAATTTGGCCAGCGGTTTCTGAGAAAAAACTGTTTGAAATATGGAACCTGGTTAATCTTGGTCCCAGGTCACTGAATGATGACTTTTCTTACCCATGAATCTTCATGTATTCATTTACTCTACCTGATCTACCAATTTGGTGACATTGTCTTCAATGGTTTCCTAAAAATCCATTATTTTCACTTTTTCCCATGCAAAAGCCTAAGTTGACAAATTTGACACTGCCATAAAATAGGTCAAGGTCAACCCAGGGTCAGCATTTGTAAAAACTATGACGAGCCCGAGTACCATATGATATATGCCAAGTTTCAAAGCCATTGGCCTTACGGTTCTGGAGAAGAAAATTTTTGAAGGCTTTTTACCATATATGGGCCTGGCGGCCATCTTGGTCATGTGATCTAGACCGTACTGGCAACTTTTCATTTGTTCAACTCACAAAAGCTCCATATTGAATTTCACTTAAATTGGCTCAGTAGTTTCTGAGAAAAAAGTTTTTTTTTTTTTTAAATATGAAATCGGAGTGACCTTGGTCTAAGGTCAATGAATGACCTTGACCTTTCTTACCCATAGATCTTCATGTATTCAGTTACTTTACCTAATCTACTAATTTTGGTGACACTGTCTTCAATGGTTTCCCTAAATATCCATTAGTTTCACTTTTTCCTATGCAAAAGCCTAAGTCAGCAAATTTGACATTACTGTAAAATAGGTCAAGATCAACCCAGGGTCACCATTTGAACAAATTATGATAGGCCCAAGACATATGCTACATGCCAAGTTTCAAGGCCATTGGCCTTACAGTTCTTGAGAAGAAGAATTTCGAAGTTTCTTTACCATATATGGGCGTGGTGGCCATCTTGGTCATGTGATCTAGACCATGTTGGCAGCTTTTCATTTGTTCAACTCCCAAAGGCTCCATATTGAATTTCACTTCAATTGGCTCAGTAGTTTCTGAGAAAAAATGTTTGAAATATGGAACCTGCGTGACCTTGGTCTAAGGTCAATTAATGACCTTGACCTTTCTTACACATAGATCTTCATGTATTCAGCTACTTTACCTTATCTACTAATTTTGGTGACACTGTCTTCAATGGTTTCCTAAAAATCCATTATTTTCACTTTTTCCCATGCAAAAGCCTAAGTCGGCAAATTTGACATTGCTGTAAAATAGGTCAAGGTCAACTCGGGGTCACCATTTGTACAAACTATGATGGGCCTGAGTACCATATGCTACATGCCAAGTTTCAAGGCCATTGGCCTTACGGTTCTGGAGAAGAATAATTTTTAAGGCTTTTTACCATATATATAGGCGTGACGGCCATCTTGGTCATGTGATCTAGACCTTATTGGCATTTTTTCATTTGTTCAACTCACAAAGGCTCCATATTAAATTTCACTTAAATTGGCTCAGCAGTTTTGGAGGAAAAAATGTTTGAAATATGGATCCTGAATGACCTTGGTCTAAGGCCAATGAATGACCTTGACCTTTCTGACCCATAGATCTTCATGTATTCAGTTACTTTACCTGATCTACAAATTTTGGTGACACTGTCTTCAATGGTTTTCCTATAAATCCATTATTTTCACTTTGCCCCATGCAAAAGCCTACTTTGGCAAATTTGACATTGCTGTAAAATAGGTCAAGGTCAACCCGGGGTCACCATTTGTATAAACCATGATGGGCCCGAGTACCATATGCTACATGCCAAGTTTCAAGGCCACTGGCCTTATGGTTCTGGAGAAGAAGATTTTTGAAGGCTTTTTACCATATATGGGCATGGCGGCCATCTTGGTCATGTGATCCAGACCCTGCGAACAAAATTTCGTTCCCCCATCCCATTGAGGCTCCATATGAAATTTGGCTTTGATTGGCCCTGCAGTATAGGAGAAGAACATCTTTGATAATGGTGGATGGACGGACGGACGGACGACGGACGGACGACAAACCATGGCTATACTATAAGCTCACCTATGAGCCTAAAGGCTCAGGTGAGCTAATAACATTTTTGGTGTGTGTGTATGTGTGTGTGTTTGTTTGTTTGTTTGATTTTGAGTTTAATTGCCCAGGCTACACTATTTCAGGTCATTTTTGATCCGGTCAGTTAACCTAGCCACACTTTCCTGGGCAGGCTTATACGTAAGCGGTTAACCAGTACAGTGCACATTCTGTCGCCAGAAACTGACAACTGCCCTTCTTTAATCAGCGGAAGGGAGAGAATGACCATAGAAAAGATTTCATGATCAATCTCCACTCCTCCCAATCGGGTTTGGGGCCAGCATTCTATGTTGAGTTTAATAAATAGAGGATGTTGCCGACCCAGGCAGGTATCTATGATCACCAGTCAGACGTGCATCCTACTGAGCTACCATAGTAGGGGTGTAGCTTTTATGGTCCTTTTAAGACTATTTAACTTGTGTTGAGTTGATCACTAATCATAGGTGGGCCAAACACGGAGTAAACGGAGAAAAACACCTAACCTTTCATTCAAGAACTTTGTGTCTCATGCAAAAACATTACGAAAACACGCCTATACAAATGCAGTGTAAACTTTACCCCCGAAAAACCGAAATTTTTTAGATGAAAAATTGTGACAGTTTTCTTATGTCTGCCCAATATATAGATTGTGGGTACTGGTTAGAACCGCCTCATTTAGGCCGTTCTAACGAGTACCCACAATCTATATTTTAGAGCAGAAATAAGAAAAATAAGGTTTACCCCTGTAAACCCCAGTTTTACTATGTAAAAGTGCTGTTCAAGGAGGTCAAAATTATATAGACATGTTTTCGTGATGTATTGCCATATTTTAGCAAAGTTTCAAACAGTTTAGGTCCTGATCAGATGCCGCATTCTGCTTCACACAATCTGGCTCTGCACTGTTTATCAATGTCACATTTTTGGTATGCAATGCATATATCGGTTAAAAGAATGTCTTAAATCCACAGCCATGACCATTTTTCTGCCCCCACTCAGGAGACCATCCACCCACCACAGCTTATTATGATAACACACCCGTGCGATATAGTGCAGTTTTTACATCTCAAAAATGGCTACTGTTCTGACGAAAATCTGTGATATTTTTCTTATTTATACTGCAAACATAGGTTGTGGGTACTCGTTAGAACCGCCTCATTGAGGCAGTGCTAACGAGTACCCACAACCTATGTCTTGGAGCAGAAATAAGAAAAATATTGTTTTCCCCCATAAACCCCAGTTTTCTCTATATAAAGTGGGGTTTAGGGGGTGTTCCTTTCACGGACTAGTTCACGTGATGTAATCTTTGTTTTGTTTCCCACATACCCGTACCTCCTGATCCCATTTCCGTTCCATGAGCTGGTAGCTGTATTTCAAAACTCAAATTACTAGGCGTACTACATCTAGAACTACTTCTTGAGTTGTTGTCATCATCTTCATCCTCACTCTCACTGTAATACTCCTCTGAAAAATATAGTCCCAATATTAATCATTAACCATCTGACCAATCTTTAAAAAGAGATTGTTTCCGGATCCAGCAGGGATAGTACCCACAAACTATTTCCTTATATTAACCCATTCAGAACCAGAAACCCCTAAAGGGGTACCTTGGCAAACAGTGCAGGCCTAGATCAGACGCCGCAGATTGCGGCGTGTGATCAGGGCCTCCACTGTTTGCTAAAAGTTCAGCCATTTCTCTAATAAATTTTGAAGAAAACACCGCCTGGAACACCTAAATTTCAAAATGGACTCCTGCCGTATATAAGGTGGAAGATTCCATTTGGTACAAAAATGATTAAGCTGAGGCACCAGGACTAGCATTCATGTATTAACCCTTTTTGTACCAAATGGAATCTTCCTCCTTATATATAGCTGGAGTTCATTACAAAATTTAGGGGTTCAGGTTGTGTTTTCATCAAAATTTATTTGGAAAATGACTGAACTTCTAGCAAACAGTGGAGGCCCTGATCAGATGCTGCGTTCTGCAGCATCTGATCGGGGCCTGCACTGTTTGCCAAGGTACCCCTTAAGCCTTTAGGGGTTTCTGGTACTGAATGGGTTAATAGCTCTTATCAGAAAAGCTGGCATGACATCATACGGCTACATCCTGGTAACTCTCACGGGTACATGTATGAGTACATATAAATGGTGTTTGTACAACTCAGACCATAGAATATATGTTACATTTAAATATTTCTTATTGCAGATAAATTGTTGAATTGATACATATTTTTTTTTCTTTATATTTTCATGAACATATTTGAAAATACTCTTCACGGGATAATCATTTTAACCCATTTAGTACCGGAAACCCCAAAACGGGTACCCTGGCAAACAGTGCAGGCCCAGATCAGACGCCGCAAAACGCGGCATCTGATCAGGGCCTCCACTGTTTGCTAAAAGTTCAGTCATTTTCCAAATAAATTTTGAAGAAAACACAACCTGACACCCCTAAATTTTGAAATGGACTCCTGCTATATATACGGAGGAAGATTCCATTTGGTACAAAAAGGGTTAACAAAGTTATATAATTGATATATAAAGAGGAAGGTTCCATTTGGTACAAAAAGGGTTAACAAAGTTATATAATTGATATATATATTATATGTAATTGATGTTTCAGTGTATTAAAATGAAGCTGTTTCATAATAAGAATTGAAGTTTAATATTTTCACAAGAGGCTCAATGAGCCTAACCGATCACCTGAGGAACATTTTAGTGAGGTGTTATGCTTCTCATGAAATTTAATCATGATTGGCCAAGTGGCTTTAAAGATATACTTATTTGAAAATATGAACGGACGCCGGACCATTGCCATACTAATACCTCACCTGAGCCTTCGGCTCAGGTGAGCTAATAATACTAGCGGTTTCAGAGAAGATTTTTTAAGCTTTTCTTTCCATTATAAGTCTATAGGGGCTAAGGGGCCCCGGGGTGTAGCCAGTTTAGACCCCAGGGGCATGATTGGCACGATTTATGTAGGGGACCACTTGACATTGCTACATGCTTAATATGTAAGCTCTGGGACTAGTGGTTTCAGAGAAGAAGATTTTTTTAAGGGGTTTTTTTTTTTCATTATAAGTCAGTGGGGGCTAAGGGGCCCTGGGACGTGGCCAGTTTAGATCCCAAGGGCATGATTGGCAAAATTTATGTAGGGGACCACTTGACATTGCTACATGCTTAATATATATGCTCTGGGCCTAGTGGTTTCAAAGAAGAATTTTTAAGCTTTTTTTTTCCATTATAAGTCTATGGGAGCTAAGGGGCCCGGGGAGTGGCCAGTTTAGACCCCAGTGGCATGAATAGCACAATTTATGTAGGGGACCACTTGACACAGCTACATGCTTAATATGTAAGCTCTGGGCCTAGTGGTTTCAGAGAAGAAGATTTTTTACGCTTTTTTTTTCATTATAAATCTATGGGGGCTAAGGGGCCCCGGGGCGTGGCCAGTTCAGACCCCAGGGACATGGTTGGCACAATTTATGAAGGGGACCACTTGACATTGCTACATGCTTAATATGTAAGCTCTGTGCCTAGGGTTTCAGAGAAGAAGATTTTTTAAGCTTTTTTTTCCATTATAAGTCAATGGGGGCTAAGGGACCCCGGGGCTTGTCCAGTTTAGACCCCAGGGGCATGGTTGGCACAATTTATGAAGGGGACCACTTGACATTGCTACATGCTTAATATGTAAGCTCTGTGCCTAGGGTTTCAGAGAAGAAGATTTTTTAAGCTTTTTTTTCCATTATAAGTCTATGGGGGCTAAGGGACCCCGGGGCGTGGCCAGTTTAGACCCCAGGGGCATGATTGGCACAATTTATGTAGGGGACCACTTGACATTGCTACATGCTTCATATGTACGCTCTGGGCCTAGTGGTTTCAGAGAAGATTTTTTTAAGTTTTTCCCACTGTAAGTCTATGGGAGCTATATGTTGCCATAGCAACAAGCGTTTCCATCTGATCTGCCCCAAAACATAATGCATCTTTTCCCGCAACCTGATAATGCTTCTTATGAAATTTATCATGATTGGCCAACTGGCTTTAAAGATATACTTAGTTGAAAATGTGAACGGACGACGGCCGATGGACACCGGACCATTGGCATACTAATACCTCAGGTGAGCTAATAATAGTACTGAGACAGAAGCTTACAGCCTTTTCAACACTCATTCAGTCATATCATCACTCTTACACACCTTAAACAATATTCCAGTCATACACATGATAACATGCCTATGCAAAATATCATGTGCATAACATGACTATGTTATACATGCCATTACACTTTATATTTGTGTTGTTTGTAGGCATCTTACTTTTTTGTTTCATATCTGTAAGTTGGTTACAAAAAGAAGTAACAAATAAATAAATATCAAAAACTTTTTTTCTTAGGATGAGTGGCCATTGGGAGTAGGTCTAGACGAAAACCTCAGACTCATGGTGCTCTAAATATCTGTGAAATATCTCAAATGGTATCTAAGTTTTAGAGCGGACACGAAACTATGATAGAAATGGCTATGTTCAACGTTGAAAGGGCAACAACTCCAAAAGTATGACAAGAATTCCGCCGAAGGCTAAGGCGCACCTGTGGGGGCGAAAAGTCACCGAACCATGACATAAACATAGATGCTTGCATAAAAGTTGCCGTTCTTAAATGCAAGCTTGTACTAAGTATCATTAATGATTTGTTTGTTTGTTTGATTTGAGGTTTAATGTCCCCGTCAACTCTGTAAAGGTCATTTTGGAGACGTTGCTTCCAATTTTGTGGGACTTTTACCCAACAATGAGATGAAATGACATCTCAAGCCCTGTCGCCCAATGAAACCAATAGGGTTTATCAAATGGACGTCCCTGGTCTGACTCTTGCGCACCGCTTTGCCTGGGCAGGCTTAGATCCTCTAAGCTGTTTACCAGTACTCGTGTGCGGGTCGGATTCAGCTGTACGTGGAAGCATCATGCAGCCCATATATTTCTTCAAGCCCCGATGGGCGGAGGACGGTATCATTAATGAAGCACTAATAATTCTTGAGAAATGAACTTAACCATTAGGGTGAATGCTAGGGTTGTTGCAATATTTAACAAAGTCAATGAACCATAAAATGTAGGTCAAGGTCAAATACGGATGCTTGCATTTAAGTTTCCATCCCCAGATACAAGTTAATATCAAGTACCATTGATGAAGCTCTTATAGTTCTTGAGAAATTAACTTGACTATTTGGGTGATTTCTCTATTTATTTTATACATAACAGTGAAATCAATGCATATCTGGAACAAATAAGTGATATTTTCACACTATGAAAAATTAATATAAATGATATTTTCACAGTGTTAAAAATAAGATGACCATGTTATTTTCACAGTAGCAGCCCGGACTACTTTTCTCGCCAAAATTTATGTTATCTATAAAATAATTCTGTAAAATACCTTGAAAAAGCATTCTTTGAATTGCAAAAATGCTGTTTAAAAAATGGCGATCTGTTTATGGTTTGCAACTGACAGTTGTGACGTCAAAGCCAAGTAAAAAATTGTGACGTAAGATTTGACTGATCAATTACTGTACCGGTAAGTGTCCAAAAAATATTATCAAATAAAAAAAAAAATTACTTTTTTTTTTTATAAATATCAAAAATATTTCACCTCGTGTGTTGAAAATATCAGAATTTTCACTCGTGCTTCGCACTCGTGAAAATTCTGATATTTTCAACACACTCGATGAAATAATTTTGGTATTCATCTCAAAAAAGTAAATATCTTCTATTTATTTGTTCCAGGTATGCATTGATTTCACTGAAAAGTTAAAAACAACAAGAGGGTCATGATGGCCCCGGATTGCTCACCTGATCCATAGGGTAGCAAGTGGGCCCCTGGGAGAGCCATTATCGGCCCTGGGCTATAATTTGAATTATCTTGGTAGTGGTCTAAAAGTGAAGCTTCATACCAAATATCAAAGACCGGAGCCTTCTGGTTTCAGACAAGAAGATTTTTAAAGGTTTTCCTCATATAAGTCTATAGAAATATTGGAGTCCCGGCAGTGACAAGGTTTGAACAATCTTAGTAGAGGTCCACTAGATGAAGCTACACACCAAATATCAAAGACCTGCAGTTTCGGAGAAGATTTTTCAAGATTTTCCCTGTATAAGCCAATGTTAAACCAAAGGGCCCGCAGGTGGGGGCATTTTTCCCACTAGGCCTATAATTTGAACGGTCTTGGTAGAGGTCCACTAGATGTAACTTCATACCAAATATCAAAGACCTGGGCCTTGTGGTTTCAGAGAAGATTTTTAAATATTTTCCCTATACATGTATACGCCTATGAAAAACAAAAAGGCCACGGGGCAGGGGCATATTTGGCCCTAGGGCTAAAATTTGAACAATCTTGATAGAGGTCTACTAGATGAAGCTTCACACCAAATATCAAAGACCTAGGCCTTGCGGTTTCAGAGAAGAAGATTTTTAAAGATTTTCCCTATATAAGCTTATGTAAAATCAAAGGCCCCCCGGGGCGGGGGCATTTTTGGTCCCAGGGCAATAATTTGAACAATCTTGGTAGAGGTCCACTAGATGAAGCTTCATACCAAATATCAAAGACCTGGGCCATGCGGTTTCAGAGAAGAAGATATTTAAAGATTTTCCCTATATAAGCCTATGTAAAACCAAAGGCCCCCGGGGCGGGGGCATTTATCGCACTAGTTTCAGAGAAGAAGATTTTTAAAGATTTTCCCTATATAAGCCTATGTAAAACCAAAGGCCCCCGGGGCGGGGGCATTTTTGGCCCCAGGGCTATAATTTGAACAATCTTGATATAGGTCTACTCGATGAAGCTTCACACCAAATATCAAAGAACTGGGCCTTGCAGTTTCAGAGAAGAAGATTTTTAAAGATTTTCCCAATGTAAGTCATGTAAAACCAAAGGGCCCCGGGGCGGGGGCATTTTTGGCCCCAGGGCTATAATCTGAACAATCTTGGTAGAGGTCCACTAGATGAAGCTTCATACCAAATATCAAAGACCTGGGCCTTGTGGTCTCAGAGAAGAAGATTTTTAAATATTTTCCCTATATAAGCCTATGAAAAAACCAAAGGGCCCTGGGTTGGGGGCATTTTTTGCCCTAGGGCTATAATTTGATCAATCCTGATAGAGGTCCACTAGATGAAGCTTCACACCAAATATCAAAGACCTGGGCCTTGTGGTTTCAGAGAAGAAGATTTTAAAGATTTTCCCTATATAAGCCTATGTAAAACCAAAGGCCCCCGGGGCTGGGGCATTTTTGGCCCCAGGGCTATAATTTAAACAATCTTGGTAAAGGTCCACTAGATGAAGCTTCATACCAAATATCAATGGCCTGGGCCATGCGGTTTCAGAGAAGAAGATTTTAAAAAATTTCAGTAAAAAAATCTATTTTTAGCTCCTGTGACCTGGATGTGCAACGGACCGGAACAACTTTGAAAGGGGACCACCTAAGGATCATTCCTGTAAAGTTTGGTCAAAATCTGATCAGTGGTTTGGGACGAGATGTCATTTGAAGAAAAAGTTTACAGACACACGGATGCATGCACGCACGGAGGAAAAAAAGTGATCCCAAAAGCTCACCTCGTCACTACATGACAGGTGAGCTAAAAATTTCTCTACATAAAGTTGGGTTTAAAGGGGTTTTAATTGCATGGACTAGTTAACATGATGAAATGGCCATGTTCTGACTTGACATCTCCAGTTTGCAATGATAACCATTGCCTAGGTTTCACCGTGACACTATTTCTTTTTCATCATACATGTTTTAAGGAACTGAATAAGCCATGTATTGTATCTAAAAATCCCTTAATCCTCTTTTATTGCAGTTTTCATATCGTAATTCCGAATCTTCCAATCATAGTAAAAGGTCAAAGTAATGCGTATTATTTAAATTACCTCTTTTTGTATTTTTTTATTCTGCCATTTTCAAAACATTTTTATTCTTTTTATCAGTTACCCCCTATATGTATTGAATTAGAACGTACTGACCTGATAAAGATATGCTATCTCAGGACAAGTGAGCTTTATCACGTCAACGTGAATTGCACTTTTATGAATGAACCGGACTACTGGAAAAATGACAAAATGTCATTGTTACTGGAAAAAATGAAAAAAAAAAAAAATACTTGAAAAAAATATCACAGGAAAATATGGTCAGCTGATACTAAATATATCACCCGCAAAAATGCTGGGACGCACTGAGGACCATCAATAACTGATTGTAAATTGTTAATTTAGGAGTGTTAAAGGGGATAAATAGAATACCAGATTCGTGTCATTTGATATCAAGTTTATCAGGCTCGGCTTCGAGAACGCATGTAGAATCGTTCAGCAAGCCTCGCGATTCTACAAGCGTTCTTGATGCCTTGCCTGATAAACTTGATATCAAAAGACACGAACCTGGTATTCTCTATATATCAAAGAACATAACCTGGATCTTGGGGCTTCTCAAGACTTTCAGATGAGTTCAGTCTATAGAGGATATGTAAGATCGATTTTTATTTGATCGAATAACACCAAAAGATGTATTTTTACGGGCGGCGATGCCACAAGTGAAAATACTTCTTCTGGTGTTCATGAGATCTTACACTGAAAACAAGAGGGCCATGATTGCCCTGTATCGCTCACCTGATCCACACTGTAGAAAACTAGAGCAAGCAATCCGATATATCTTTCCAGCTTTTATATAATATGACTGAAGATGTTAAGAAGCTATAAGAATCTATAAATGTGCTTGTTAAAGATAAGCCAAACACAAAATTTTTAAATGGACCAAGGGAGTGAGGGCATCAAAGTTACTGAAGGGGTGGGGTCATCAATGTTACTGAAGCAGCAGGGTGGGGGATGCATCAATGAAATCTTTGTACTGGTATGCAACATCGATGCAAGTATCATTTGAATTTGTCTTAAAGTTTAGACAATACAGGCATCTATTAACTTTGTCATGAAACTTTAACCAAATGTAAAATTTCTAAGTCTGTGACTTTGTGGACAAGGTCACCATGGATGGGGGAAAGGACATACATCACGAAATGTTTGGATTGGTATGCAACATTGATGCAAGTACATGTATCAACTGAATTTAAGGTCAAGGTCACCATGGATGGGGGAAAGGACGTACATCAAGAAATGTTTGGATTGGTATGCAACATTGATGCAAGTATCAACTGAATTTGTCTCAGAGTTTAGAACATACAGGCATCTATAAACTTTGTTATAAAACTTTAACCAAATGTAAAATTTTTAAGTCTCAACTTGACCTAAGGTCAATGTTGGGGGTGGGTATCAACTAAATCTATCAAAGGGTTTAGAAGTTTGTTGCCTTGACCTCAAGGTCACTGTGGGGGTGGGACATGCACCAATAGAATCTTTAGACCAGTATGTAACTTCAGTGTAAGTATCAACTTAATCTATCAAAGGGTTCAGAACATACAATCTCTAAGAAACTTTGACGCAAAACTTTAACCAAAGTGTTAACGGACAGATGGATGAATGGACGTTCTAACATGTCGGGTTTAAGGGCTATTTCTTTTGTTGTTTTCTTTTGTTTGGTTTAGGGGCTAACCTCCAAAACCTTTTGTATATGGAATAAATCTATTATTTTCCTATCATTTTCTATTGTTATCCAATGTTCGCCCAGACAGACAGATGGACATATGGAAAGACGGATGCATGGACAGATGGACGGACAAAATGACGAAAGGCAGGACGAAAACTATATACCCCCATAGCATACTTTGTATGCCAGGGTATAATGAAATGGTAGATAATACAGTAAGGTGCCTTGTCAGAAGGAACATAAATGCCAAATATGAAGGCTCTATCGCAAATGGATAAAAAGTTAAGGTCAAGGTTGCAGGTCATTTTTTGTATGAATAGGAAGCCCTTGTCACAAGGAACCTACATGCAAAATATCTATCTCCAATGCTTCAAAAGTTATAACAAAGTAGGTTAAAGGTCAAGATCAAAATTTTTGTATGGGTGATAAGACCTTGTCACAGGAACTTACATGCCAAATATGAAGGCTCTATCGCAAATGCTTTAAAAGTTATGATAAAGTAGGTCACAGGTCGAGGTCAAGGTCATAGGTTAATTTTTTTTGTACGAGTAGGAAGCCCTTGTCACAAAGAACTTACATGCCAAATATGAAGGCTCTATCTCAAACGATTCAAAAGTTATGACAAAATGACCTACTGATCTTTTTTTAAATCAACATGACCCATACTCGGACTTGATCCAGATATTGTCAAGATGATCATTCTGAGCAAGATTTATGATAATTGGACCAAAACTGTGGCTTCTAGAGTTTTCACAAGGTTTTTCTATGATTTGACCTTCTGACATACTTTTTGACCCAACGTGACCTATAGTCGAACTTTAGCGAGATATTGTCAAGATGATTATTCTGAGAAAGTTTGATTAAGATTGGATCAAAACTGTGGCATCTAGAGTGTTCACAAAGTTTTTCTATGATTTGACCTACTGACCTACTTTTTTTCACCCCTGAGCACCAAAACTGGTATTTTCACTTGTGGCTACGCCACTCGTGAAAATACTGGTTTTGGTGTTCATTAGGTGAAATAAAATTCGATCTTACACTGAAAAAATGAAATATCCTCTATTTTATACATAGCAGTGAAATCAATGCATATCTGAAACAAATAAAAGTGATATTAAATGATATTTTCCATAAGATCCAATTGATCAATTAAAGTAAGTGTCCTAAAATATTATAAAATAAAAAGAAAATTTACCTTTTTTTTTGATAAATATAAAAAATATTTCATCTCGTGTGTTGATAACATCAGAATTTTTACTTGTGCTTTCACTCGTGAAAATTCTTATATGTTTAACACACTAGATGAAATATTTTTGGTATTCATCTCAAAAAAGTAAATATCCTCTATGTAATAAATTCTCATCACGAAACCACGCCTATATAATTTTGACCCCCTTGAACCCCACTTTTATATAGTAAAGCTGTGGTTTGCAGGGGTAAACCTTAATCCAGGCAGTTCTAACGAGTACCCACAATCTATATTTTGGAGCAGAATTAAGAAAAATATCACAATTTTTCATCTTGAAATTTTCATTTTTTCGGCGATAAAGGTTACAATGTATTGGTATAGGCATGTGTTCGTAATGTGTAATCCACCAGTGGATTAAATATACTAATAAGTTAGATACGCCCTGTATCGTTACATGTATGATGTGTTTAATGACATCGCGTTTACTACACACGGGGTATTCGACTACCTGGAACGCAGACGGATACCAAAAACGCCGACTGAAAAACAACAACAAACATTCGTGGTGAGTTGAACAAATCTCATTTTACGGGCAAATATTAAATAGAGGCCCGCAGATGTCAATAGCAATCTGTTTCGCAGTGTCTCGGAATACTTTCCACGAACTGCGGATGCAAATCCTTCTGTCAATGACGAACTATGACCTATTTTATTCGGCAAAATATAGATGTTTGTGCAAGTCGACAGTTTTTTTTAGTTTTACAGCAATAACTCATACATAATTTCCAATGTATCCTGAATAGCATAAAGTACTAATGCATTGAGTACCTGCCATGCGTTCTTAGAATTAGCAAAAAGCAGGATTTTACAATTTTAGATGTAAATTTCTTGATGAGGGTGTTCGAATAAGGATACCAATGACGACCCGCACAGAAACCACGCAATGCAGACGGCGCAAAGTTATGGTTACCACTTACGTGAAAACCACAAGCGTGGAAAAATGAAAAAAGGAGTAAAATACATTCTGTTTTTGTTTAATTGGAAAGTTAATCCAGACACCGGAGCCTTACCACAGTGTACCTTGACCAAAGAAGGTATTCTCAATGTAGAAGGGAAGGCAATGACCAGGAATCAATACGATTGCCTGTCGCTTTTCGTCAAAAGACACCAACAGGACGGTATGTCTTAATACCACATGTAGGACATATTCGCGCATATGACTTTAAATAGCGCATATGACCCGTCAATTCTTATTAGGTGTCACAAATCTGTGATTTCATAATGTTAAATACTTTTACGATCAAATAGGCAAGATTTGTAAATTTCCTTTGGTATATTAATAGCGTAATCCCACAAAACAACCACGGACATGAATTCAGTCCTTCTCGCTACCTTTTGTCCATGCAGAGTACTTTTAATTTCATTATTTTGACAGATGAATATGAATATACAGTCGAACTTCAATGGCTCGAACACCTTTGGAACCAAGAAAATTTGTTCGAGACAAAGGTGGTTCGAGCCACAGAGGGTTGATCTTGGAGCTAGGGGAGGAGGCCTAATACGGACATATTTTCAGTTTTCTTCAAAATAAATGCATGTTGTGTGTACTCATTAAAACGCCCATTCTAGTGAGAACACAAAACATACATTTGCAAGATTATACAAACTATATTTATATCTGCAGTTATGGAATTTTCTTTCTGGGGACTCCAGAAAGAGTACGAATCAGCCGTAGTAAACCGGCCATCAGTGTTTGACCCATCGAAGTTTCACTGTACATTACATTTCAAAAACAGATCGTTTTTTGGTTTTTGTTTTACGGCCCTTTCAAGATTATTTCACTCATGTCGTGCCGATTGTTAATCAGAGGTGGGCAAAAACCGGAGTACCCGGAGAAAAACGACCTGACCTTCCGTTGCAGAACTTGGCGTCTCACATGTGACGCGAGCCAGGCTCGAACTCAAAACAGATCGTATTAGAACTATACGAGTTTGTTTCATTATTTTGACAGATAAATATGATTATACATTATTACAACGACGTTGATATGACGTTGCTCCAGCGTGTGATACATGTTGGTAGGGTCGGGTCTTACGAAATTACGAATCGGTCTCATTAGATAAACAATGTGAAATTTATAGAAAAAAATCGGGAAAGAAAGACGCACCTGAATGAATGGCAATATAATTAACCCATATATGCCCTTTTCTGGGAAATTAGCAAACATTGCCGACCCAAATCAGACGCCGCAGAACACGGCGTCTGATCTGGGTCTACACTGTTTGCTAAAAGAACATTCATTTTTGTAAAATTTGCCACAAATAAAAACAAACCTGACACCCTAATAATAGGAAATGACAACTCCAAACTTACTAGGTGGAAGATTCCATTGTCATATATGGGTTAAAACATAAGAAGAATAGTTTGTTTCCTTCACCCCACCCCCTTCAGCAGAAAAGAATAAATGGCCAAACAGGTGTACAAAATTAAATATTGCCAAGATATATGTTTGTTTGAATTGAGGTTTAACGTCCCCGTCAACACTATTCAGGTCATTTTGGAGACGCTGCTTCCAATGTTGTGGTACTTTCACGCGACATTGAGATGAAATGACATCTCAAGCCCTGTCATCCAATGAAACCAATAGGGTTTATAAGCATGGGCAGTCTGACTCATGCGTACCGCTTTGTTTGGGCAGGCTTAGATCCTCTAGGCAGATTACCAGTACTCGTGTTTGGGTCGGATTCAGCTCTGCGTGGAAGCATCATGCAGCACATATATTTCTTCAAGACCCGATGGGCAGGGGCTGATGGCTGGGTTTACACGATCCAATTTTGTGGGACTTTTACCCCACACTGAGTGACATCTCAAGCCCTGTCGCCCAATGAGACCAATAGGGTTTATAAGCATGGACGGTCCGACTCGCACCACTTTGCCTGGGCATGCTTAGATCCTCTAAGCGGTTTACCAGTGCTCGTCGGTTTCAGCTCTGCGTGGAAGCATCATGCAGCCCATCTATCTCTTCAAACCCCGATAGGCGAGTGCGTTTGAGTTTTACGTCCCCACCAACAACAAGGTATATGGAGACGAGACCTCTGTTTAAAAACTCGCCCGAAAGTCTAGTGAAGTCCGGAATCAATCCCACGACCCCTGGTTTGCGAGGCGAGTAGCTTATCCTCTACACCACGGAGGCTTCTAATTGGCATATATGGGATATAATACCGAAACGGCATGAATACAAAGTACCCGCAGGGTAACACATGGTGTTTTTACAGATGCCTATGCAGAGTATGCTGAGATGAGACCTCTCATTGGGAGCTGTCTCATCATGATCTACTATATCTCGCATTTTGATGATTTTAACCCTTCTCTTGCTGAATATTCAGTTAAGCCACACCCATTTCTGACTTTGAACCAATCAGATTACTTGATGCAATTTATTCCTACCAATTCATAAATTGAATGTCAAACAGTGTAGATCCTGATCAGATGCCTTCTTCAGAAGCCATCTGATCTGGATCTACACTGTTTGCAAAGATAGGGGTTGTCGTGAACAGCAAGATAAGGGTTAATTGAAGCATCTTACCTAATAGCAACTATGCATTTTTTTTCGCAAAATTCAAAGATGAAAGTGGCAGAAACTCAGGACGTAAGTGTAAATATTTTGTCAGCTGTCTGTGTAGTATGAGGTCAATATTTGTCAAGCATAAAAATATGGCAATGCAGGTCAAGATGAGACGCCACAAAATCGGTAATTGGTCTTCACCGTTTGCTTAAACCGCCAGTCTATTTGTAAAACTTACAACAAATAAAACAAAGGAGAAACCCACCTGTCAAGTATTGTTATGTGGAAGATTCTGTTTGTCATATATGGGTACATGCACCATGAAAGGCGCCTGCGATCAGGTAAGAATCATATCAACCTGTGTAGCTGTACAGTCTGATTGCTTTCAGATGCACCTCGGTGCAGAAATGATTTAATAGGACATGTGATGGTATGGATTAAATTGCGCTGATGGGCAACATGTCCAAATATTTCGAACAAAAAGTGTCATGAATGTCCAGATTTTGCTAAGAATGACAGAAAATAAGAAATATCACGCATTTTGTGCAATTGCTTGCAGATGCACAACAGTTTTTAACCATGAACAGGTTGGAGCAATGTCTATCCGTCAGCTGTCGAAACCTGCTTTCTAACGAACAGTTTTGACGGATTGCATTCACATTTCCTATACACGTTCGTCTCGAATAACTTGAATGCGCCACTTTTATTTGTGTGACGGTTCTTCTTCTTCTTACTACTCGTACTACTACTGACAATCCGTTGCAGAACATGGCGTCTCAAATGTGACCCGCGCGAGGTTCGAACCCACAGCAGTGGGAGACGATATGGTTAAGAGACAGCGCTCTAACCTGCAAGGTCATAAAGGCCCATTGTTGGCATTTGAAACAGTGGTATCTGAAACTATGGTTTATGGGTTTTGATCTGATATTTTATGGACTATCTGAACGAAACCTCCAACAAATGCGGACCTTTAGAAGTTTCAATGCACATATACATATATTTACACAAGAACCACCACTGTCGATCAGACTTCTTCAGTTTCCTGCCTCTTCAGTTCCTTGCCCTTCAAACATCCGAAGAAAACATGGCTTGGTCTAGAGATAGACTTCTAAATGGAATAACGGAATGAAACGTCAAACATTAGAATACTTGTATGAAACCTCGAACATTTATCAGCCGATTTTTGGTCTATCTGGAAAATCCTCTGTGGATGATTTATCTGGAAAATCCTCTGTGAATTGTAATTTCTCTTTTTTATTATTTTATTCAATAGAATGTGGAACTATTATAGTAAAAAATATTAGAACCAAGGAAAGGCTCTCTGACTGTTCCTATTCATCAGTTATCTTCTGATGACACTTATGTAAGTATAGGAAACATGAACTATCCAAACATTTCCTGAAATGGAAGTCGTTGAAATTCATACTCCCTATACCACCAGACACATGGAGAGAGAGAGAGAGAGAGAGAGAGAGAGACAGACAGAGAGAGAGAGAGAGAGAGAGAGAGAGAGAGAGAGAGAGAGAGAGAGAGAGAGAGAGAGAGAGAGAGAGAGAGAGAGAGAGAGAGAGAGAGAGAGAGAGGTAATCATTTACTCTTCTTACGCTATTTTCACCGTCGTTGTTTATATACAGCGTGTGAAATATTCAATACTGTTCAAAACCGTGCTTTTTTAACCTCCAAATCAAGGAGATATGCAATTAGGCATTGATTTAGCCATTAATTGTAAATCCGTCATTGGTATCCATTGTCTGCGTTTCATGGTAACATCAAAGGAATCCGTCTGTCGTAAAGATTATCTTCTTTCAGCATGGTGCACTCAAGTCCATGCTTATTACTGCACGAGCAACGTGTGGCACAAGTATATAGGAGTTTATTTTTGAACAAGAACTATTTTTCTTTCAAGCTACAATGATATCTTTGGATAAATCAGTCGCATTTCTGGTACTTACACTAATTCTTTTAGAAATTTTGCATGTTTTGCATTTTAGTTGTCTGTAAAGACGCATTCATGTAATCTATCGAAGCTAAAGCACCATTACGAAATAGCTGTGACAGTTCCAGAAGAAAACAGCAAAAAATCACAAAAGATTTTTCAATAGGGTCGCAAAATAAAACAGGATTTGATCGACTCACCCTCTTTCAAATTGAAGGTAAACAGTCGGCGTTTTTGGTATCCGTCTGCGTTCCAGGAAGTCAAATACCCCGTGTGTACTAATGGCGGAATAATGCCATTTTTGTAAACAACTCATAAATAAAATGCATTTATATGTCATACTTATGATAAATAGAATCTTGCATTTGTGCTCATGTACTATTGAATTTATTAAACTCATCGAGTAAAAAGCCTTGCATTTTATCCCTTTTCCACAACTCCTTTAATAAATTCAATTATTGAAGAAATTAATTTTATTTTTCTGCTGTTCATGAAAGTATGAATGCAGTGGGTTGCGTGCAAAGTAAATGATACACCAAAAGGGGTTCCTGTAAACTTTGCTTTCGACCCGCTGTCGTTCATTATTAACTTTCATGAAAAGGAGAAAAATTAAGTTTATCTTTTATATTTACATTCTTTCCCCACATCACTTGGCGAAAAATTGCTTAAAGGGCAACTTTTAAAGCTGAAAAACATTTAGACGCATTTTACTACAAAGAGCGTAGCAGCATTGATGTCACCAACGCCCATAGAAAACCATGGTTTGGAATGACGTCACTGAAAATCATGTGACTCGATGCATTCATGGAAGTATGAATTACATTGTTTTCCATAGGTTTACATTAGACTTTACACTGGAAATGTAACTATTAATACAAGAACACTCGTGCAAGATCCTCTTTAACCCATTCCGTACCAGAAACTCGTAAAGGGGTACCTTGGCAAACAATGCAGGCCCAGATCAGACGCCGCAGAACGTGGCGTCTGATCAGGGCCTACACTGTTTGCGAAAAGTTAAGCCATTTTCCAAATAAATTTTGAAGAAAAAACAACAGGACAGCCCTAAATCATGACATGGACTCCTGCCATATATAAGATGGAAGATTCCATTTGGTACAAAAAAGGTTGAGTCACCTGTTCTCTGCTCAGGTCTCTTTAACTCTTTATAGGAAATGGCAGCAAGCTGAAGTCTGTTCATCCACCTGAAATATAAGGTAAGAGCACGTCAACGCCCACGACTAGCTATCCATTACTAAAACACGCCTATACAAATACACTGTAAACTTTACTGCCAAAAATCAAAACTTTTAAGATGAACAAGAGCTGTCACTATAGGTGACCAAAGCCCCCCGTGGGAGCCAATATCTGAGTTTTTGCAAAATTTCAAGGGGAGATAATTCAGCCAAAAATGTGACCACAGAGCTATGGCCCTTGGTCAGAATGTAGCCCGTGTGATGGTGAATAAGTGTGTGAAGTTTCATGGGGCTAGGTCAAATACTTTTGAACACAGACAGACAGGGCAAATACTATATGCCCCCCAAAACCAGACAGACAGGGCAAATACTATATGCCCCCAAATGGGGGGGGGGAGGGGGGAGGGGCAACAGACAGACAATATTTCCTTTAAATCCTGTCAGTCAACTGCAAGCCATGAATACAATCAAAAAACAAAGTGTTGTACATTTCTACATTTCATTGTAGACTTCTGCACTGCTCAATAAGAATACATCTCAAATGTCAATCAGACATAAAAATGGAAAAAGTGCTTGCCACAATGAGACAAATCAATGTATATTTCTTGATCCTGTTTTTAACTACTTTGATGAATGAAATTGGCTTGTCAAACTAACTTGATATAGTAGTTGCAGATAAGGTTGACTAGGCGGAGCTATTCACGTGTTGTCAATATATGTCAAATTCGCTGAGTCTACCAGAAGATTCGATAGAGTGCCTTTCGCATGCTTTCTACAAGTGGTCCAAATGGCCATATACGCCATAGCTTTGTTTGTGTTACAGTTGAATTCACACAGTCGGGTGTTTTGGATTACCTTTTTGGTTATAGAATATTCCGAAGGCTGGTACAGACGATAGCTCCACCTAATCAATCTTATCTGGGACTACTATACAAAGAGACTCATTGAAAGGAACTTCATAGGAGTAACATGGTTTCTGCTTTGGTCCCCCAACAACGGTTATAAAGAGGCTGTGATATATTTAAGCGAGTAAAAATTACCTATGGACGTTTATGCAATGCTCTGTTAAGTTCCATAATGATCCTAAGTACTGGGAGTCCAGGGACAGAGAGGCCTAAGCAAACAGTGCAGACCCTGATCAGATCAGGGTCTTCACTGTTTGCTATTGTCTTCACTGTTTACCATTCGGTCTGCACCTTTTGGACTTCTTGCTGGATTGCGAAACTTATTTGAAAATATTTTAGGAGATCTACAGCAAGTCATCGCCGTGTCCGAATGTTTAGAATTTTTACTGTACCAATTCTTTTCTTACTTGCTCATGTCATCTTGTCTCTCTGAGGCAAAGTAGAAACTTGTTCCAAGATTGTGGATCTTGAAGGCGCTGAAAAAAGTATAAAAAAATAAAAGCACCGCAGACACTGCATAATACCCCGCCACTGCTAAGCAATGTAACTTATTTGAAAATATATCAAGGCTAAATAACTAGAAAGGGGATAGCAGAGATATGATCTGCAAGTGTAATGTCTTAATGTGAGTGGATGAAGTTGTTAGAAGATGTAGGAAGCATATGTAAAAATCCATTTTTCAGACATTTGAAGGGAAGGCAACTCAATAAGTTGACATTATTAGAAAATTATGGAGGCAAGTATTTACCATAAATGGCTGTGGAACATGACATCTTTATGTGGTACATGTAAGAATTTCATGTTTTTTGATGTACTGCCTGTCTGACTATATTCTTACCCGAAGACTGATCATGAAGTAATTTCTACGGTCATTGTGCTCCTTCTGCTGATTCAAGAAGGGCGGCATGAAGTATGTGCACTAAGTACTGGTTAACCACTTAGAAGGGCCTTTATTTTAGGCATCTATTTGGTTAGGCTTTTACTGCACATTCCAAGGGTGAGGTTGATTAGGCTTCAATCAAAAGGATAAAGCATAAATGGCAACCAATCATAAATTAAGATGTTTGTGGGTGATCTTTTGGCATTCTCACAGGGACAAAATCCACAAATTAATTATAGCATGGGTAGATGTACTATCTCACCTTTTTCACTATTAGATAGCAGCAGCTTCAGCAAAGAATGTTCAAATTATTGACTGGAAATAAAACACAGATGGCTGGATGGATTTCCATTAAGTATGCACTGACCAACAGACACAAATTCCGTTTTGTATGCACTGACCAACAGACACAAATTCCATTTTTCAGACTCATCAAGGGCAGGGACAGCCAGAGTCATGTACCTTTGCCACAATATGTAATATTTAGTCTGCTGTACATCTATGAAATTTCAGCAAGATATTGCAAATAATAAAGGAACTAGAGTCTAAAATCGATTTTTAATACATCAAGGGCAAATAACTAAAGAACTGGAACAGCCAGAGAAGTGGTCCTTGGCCACAATATGTACCCTTTACTCCTCTATATGGTCCTTGGTCACAATATGTATCCTTTAGTCCTCTATGTATCTGTAAAGTTTAATCCAAATATTTCATATAGTAAGGGAACTAGAGGCCAAAAACTATTTTTCAGATACTGAAAAGGGACAGACAGACAGATGGACAGACATACAAATGGATGGACAGACAGACAGACAGACAGCAGAGGGTGTAGAAGTTTTATCCATATATTTCAAATAATAAATGAACTATAGGCCAAAATCCCTTTTTTATATATTTCAAGGGCAGATAACTCAATTGCTGGGAAAGCCAGAGTCATGTTCCTTTGCCACAGTATGTAACATTTAATCTACTACATATCTATGAAGTTTCAGCAAGATATTGTAAATAATAAAGGAACTACAGCCTAAAATGCATTTTAAATACTTCAAGGGCAGATAACTCAAGAACTGGTATAGCCAGAGTAGCGGTCCTTGGCCACGATATGAACCATTAAGTCCTCTATATATCTGTGAAGTTTCATCGAGATATTCCATACAGTATGGGAACTAGAGGCCAAAAACCATTTTTCAGATATTTCAAAGGCAGATAACTCAATTGCTGGGAAAGCCAGAGTCATGTTCCTTTGCCACAGTATATAACAATTCATCTACTACATATCTATGACGTTTCAGCAAGATATTGTAAATGATAAACGAACTACAGTCTAAAATGCATTTTTTAAATACGTCAAGGGCAGATAACTCAAGAACTGGAACAGCCAGAGTAGCAGTCCTTGGCCACAATATGAACCGTTTAGTCCTCTATATATCTGTGAAGTTTCATTCCATATAGTAAGGGAATTAGAGGCCAAAAACCATTTTTCAGATACTGAAAAGGGCAATAACTCTGCTAAAAATTAACAGATTTTGCCCATTAACAATCCCAAACCACTCATCCCCGATACCAATATGTATGCAAAATTTGAACAAAATCCGTGAAAAAATACTCAAGTTATCGATTGGAAACTAAGTGCGGACGGACGGACGTTCTTACAGATGGACATTTGTTGGGTACTACAGTGTTAATTTTTCACCTATAAGTACCCAACAATCAGCTAAAATTTGCACAAGTACCCAACATGTCCCATCAAATTTGTTGGCTACTTTTTCGGACACTAACGGAATAAACGGCAAGTACCCAACTTATGTCTACCCAACATGTGCCCGTGGATGCGCTCGGACAGACATACGGACGGACGGACACCGGTGGGTATAACATAATACCCCGCCACTATCGTGTGGCGGGGTATAAAAAAAGCATATTCAAAATCAAATTTTTTACCATGTTTATTATCTGTAAGAGAACATGGTCCGAGGTTAAAAATTTTAAACTTTTTCATGCTCAAGTGTCTTGCTCATCAAATTTAAAATGCCAACAATTTTTAAAATTGATGAGCAGGACAAATAACATTCTGTACTGATCTGATCAGGAAAACTGCCTCTTTCATTTGTATTTTAATATTTATGAGCATTATTAACTCATGCTCAGCTGAGTTGAGTATGAAAAAACTTTTATAACCTCGGGCCCTAGTTTCACAGCCCTGATCTTCAAAGCAATCTCCGCTTTACCTCAATTATCCCATGACATTACGAAAACATGCCTATACCATCGAAAAAACAAAAAATTTAAGAAGAAAAATAGTGATATTTTCTTATTTCTGCTCTAAAATATAGGTTGTGGGTACTCATTAGAACCGCCTCATAAGGTTTACCCCTATAAACCCCAGTTTTACTATATAACAAGAGGACCATGATGGTCCTATATCACTCACCTGAGCTAAGACATTTATATGTGGGTGCCAGGGCAGGGCAATCTTTGGCCTCAAGTCAATAATTTGAAAAATTTTGGTAGAGGTCCACTAAATGCAGCTTAATAACAAATATGAAAGTCCTGGGCTTTCTGGTTTCAGATAAGAAGATTTCTAGAAGTTTCCCTATATAAGTATGTAAGACCAGTGGGCCCTGTGGTGGGGTGAATTTTGCAACCCCACCCCCACCCCCCGGGCTATGATTTGAACAATCGTGGTAGAGGTCTACCAGATGAAGCTTCATACCAAATATCTAAGACCTGGGCCTTTTGGATTCAGACAAGAAGAATTTCAAATGTTTTCTCTATGTAAGTCGATGTAAAGCCAGTGGGCCTCAGGCGGGGCAATTTTTGGCCCCAGGGCTATAATTTGAACAATCATGGTAGAGGTCAAATAGATGAAGCTTCATACCAAATATCAAAGACCTGGGCCTTCTGGTTTCAGACAAGAAGTTTTTTAAAGGTTTCCCTTTAATGCCTTTGTAAAATCAGGGGGCCCTGAAGCGGGGACATTTTTTGGCCCCAGGAGGGCTCATAATTTGAAAAATCTTGGTAGAGGTCCACTAGATGATGCTTCATACCAAATATCAAAGACCTGGGCCTTCTGGTTTCGGACAAGAAGTTTTTTAAAGGTTTCCCTATAATGCCTTTGTAAAACCAGGGGGCCCTGGAGCGGGGACATTTTTTGGCCCCAGGGCTCATAATTTGAACAATCTTGGTAGAGGTCCAATAGATGAAGCTTCATACCAAATATCAAAGACCTGGGCCTTCTGGTTTCAGACAAGAATTTTTAAAGGTTTAAAAGGAAACTACGTAAAATGACCCATCTTCTTTCTTATGAATGTTTTCACTGCTCTTAAAGGAACTCATTTTTGATTTTTATTTGCCTTCACTGCAGCTGGTGTTGTGCCGTGTGGCGGCCGTAAAACGTCTCCCCGTACATCAACCATAGTGCAGTTTATATTTTACTTTTGGTCCTTTGAGATCAGCATGAATATTCTGAGAAATCGGAAATAAATTATTGGTTTAGACTCATATTCTAGACAGGTTTTTAATTATTTGGACTCCATTTTGATTTATATGAGTCTTTGAGTCGACTGCCTATTCGAAATTCTCAAAATTGCGGTGTGTTTCCTCTTGCTTTCTTTGCCGGATCGTTATAGGGTCACTGATGAGGGTTTATTAGCCGAAACTACGTAGTATGACCCATCTTCTTTTTTATGAATGTTTTCACTGCTCTTAAAGGAACTCATTTTTGATTTTTATTTGCCTTCACTGCAGCTGGTGTTGTGCTGTGTGGCGGCCGTAAAACGTCTCCCCATACAACAACCATAGTGCAGTTTATATTTTACTTTTGGTCCTTTGAGATCAGCGTGAATATTCTGAGAAATCGTAAATAAATTAATGGTTTAGACTCATATTCTAGACAGGTTTTTAATTATTTGGACTCCATTTTGATTTATATGAGTCTTTGAGTCAACTGCCTATTCGAAATTCTCAAAATTGCGGTGTGTTTCCTCTGGCTTTCTTTGCTGGATCGTTATAGGGTCACTGATGAGGCTTTATTAGCCGAAACTACGTAGTATGACCCATCTTCTTTTTTATGAATGTTTTTACTGCTCTTAAAGGAACTCATTTTTGATTTTTATTTTCCTTATATAAGCCTATGTAAAACCAGTGGGCCCCAGGACTAGACCATTTTTGGCCCCAGGGCTATAATTTGAACAATCTTGGTAGAGATCCACTAAATGAAGCTTCATACCAAATATCAAAGACCTGGGCCTTCTGGTTACAGAAAAGAAGATTTTTAAAGGTTTTCCCTATATAAGCCTATGTAAAACCAGTGGGCCCCGGTGTGGGGGCATTTTTGGCTCCAGGGTTATAATTTGAACAATCTTAGTAGAGGTCCACTAGATGAAGCTTCATACCAAATATCAAAGACCTGGGCCTTCTGGTTTCAGTCAAAAAGATTTTTAAAGGTTTTCCCTATATAAGCCTATGTAAAACCAGTGGGCCCCGGTGTGGGGGCATTTTTGGCTCCAGGGTTATAATTTGAACAATCTTGGTAGAGGTCCACTAGATGAAGCTTTATACCAAATATCAAAGACCTGGGCCTTCTGGTTTCAGACAAGAAGATTTTTAAAGGTTTTTCCTATATAAGCCTATGTAAAAGCAGTACGCCTCATACCAAATATCAAAGACCTGGGCCTTCTGGTTTCAGAAGAGAAGCATTTTAAGAATTTACCTATATAAGTCTATGCAAAACCAGTGGGCCCTGGCCATGGGTATTTTTGGCCTCAGGGCTTTAATTTGAACAATCTTGGTAGAGGTCCACTAGATGAAGCTTCATACCAAATACATTGTATCAGTGACCTAGGCCTTTTGGTTTCAGAGAAGAAGCTTTTTATGTTTTCCCTATATAAGCCTATGTAAAACCAGTGGGCCTCGGGGTGGGGCCGTTTTTGGCCCCAGGGCTATAATTTGAACAATCTTGGTTGAGGTCCACTAGATGAAGCTTCATACCAAATATCAAAGACCTGGGCCTTCTGGTTTCAGACAAGAAGATTTTTAAAGGTTTTCCCTATATAAGCCTAGGTAAAACTAGTGGGCCCTGGGGCGGGGTCGTTTTTGGCCCCAGGGCTATAATTTGAACAATCTTGGTAGAGGTCCACTAGATGAAGCACCATACCAAATATCAAAGACCTAGGCCTTCTGGTTTCAGAGAAGAAGATTTTTAAAGTTTTTTTTCTTATTTTCCCCTTTTTGTTGCGATGGCAACCAGAGTTCTGCATGGAATGGAATTCTTTGGACAGCTTTGAGAGAGGACCACCTAAGGATCATTTCTGCCATGTTTGGTTAGAATCTGTTCAGTGGTTTAGGAGATGTTGTTTAAAGAAATTGTGAATGGATGGATGGACGACATACATACGGACGACGACGACAGACAGTGACCAAACACAAAAGCTCCTCCAGAGCCTTCGACTCAGGTTAGCTAAAAAACCATGGCACCCAGAGTTGTGGTTCTTGTGCATGACACCCCATCTCGGCCTTGTGAACAACTGTGCCTCTAAAATTGCCATGTCATTTCTTGATTTTCCACGGTACCCACAGATTTCTACAGAATTTGCCGTGGAATTTTCAACAAGAGGGCCATGATGGCCCTGGATCGCTCACCTGATCCATATTGTACAAACGGAATTATGGGTAATATATGGTGGTGTGGAGGGTTTGAGCAATTTTGGTTGGACCCAAAGACCATTTCTGTGAAATTAATTCAAAATCAGTCTGCCTGTTTAGGGGCAGAAGTCATTTTGAGAAGTACATGTAGAAGTCATTTTTGATGAAATGACATCACAATCCCTGCAGCCCAATGAAACCAATGGGGTTTAAATGCACAGATGGTTCCACTCGCACCACTTTGCCTGGACAGGCTAAGACCTTCAAAGTGGTTTACCAATACTCCTGAAGAAGCACCTTGCAGCCAAGGTGGGTGGGGGCCAAAACTTTCAAAAGCCATCTGTCTCTAAAAGGAAGCAATTTTATGGGAATGTTCCATGAGTGACCCTCTAACAAAATTGCTCAAAATATTTTGCTTAACTGAGCATGATGGCCACCACAGCTAAAAACCTCAAACCTCATTCCTGTCAAATAATTTCATAATCCATCCACTGGTTAAGGAGAAGAAGTCGTTTAAAGGTTTTTCTATTTTTAGCTCTGGCAGCCTATCTTGTTCACCAGAGCGGAACGGTTTGAGCAATTTTGGTAGAGGGTCACCCAAGGAACATTCCTGTGAAGTATTTTCAAAATCCATCCACTGGTTAAGGAGAAGAAGTCGTTTAAAGGTTTTTCTATTTTTAGCTCTGGCAGCCATCTTGTTCACCAGAGCGGAACGGTTTGAGCAATTTTGGTAAAGGGTCACCCAAGGAACATTCCAGTGAAATAATTTCAAAATCCATCCACTGGTTAAGGAGAAAAAGTCGGTTAAAGGTTATTCTATTTTTAGCTCTGGCGGCCATCTTGTTCACCAAAGCGGAACGGTTTGAGCAATTTTTGTAGAGGGTCACCCAAGGAACATTCCTGTGAAGTAATTTCAAAATCCATCCACTAGTTAAGGAGAAGAAGTCGTTTAAAGGTTTTTCTGTTTTTTAGCTCTGGCAGCCATCTTGTTCATCAGAGCGGAACATTTTGAGCAATTCTGGTAAAGGGTCACCCAAGGAACATTCCAGTGAAATAATTTCAAAATCCATCCACTGGTTAAGGAGAAAAAGTCGGTTAAAGGTTATTCTATTTTTAGCTCTGGTGGCCATCTTGTTCACCCGAGCGGAACGGTTTGAGCAATTTTGGTAGAGGGTCACCCAAGGAACATTCCTGTGAAGTAATTTCAGAATCCATCCACTAGTTAAGGAGAAGAAGTCGTTTAAAGGTTTTTCTATTTTTAGCTCTGGCGGCCATCTTGTTCACCAGAGCGGAACATTTTGAGCAATTTTGGTAGAGGGTCACCCAAGGAACTTTCCTGTGATGTAATTTCAAAATCCATCCACTGGTTAAGGAATAGAAGTCGTTTAAAGGTTTTTCTATTTTTAGCTCTGGCGGCCATTTTGTTCACCCGAGCGGAACGGTTTTAGCAATTTTAGTAGAGGGGTACCCAAGGAACATTCCTGTGCAATAATTTCAAAATCCATCCACTGGTTAAGGAGAAGAAGTCATTTAAAGGTTTTTCTATTTTTAGCTCTGGTGGCCATCTTGTTCACCTGAGCGGAACGATTTGAGCAATTTTGGTAGAGGGTCACCCAAGGAACCTTCCTGTGAAATTATATCAAAATCCTTGCACTGGTTAAGGAGGAGAAGTCGTTTATAGGTTTTTTTATTTTTAGCTCTGGCGGCCATCTTGTTCACACGAGCGGAACGATTTGAGCAATTTTGGTAGAGGGTCACCCAAGGAATATTCCTGTGAAATTATTTCAAAATCTGTCCAGCAGTTTTGGAGAAGAAGTTGTTTAAAGCAAAAGTTGACGACGGATGGACGCACGCACGCACGCACGCACGACGGACGACGGACGACGGACAAAGACCGATCACAAAAGCTCACCTTGAGCACTTCGTGCTCAGGTGAGCTAAAAACAGGCTGATTTTTCATGGAATTCCGTGGAATTACCACGTGGCAGTTTCTCTATCTTTTTCTTTACCACTGATGTCCGCAGAATCCAATAATTTTCTACGGAAACAAGCAAATCATTGACAACTTTCCACGGATTTATGTAGATGCTGCGGAAAGTTGAACTTAGTCAATTCTAAAGACAGAAAAATGATGGCAAAATAAAACCCCCGGGGGTAAAGATATCCCGGGATATCTTTACCCCCACCCTGGATATCTTCACCCCCGGGGGTAAAGATATCCCGGCTGGGATATCTTTACCCCCGGGGGTAAAGCTAAACTGACTAGGATATCTTTACCCCCACCCCAACTTTTGGGTATAAACTATTTTCTTAATGCCCAATTTCTTCTTATATGTAAGTGAAGCAAGATAGTGGACTCGATGTTGCACTTTAACATTTTTTCATTTCAATCATGACTCGGACTAATAGGACTACCCTTAGTAAGAAATATGACCATATTATAGAGGCAAATGATTCTTAACAAATTCTTTTTTGTATATTTTCTTATTCAAAATGTTGCTTATGACAATCTTTCATAATCTTGCATTATCCCTGTCAGTCGTGAAATGGGTGGTGGTGATGAGTGGAAAGGCGGGGGTAAAGATATCCAGGCTGGGATATCTTTACCCCCGGGGGTAAAGCTAAACTGGCCAGGATATCTTTACCCCCACCCCAACTTTTTGGTATAAAGTATTTTCTAAATGCCCAATTTCTTTTTATATGTAAGAGAAGCAAGATAGTGGACTCGATGTTTCACTTGAGCATTTTTCGTTTCAATTGTGACTCGGACTTATAGAACTACATTAGAGAGAAATATGACCATATTATAGAGGCAGATTATTATTTAGTATCTTCTTTTTGTATATTTTCTTATTCAAAATGTCCCTTATGACAATCTTTCATAAACATGCATTATCCCTGTCAGTTGTGAAATGGGTTGTGGTGGTGAGTGGAAAGGCGGGGGTAAAGATATCCCGGCTGGGATATCTTTACCCCCCGGGGTAAAGCTAAACTGGCCAGGATATCTTTACCCCCACCCCAACTTTTGGGTATAAACTATTTTCTTAATGCCCAATTTCTTCTTATATGTAAGAGAAGCAAGAAAGTGGACTTGATGTTTCACTTGAACATTTTTCGTTTCAATCATGACTCGGACAAAAAGAACTACCCTTAGTAAGAAATATGACCATATTATAGAGGCAAATGATTATTTAAGAACTTCTTTTTGTATATTTTCTTATTCAAAATGTCCCTTATGATAATCTTTCATAATCTTGCATTATCCCCGTCAGTTGTGAAATGGGTGGTGGTGGTGAATGGAAAGGCGGGGGTAAAGATATCCCGGCCGGGATATCTTTACCCCCGGGGGTAAAGCTAAACTGGCCAGGATATCTTTACCCCCACCCCAACTTTTGGGTATAAACCATTTTCTTAATGCCCAATTTCTTCTTATATGTAAGAGAAGCAAGAAAGTGGACTCTATGTTTCACTTGAACATTTTTCGTTCCAATTATGACTCGGACTAGTAGAACTACCCTTCATAAGAAATATGACCATATTATAGTGGCACATGATTATTTAATAACTTCTTTTTGTATAGTTTCTTATTCAAAATTTCCCTTATGACAATCTTTCATAAACTTGTATTATCCCTGTCAGTTGTAAAATGGGTTGTGGTGGTGCGTGGAAAGGCGGGGGTAAAGATATCCCGGCTGGGATATCTTTACCCCCTGTGGTAAAGCTAAACTGGCCAGGATATCTTTACCCCCACCCCAACTTTTGGGTATAATTTTTTTTCTTAATGCCCAATTTCTTCTTATATGTAAGAGAAGCAAGAAAGTGGACTCTATGTTTCACTTGAACATTTTTTATTTCAATCATGACTCAAGACATATAGAACTACCCTGAGTAAGAAATATGACCATATTATAGAGGCAAATGATTATTTAATTACTTCTTTTTGTATATTCTTCTAAATTATATTTCCGCAGGGAAAATAACAAATAGTCTATGAATTAAAAATCACTTTAACAAATTGTATAGTTTCTTATTCAAAATGTCCATAATGACAATCTTTCATAATCTTGTATTATCCCTATCAGTTGTGAAATGGGTGGTGGTGAGTGAAAAGGCGGGGGTAAAGATATCCCGGCTGGGATATCTTTACCCCCGGGGGTAAAGCTAAACTGGCCAAGATATCTTTGCCCCCACCCCAACTTTTGGGTATAAACTATTTTCTTAATGCCCAATTTCTTCTTATATGTAAGAGAAGCAAGAAAGTGGACTCGATGTTTCACTTGAACATTTTTTGTTTCAGTCATGACTCGGACAAATAGAACTACCCTTAGTAAGAAATATGACCATATTATAGAGGCAAATGATTATTTAATAAATTCTTTTTGTATATTTTCTTATTCAAAATGTTCCTTATGATAATCTTTCATAATCTTGCATTATTCCCATCAGTTGTGAAATGGGTGGTGGTGGTGAGTGGAAAGGCGGGGGTAAAGATATCCCGGCCAGGATATCTTTACCCCCACCCCAACTTCTGGGTATAAACCATTTTCTTAATGCCCAATTTCTTCTTATATGTAAGAGAAGCAAGATAGTGGACTCGATGTTTGACTTTAACATTTTTCGTTCCAATCATGACACAGACTAATAGAACTACCCTTAGGTCATATTTCTAAGTAGGGGTAGTTCTATTAGTCTGAGTCACGATTGAAACGAAAAATGTTAAAGTGAAACATCGAGTCCACTATCTTGCTTCTCTTACATATAAGAAGAAATTGGGCATTTAGAAAATAGTTTATACCCAAAAGTTGGGGTGGGGGTAAAGATATCCTGGCCAGTTTAGCTTTACCCCAGGGGGTAAAGATATCCCAGCCGGGATATCTTTACCCCCACCTTTCCACTCACCACCACCACTGACAGGGATAATACAAGATTATGAAAGATTGTCATAAGGGACATTTTGAATAAAAAAAATAAACAAAAAGAAGTTATTAAATAATCATTTGCCTCTATAATGTGGTCATATTTCTTACTTTGGGTATTTCTAATAGTCCGAGTCACAATTGAAACGAAAAATGTTTAAGTGAAACATTGAGTCCACTATCTTGCTTCTCTTAAATATAAGAAGAAATTGGCATTTAGAAAATAGTTTATACCCAAAAGTTGGGGTGGGTCTAAAGATATCCTGGCCAGTTTAGCTTTACCCCCGGGGGTAAAGATATCCCAGCCGGGTATGCCCGCCTTTCCACTCACCCCCACAACCCATTTCACCACTGACAGGGATAATGCAAGATTATGAAAGTTTATCATAAGGGACATTTTGAATAAGAAAATATACAAAAAGAAGTTATTAAATAATCATTTGCCTCTATAATATGGTCATATTTCTTACTAAGGGTAGTTCTATTAGTCTGAGTCAGGATTGAAACGAAAAATGTTCAAGTGAAACATCAAGTCCACTATCTTGCTTCTTTACATATAAGAAGAAATTGGGCATTTAGAAAATAGTTTATACCCAAAAGTTGGGGTGGGGGTAAAGATATCCTGGCCAGTTTAGTTTTACCCCCGGGGGTAAAGATATCCCAGCCGAGATATCTTTAACCCCACCTTTCCACTCACCACCACCACTGACAGGGATAATGCAAGATTATGAAAGATTGTCATAAGGGACATTTTGAATAAGAAAATATACTAAAAGAAGTTACTAAATAATCATTTGCTTCTATAATGTGGTCATGTTTCTTAGTAAGGGTAGTTCTATTAGTCTGAGTCATGATTAAAACGAAAAATGTTAAAAGTGAAACTTCAAGTCTTGCTTCCCATACATATAAGAAGAAATTGGGTATTAAGAAAATAGTTTATACCCAAAAGTTGGGGTGGGGGTAAAGATATCCTGGCCAGTTTAGCTTCACCCCCGCCTTTCCACTCACCCCAACCACCCATTTCACAACTGACAGGGATAATGCAAGATGTTGAAAGATTGTCATAAGGGACATTTTGAATAAGAAACTATACAAAAAGAAGTTATTAAATAATCATTCGCCTCTATAATATGGTCATATTTCTTGCTAAGGGTAGTTCTAATAGTCCGAGTCACGACTGAAACGAAAAATGTAAAAGTGAAACATCGAGTCCACTATCTTGCTTCTCTTACATATAAGAAAAAATTGGGCATTTAGAAAATAGTTTATACCCAAAAGTTAGGGTGGGGGTAAAGATATCCTGGCCAGTTTAGCTTTACCCCCAGGGGTAAAGATATACCAGCCGGGATATCTTTACCCCCGCCTTTCCACTCACCACCACCACTGACAGGGAATATGCAAGATTATGAAAGATTGTCATAAGGGACATTTTGAATAAGAAACTATACAAAAAGAAGTTATTAAATAATCATTTGCCTCTATAATGTGGTCATATTTCTTAGTAAGGGTAGTTCTATTAGTCTGAGTCATGATTGAAACGAAAAATGTTAAAGTGAAACATCGAGTCCACTTTTTTGCTTCTCTTACATATTAGAAGAAATTGGGTATTAAGAAAATAGTTTATACCCAAAAGTTGGGGTGGGGGTAAAGATATCCTGGCCAGTTTAGCTTTACCCCCGGGGGTAAAGATATCGTGGCCAGTTTAGCTTTACCCCCTGGGGGTGAAGATATCCAGGGTGGGGGTAAAGATATCCTGGGATATCCTTACCCCCGGGGGTAAAGCTACCCCTGAGTAGCTTTACCCCCGGGGGTAAAGCTACCCAGGGGTCAAGATAAACTGGGACACCGGCACTTGCAAATTTTAAGACCAGATGAGAACATAGATTATATAACCAACTCCCAGCAGAATTTGTTGTCATAGATACAAGATGGTATCTGTTATAACTGAAATCTCTTTATTGCTTTGGAACCAAAAATTTTAGTCCTTTATAGCATCTGTAAGGAAGCAGACAGGCAGTATAAGACATAATTTTGAATTTAAATTATGGAATAGACATACATGTGCTAGTTTTTTTGTGTTTTACACGTAAATGGAATATTCTAAAAGACATTATGTAGTGCATGGAAATGCCATGACAGATCATAGTTGTTCGAACGGAAGGTTGGTGGTCACTTTCACTATTTCTGAAGATTATAAGCAAGTTTTAAAGTTGAATAACATATACTTTTGTAAAGATTCTTGGTTTTTGGACAGAGATACCTTGATCTATTTTATGTCAAGTCAAATTTGGTCACATAGGCTCTGTGTTTTTCAAACAGCCTGTGATCTGTAAACTGGTGGATGCAGATAGCTAAATGAGTATATGCAACATGTACATGAGTATTTAAGGTCTTGACCTTAGCACAAGGTCATTCAGATATATAAACTGTAAACTTTTTCCTCAGAAACTTCTTGGTAATTTGTAACCAAAGGAGCAGTCCCTATAAGGCCCATTTTATGGCCCCTTTTGATTTTCTTTAAACTTTGCAGACTCAATATAGGATGTATTTGCTGTAATGGGGTGAAATTTCAGATCCGCAGATGTAATTTTATTAGCTCTATGAGCAACCAAAGTGGGTGGGGTAATTCTACCCCATTCAGAGACCTGTGGTTCTTATGCTATTATCTCTAGCACAAAGCATCCTGGCAAGTGGGTATTTTTATTATTGTTTAGACTTTTATAGATGTTAAACATAATGTATAGGTTTTTGTGGAAAAATTCTTCCCTTTACCACTATACTTACTTATAAGTCGTATCTAAATTTCAGCTAAATTTACTGACCGTCTTTGCGCAAAACCACAACATAAGTTTATTTCCAAAGCTATTGCAAAACCATTTGACAGGGATAACTGAGATACAATAGGCATTGCCAGATTATGAGCATTTCTTTCTTCTGTAATTACTTATAGAGTTATCTGCCCCTGAATCCAGTTGTTTTGTCATATTTTCTGTCATATTTAAAATCTATAGATATATCGCAAAAGGATTCTTCAAAACAGTCAAAAACTCAGCAAACAATGGTTTTCTGTTGATCTAATGAAGCTATTAGGTGATTTGTAAATATCTTCTTTGATAATGAGTTAAACAATATGGGTGGCTTACATACACCCCTTTGCTATTTCTACTGCAAAAATTCCTTGGCTTTATGTCAACTCATCTTAATAAATCTATCTGACTGACAATTTATATGAAGTTAGAAAAACCGAAACTTTCTCATAATCTTTAGAATAAGTCTCCTTTTAGCTCATACTTACCTATAACATTGAAATATTACTGGATTTAATAAATCTTGCATTACATCACAACATTTAATTTGAAGCTTTTCAGTTGATTTTGCTTGTATGTGGAACTGCAGCCAAAATGGTTAGTAGAAAATAATGATTCATCTTGTCCAGATTCCACAGCAGTTTTAGGCTTCATATATGCTTTAAGGTAAACCAAGACATGATTTCCATTATGGTCTGGTCGCTTCGTGTTTGTGTTTCTTTCCCTTTCGTGTCTTTGATGGGTGGAGTAAGTTAATTGTATTGATTCCTGATCTTTGTTTTACTTCTACTTTGCAGAGCCTATCAAGAACTTGCTTACTCTATCCCTTCACTTGTATATCATTTTGGAGCCTTCAGTAATCCCTGGCCTTTGATTTGAGCCTTTCATTTAACTCTTGACACCACATATATGTATTTATCTTTTATCTACTTTCCAACTGTTAGGTGTTTTTTTAAAGAATTTACCTATCAAGTGATTTTGACAGCCAATTTTCAATAGATTATCAGTTTTGGCTGACCAAAAATTGCTTAGGGATTTGACAGGAAGCAGAGTCACTACACATATCCTGATTTAGACACCGAAAGTTATGGTAGAAATCCAGTAAACGAAACAAGCATTCAATATTTTACACCTGAACCCATGGTGAATGTTGGCTGGACGTAGAGGGTCCTCCATCCCACTGGTAGTCTGTGCTACCGACCATTCAAAGGCAGTGGTTCTGATGTGGTTCATGTTATCCTTTGGCCTGTTGATGTCCCCTTTGTGTGTTACATTGGTTGTGTGTCTTTTGTATCACATTTTTATCACCCCTAATGAGTTAGACATTGTTAATTTTTTGCATGTTATATGTGTATATCGGAGTCGTAACTGTTGGTTTTCTTTTGCTCCAGCATTCCTTGCTGTCGAGTCCCCACCATTGTTTCATCTCTGTGGTTGTTTGATTTTTTGTGTTCACGAAGATATTGCAATGATGAGTTACGAGGCCTTCATGTGGACTGAACATACTATTTGTCTAAATCGTGGCGGAAGTAAGGGCGAGGATTGTGGCCATGTAAAATCGATCAACCCCCACCCCCCAAACCCAGTGGAATTTGTTTCACTGATCGTTCCAAGGCGGTTCTTCTGTCGTTTATTTTTGTTATGGTCTGTCTTTGAGTGTTTGTATCACTTATATTATTTTGTTTTGGATAACCAATTGGCCATTTTGTGGGAAAGTGACTGTCCTTTTGGCTTTCCGCTATTGATGTTTCCATTAGGGTCTGTTGTTTCATGTTTGTGTTTATTACCCATTGGTGTCTCTGATAGGAGCTGTGGGTTAATTGTATCGAATCCTGATCATTGCCTTCACTTCTATTTTGTCTGTCCTTCCTGTGGCCACATCTTGTGATTGTGGCTTTCCCTGAACCTTTCTTTTTTACTTTTGTTAATGGGTTCACAAGTCTGATGTTTGACTTTGGTGCATTTGTCTTCTATCCTGTTCTACTCATCTTCATCAGACTGACTTGATGCACTCCAAGTGTCTATGGCTGCATCTACGACGTGGCCTTTGTGAGCTCTGTTAGGTTTAGTGTCACTATTTTTTGTATTGTGTCTTAAGTACCTGAGTACAGATGCTATAATGTGCACAACAACCAACTGTGCATGCCCCACTTCATTCCAAATATGTTCTGTAAAGGGTTATTCTTTGGAAGCAAAGAATACACCACAGAACAGGAAAATATGAAGTGTATATGTTTTCTGGGCCAGACTAGCTAGTTTCATCCAATTAGGCCTCATCAGTGACCCTCAAATATTTTCAAAATTCCACAATGGAATCAATGATCCCAAAGGACAAGAAAATATAAACTGCACTATGATGTAGGGCAGGGAGACTTTTTATGGCCACTACACATTCCCACACATCAGCTGTAGTGACGTTAAATATGTTCTATAAAAGGGTATAGAAGGCGGCATTGAAACCACGAATCCTCACATGGAATAAAGTTTGTAGGAAAATTGGCCATAAATGGGCAAAAATCTAGTAGAACAAGAATTCCGCTGAAGGCTATGTTGCGCCTGTGTGGGCGCATAGTCATCAAACCATGATATGTAGGTCAAGGTCAAACATAGATGCTTGCACAAAAGATTCCATTCACAAATGCAAGCTTGTACTAAGTATCATTAATGAAGCTCTAATAATTCTTGAGAAATGAACTTAACCATAAGGGTGAACCCCAGGGTGGTCACAATATTTTACAAAGTCAGTGAACCATGAAATTTAGGTCAAGGTCAAATATGGATGCTTGCATTTAAGTTGCCATCCCCAAATTCAAGTTTAAACCAAATATCATTAATGAAGCTCTTATAAATCTTGAGAAATAAACTTGACCATTAGGTTGAACGCTAGGGTGGTCGCAATATTTTACAAAGTCAGTGAACCATGAAATATAGGTCAAGGTTAAATATGGAGGCTTGCATTTAAGTTACCATCCCCAGATACAAGTTTGTACCTATATCATTAACAAAGCTCTTATAGTTCTTGAGAAATAAACTTGACCATTGGGGTGAACCCCAGGGTGGTCACAATATTTTACAAAGTCAGTGAACCATGAAATGTAGGTCAAGGTCAAATATGGATGCTTGCATTTCAGTTGCAATCCCCAAATTCAAGTTTGCACCAAATATCATTAATGAAGCTCTTATAGTTCTTGAGAAATAAACTTGACCATTAGGTTGAACGCTAGGGTGGCCGCAATATTTTACAAAGTCAGTGAACCATGAAATGTAGGTCAAGGCCAAATATGGATGCTTGCATGTAAGTTGTCATCCCCAGATACAAGTTTGTACCAAGTATCATACATGAAGCTCTTCCAGTTCTTGAGAAATAAACTTGAACCTCAGGGTGAACGCTAGGGTGGTCCCAAATGGTGACGCCTTGACAAACGGACGAACGAACGGACGGAAAACTGGGCGCCTATATCGGGCCATGCTAATAGCAGGCGCGACTATAAAATATGATTTGCTTAATTACCTCGAAGCAGGCTTCACAAAGGAATAAAAAAGTAACTATGGTGTGTATCTGACACCATAATGAACTAGATATTAATAGATATTAACAAAGCAGTAGATGATAAAATAATATAAGATTGAAACTTTAAAGTTTCAAATTTTTTTCATAACTCGGTATCAACAAAATTGTTAAAACAGATACCTGCTGTACCTTTCAAGACGTTCTACAATATGCGTTAGTACACTAAACTGTCATTTTTTTTTTACTTTTTGAATAACACTTGTTACAACAATAGCTGAATCAAACAAGTAAATTATTTGAAACAGCTGTAGAAAACGTGTAAACAGGGCAAATAACTAGGGCAGTTACTTTTGCTCCACTGCTACCCATATACACCTGAGTGGAGTGGGGCAGTGCCAAGTTATGTGTCTTGCCCAAGGACACAGCTTGCCTCTGGTGGCCGGATTTGAACCAACAACCTCACGATTGTAAGTAGAACGCACTAGCCACTGAGCTATCAAGGCTATTTACTTTTAATAGAATGTAAAGTAGAGCAAAAGAATAAATATAGAAACTGATGCAAAAGTAAGTGTTGTCATTCAATAAAAGATCAATTTCTTTATTGTTAGACATTTCTGGTGTAAAGAATGTGAACAATAATTGTTTCTACCACTAATTATAGTATGCGCTAGTGCTTACTCTCCACGTGTTTGATTTGTGAAGACGAGTTTACATAAAGCCAAGAAATTTTTGCAGTAGAAATAGCAAATGGTATATGTAAACCACCCATATTGTTTAAGTCATTATTTAAAAAGATATTTACAAATCACCTATTAGGTGCATTATATCGACAGAAAATCATTGTTTGCTGAGTTTTTGACTGTTTTGAAGAATCCTTTTGCAATATATTTATAGATTTCATATATGACATAAATATGACAAAAAACTGGATTCAGGGGCAGATAACTCTATAAGTAATAACAGAAGAAAGAAATGCTCATAATTTGGCAATGCCTATTATGTCTTAATTATCCCTGTGTAGTACTTTTGTAATAGCTTTGGAAATAAACTTATGTTGTGGTTTTGCGTAAAGACGGTCAGTAAATTTAGCTGAAATTTAGGTTCGACTTATAAGTGAGAATAGCGGTAAAGTGAAGAATTTTTCCACAAACAGTATACATTATGTTTAACATCTATGAAGGTATAAACAATATTAAAAAGACCAACTTGCCAGGATGTTTTGTGCTACAGATAATAGCTTAAGAACCAAAGGTCTCTCAATGGGGTAGAATTACCCCACCCACTTTGGTTGCTCATAGAGGCAATAAAATTATATCTGTGGATCTGAAATTTCACCACATTATAGCAAATACATCCTTTGTTGAGAATGCAAAGTTTAAAGAAAATCAAAAGTGGCCATAAAATGGGCCTGATAGGGACTGCTCCTTTCATATATGAAAACTTAGATAACATGATAACAAGAGGACCAAGCTAGCTTGGTCCTGTATCGCTCACCTGAGCTAACAGATTCAGTTTAAGGAAGTGCCAACCTTTACTGAAGGCTTTATGGGAGGACATGGTAATGACAGGGTAAGCATTTTCTGAAAATCAAGTAGAATTTAACTCTATGATAAACAGGCTGACCTCACCGGTTTTCAAACTCATTCAAGCTTTTATTCCTGACTTGCTAAGAAGATCTGATCTAAACTGAAGTGGCTATGGTGATGACAAGTTCAAAAACAAGAGTTTTCAAACTCCTCCAAGCTTTCTGCCTGACTTCCTTGTTTGTAAGTTTCATGAAGATCCGTTCAAAACTAAAGGGGCAGCAGTGATAACAATGTGGAAAATAGGCATTTTCAGCAATCAAAGGCACGTCACTCTATGATAAATGTGCCGACTTGGCCAGTTTTCAAACTCACCTGAGGTTTTATTCCCAGCCACCTTACATGTAAGTTTCAGAAAGATCCCATCAGACTTGGCCAGTATTTAAACTCATCCAAGATTTTATTCCCAGCCACCTCACGTATAAGTTTCAGAAAGATCCGATCAAAACATGGGTGATGACAAGGTCAAAATTTGGCATTTTTAGCAATCAAAGGGATGTTACTCTAAAATAAATGAGCCGACTTGGCCAGTTTTCGAACTCATCCGAGGTTTCATCCCCAGCCACCTTACATATAAGTTTCAGAAAAATCCGATCAAAACTGAAGGGGCTACGGTAATGACAAGGTCAAAAATCAACATTTTCAGCCATCAAAGGGACAGAACTCTACAATAAAAGGGCTGACTTGGCCTGTTTTCGAACTCATCCAAGATTTTATCCCCAGCCACCTTACATATAAGTTTCAGAAAGATCCAATCAAAACTGAAGGGGCTATGGTGATGACAAGGTCAAAAATCGGCATTTTCAGCAATCAAAGGGACGTAAATCAATGATAAATGGGCCAACTTGGCCGGTTTTCAAACTCATCCTAGGTTTTATCTCCAGTCACCTTACATATAGGTTTCAGAAAGATTCGATCAAAACTGAAGGGGCTACGGTGATGACAAGGTAAAAAATCAACATTTTCAGCCATCAAAGGGACATAACTATATAGTTAATGGGGCAACTTGGCCGGTTTTCGAACGCATCCGAGGTTTTATCCCAAGCCACCTTACATATAAGTTTCAGAAAGATCAGATCAAAACTGAAGGGGCTACAGTGTTGACAAGGTCAAAAATCAACATTTTCAGCAATCAAAGGGACCTAACTCTTTGATAAATAGGCCACCTTTGCCGGTATGCGAACTCATCCGAGGCTTTATCCCCAGCCACCTTGCATATAAGTTTCAGAAAGATCCAATCAAAACTCAAAGGGCTACGGTGATGACAAGATCAAAAATCGGCATTTTCAGCAATCAAAGGGACGTTACTCTGTGATAAATGAACCAACTTGGCTGGTTTTCGAACTCATCCGAGATTTTATCCCCAGCCACTTTACATATAAGTTTCAGAATGATTCGATCAAAACTGGAAGGGCTACAGTGATGACAAGGTCAAAAATCAGCATTTTCAGCAATCAAAGGGACGTTGGTCGGTTTTCGAACTCATCCGAGATTTTATCCACAGCCACCTTACATATAAGTTTCAGAAAGATCCGATCAAAACTGAAGGGGCTACGGTGATGACAAGGTAAAAAATCGGCATTTTCAGCAATCAAAGGGACGTAACTCTATGATAAACCAGCGGACTAGGCTGGTTTTCGAACTCATCCGAGGTTTTATCCCCAGCCACATAACATATAAGTTTCAGAAAGATCCGATCAAAACTGAAGGGGCTACGGTGATGACAAGGTCGAAAATGGGCATTTTCAGCAATCAAAGGGACGTAACTCTATGATAAATGGGCCGACTTGGCCGGTTTTCGAACTCATCCGAGTTTTTATCCCCAGTCACCTTACATATAAGTTTCAGAAAGATCCGATCAAAACTGAAGGCGCTACGGTGATGACAAGCATTTTCCCATAGTAAGTCTATGGGACCTTGTGGTTGCCATAGGAACCAAAGTTTTAGAGCGATTTCAAAAAAAAGTTTATGTCATCAATGCCCCACCAGAGGCATACTACAGGTGAGAAATGATTGAGATTAGCCTGCAGGATACAGAGATATAGCTGCTCAAAAGTGTGGACGGACGACGGACGGACGGACGGACGACGGAGGACCCACTATACTATAAGCTCCCCTGGAGCCTTCGGCCCAGGTGAGCTAAAAATTAGAAGTAAAACAAAGATCAGGAATCGATACAATTAACTTACTCCACCCATCAAAGACACCAAAGGGAAAGAAACACAAACATTAAGCGACCAAACCATAATGGAAACCTAAACAAAGGAAGGCCATAAGGACAGTTACTTTCCCACAAAATGGCCATATGGCCATCCAAAATAAAAAGACACAAGTGATACACACAGTAAGTAACAAACAACACCATAAATAAACTGCCACAGAAGAACCGCCTTGGAACGGTCAGTGGAATCTTAAATCGATTTTACGTGGCCACAATCCTCGCCCTTACTTCCGTCGTGATTTAGACAAATAATTTGTTCAGACCGCATGAAGGCCTCCTAACTCATCAGTGCAACATCTCCCTGAACACAAAAATCAAAGAACCACAGAAATGAGACAACGGTGAGGACTTGACAGCAAGAAACCACTGAAAACCAACAGGTAGACTCCGATCTGTGAAGTCAACACCCTCAAAATCCCAATTTATATATAGAACATTGGGGTTTACAGGGATATACATAATTGATCTTATTTCTGCTTCAAGACATAGGTTGCGGGAACTCATTAGAACTGTTTCAATGGGGCAGTTCTAACAAGCACCCACAACCTATTTTTGCAGTATAAATAAGAAAAATGTCTCAGATTTTCATCACCATTTTGGAGATGTGAACAATGCAGTATGTTGCAGAGTTGTGTTATCAAAAATGGGGACTCAAGACAATGCATAGTTTTTTTAAATGATGACGTGAGGTTGACCTACACCAGAACTGAAATACACTGGTCAGCACAAGAACATTATTTGAACAGTGCTTCAAGGATTACAAGGGATTTTCTATGGAAATCTGCGGCTTTCTCCAGAAAACCACTGATTTTGGTGGCATGTTTCTACGGATTCCGTCCGAATACTCCATAGAATCCATAGAAATGCCATGAAATTCTACGGAATCTGTATAAATCCGTGGAATTCTATCAGTTCCGTGGAATCCATGGATTCTGCGGAAATTCATGGCATTTGGTGGCACATTTCCGTAGAAAGCCACAGATTTTTTTTTTACATCATTTCATCTCCACTATTTTGCCGCCAGTTTTCATGGAATTCCACGGATTTATTAAAAAATTCCATCCGAATACTCCGCGGAATAATTCCACAGATTCTGCCAATATCCATGGCATATCTAGAGATGGGTACCTCAATATATTATTGTAAGGGGAGATAACTCAAAAACCATGGCAACAAGAGTTGTGGTTCTTGTGTATGACAAGCTGTCTCAGCCTTGTGAATAACTGTGCCAGGTACCATCAATATATCTCAAACGGTATTAGAGTTATGGCCATCACAAAGTAGTCATTCTATTTTTATTAAAAGGGGAGATAACTAAGTATGGCAACCAGAGTTCTGGTTCTTGCGCATGACATGCCGTCTCAGCCTTGTGAACAATTGTGCCAAGAACCATCAATGAATCTCAAAGGGTATAGGAGTTATGGCCATCACAAGCTTGTGTGTACAGACGGATGAACGGACAGACGGACGAATGGAGCTCGCACAAACAGACGGATGGATGCCAGGCTGATCGCTATATCCCCCTAACCTATTCGGTTGGGGGATAAAAAGTGCTTGCTTAAGACAGGTGCTTACTTAACACAGGTGAATTTTAATGCATTTGCCTTTTTCGGGAACTAAATGTCTGCTTGCTTAAGACAGATTGTTTGCTTAATAGAGGTGGCCACTAAGACAGGTTTTACTTTAAAAATATTTCAAAATGTCGTCTGCTGCGAAAAAAAAAATATCCAGCATGGAGTGCGTTTAATCCAGGAAATAGTTATCTTCAGTTGCGCTATTATCCCTTATCTTGCTGTTCACGACAACCCCTATCTTTGCAAACAGTGTAGATCCAGATCAGAAGCCATCTGATCAGGATCTACACTGTTTGGCATTCAGGTTGAGAATGTGTAGCAATAAATTACATCAAGTAATTTGATTGGTTGATAGACAGAAATGGGTGTGGCTTAAATGAATATTCAGCAAGATAAGTGTTATTATCACCTTGATCTCAGAGTGCTGTGTAAAGTATGTTGTTTGTAAAATCTGTTCTGAGATGTATGTTGGCTTATGGTGCAGACCCAGATCAGATACTACAGAATTAGTGGTCTGATCAGGGTTTACAGATTGTTTAAACACTGGAATTTAAGGGTTAAGTCCCTGTTCTGGTCCCCGCCCTTCAGGGCATGCTGCTTCTACGCAGAGCTGAAACCGACTGCACACGAGTACTGGTAAACCGCTTAGAGGATCTAAGCTTGCCCGGGCAAAACGGTGCGAGTCGGACCGTCCATGCCTATAAACCATATTGGTTTCATTGGGCGACAGGGCTTGAGATGTCATTTCATCTCAATGACAGGTAAAAGTCCCAAACAAATGGAAGCAACATCTCCAAAATGACCTATAGTGTTGACGGGAACGTTACCCCCTAAATCAAACAAAACAAGTCCCTGTTCAGAACCGTTTTCCTAACCAACACCACAAAATTGGAAGCAATGTCTCCAAAATGACCTATTTATTTGGTTTTACGGCCCTTTCAAGATTATTTCACTCATATCGAGCCTATTGTTAATCAGAGGTGGGCATAAACCAGAGTACCCGGAGAAAAACCACCTGACCTTCTGTTGCAGAACTTGGCATCTCACATGGCAAGGCTCGAACCACAGCAGTGAGAGACCTAATGATTAAGAGTCAGCACTCTTATCCACTTGGCCAAGGAGGCCCATCTAAAATGACCTATACAGTGTTGACCGGGATGTCCAAACCAACCAAACAAACAATACACACAAATGCACACACATTAAAATTTGACTATTTATTTATTTTTCTGGAAACCTGCAGATCACGTGAATAAGTCTGTGAAATGAACACCCCCTAAACTCCACTGGGGTTTACGGGGGTAGACATTAATTTTCTTATTTCTGCTCCAAGACCTTGGTTGTGGGTACTCAAGGAAGCGATTCTACCGAGCACCCACAACCTATGTTTGCAGCATAAATAAGAAAAATATCAAGGATTTTCATCAGAAAAGTAGCCATTTTGGAGATGTGAAAAAAAGCACTATGTCACACGGGTGTGTTATCGTAATGAGAACATAAGCAACAAAGTGAGTGCTCAGCAGGCGCCTACCTAGTCGCACAGCATTCCGGTTTCACATTTCTCATTGCTCGGCAGAAAATTCATGTGAAATGTCATTCCTAAATTTCTCTTAAATGTGAAGAAATGAAATTGAAATGTCTGCTCTGCAATTGTGCTTGGTACTTTAAGGGTTAATAAATAAACAAAAACATGCAGAAACATTAAACCAACAATAAACAAACAATAAACAAGCAAACAATAACACATCAATCGATTACACTAACTACAGTTTCAAACAAATTGTAACAATTCTATCTTAAATCCACTTCATTTAAGCAATCACCTGAATTAAAAGACCAGTTTTGGACATCTTCAGAGACAAACGCAATCACTTGTAATAAAAGATCAGGTCTGGGCATCTTCAGCAACAAATACAATCACTTGTAATAAAAGGTCAGGTCTAGGCATCTTCAGCAACAAATGCAATCACCTGTATTAAAAGGTCAGGTCTGGGCCTCTTCAGAGACAAATGCAATCACTTGTATTAAAAAGACAGTTTCGACATCTTCAGAGACAAATGCAATCACCTGTATGAAAAGGTCAGGTCTGGGCCACTTCTGAGACAAACTCAATCACCTGCACTGAAAGCTTTAAGGACAAGACAGTTCTGGACATCCTCAATGACAAACGAAATCACGTGTATTAAAAGGTCAGGTCTGGGCCTATTCAGAGAGGTATGCAATCACCTGTATTGAAAGGCTGGGCCTAGGCCTCTTCAGAAACAAACACAACCACCTGTAACAAGAGGCTCAATGAGCCTAAACCGCTCACCTGAAGAACTTAAGTTTTAACAATTCACAGACTTGGCTACTAAATCTGCTAATAGAATCCAGCCCATTGACCCTTACAGGATATAAGTCATGATTATTGCATTGCATTCCAAGTTTGAGACTTCTAGCTTCTATAGTTCCTGAAAAATCTTTGACGAAAATTTAACATTGGTCAAAATGGAGAGAAAGAAGAATGAACAGATGAACAAATAAGCTGAGAAAGCCCAATGTCTCTTACACAAAATAAGTCATCATTATTCTATTGAATACCAAATTTGATGCTTCTAGCTTTTATAGTTCCTGAGAAATCTTTGATTAAAAATTTAACATTGGTCTATTATCTCTATATGGAGAGAAAGAAGAATGAAGGAACAAATGAACCAGACTAGCTCCAAAACCTAATGCAGCCTTTCCCCTTGCCCAATGGTGCTACACATAAAATTTAAACAAGATTGGTCGACTGCCTTCTGAGATATGCTTCATTGAAAGTGTGGACGACGGATGGACGGACGACAGACGACGGACTTCGGAGCCTTGGTATACTATCCGCTCACTGGAGCCTTTGGCTCAGGTGAGCTAAAAATTCAAGTCGCTATTTCTGTCACAACATTTTCCCTACGTTAAGTCTATGGGCAAATTTTTTTGTCTCTCACGGTCACGTAACTCCGAGGTCAATATTCCGATTCGGCCCAAAATCGAACTTAACCGAGATTTTATGCCTGTCCTCGTTACCTGCAAGTTTGAAGCTGATATGAATAAAAATAAAGTTGCTGTCATGGTCACAACGTTTTTTTTTATGCTCAAGGGCAGGTAACTCCAAGGCAAATATTCCGATTCGGCCCTAAATCGAACTTAACCGAGATTTTATGTCTGTCCTCGTTACCTGCAAGTTTGAAGCTGATCTGAAAAAAATTCAAGTCGCTATCGTAGTCGCAACATTTTCCCTAATTAAGTCTATGGGCACATTTTTTGTCGCTCAAGGTCATGTAACTCCGAGGTCAATATTCCGATTCGGCCCAAAATTGAACTTAACCGAGATTTTATGCCTGTCCTCGTTACCTGCAAGTTTGAAGCTGATATGAATAAAAATAAAGTTGCTATCGTGGTCACAACGTATTTTTTTATGCTCAAGGACAGGTAACTCCAAGGCAAATAATCCGATTCGGCCCAAAATCAAACTTAACCGAGATTTTATGCCTGTCCTCGTTACCCGCAAGTTTGAAGCTGATATGAATAAAAATAAAGTTGCTATCGTGGTCACAACGTATTTTTTTATGCTCAAGGACAGGTAACTCCAAGGCAAATAATCCGATTCGGCCCAAAATCAAACTTAACCAAGATTTTATGTCTGTCCTCGTTACCTGCAAGTTTGAAGCTGATCTGAAAAAAATTCAAGTCGCTATCGTAGTCACAACATTTTCCCTATGTAAAGTCTATGGGCAAATTTTTTGTCGCTCAAGGTCATGTAACTCCAAGGTCAATATTCCGATTCCAACTTAACTGAGATTTTATGCCTGTCCACGTTACCTGCAAGTTTGAAGCTGATCTGAATAAAAATAAAGTTGCTATCGTGGTCACAACGTATTTTTTTATGCTCAAGGGCAGGTAACTCCAAGGCAAATAATCCGATTCGGCCCAAAATCTAACTTAACCGAGATTTTATGTCTGTCCTCGTTACCTGCAAGTTTGAAGCTGATCTGAAAAAAATTCAAGTCGCTATCGTAGTCACAACATTTTCCCTATGTTAAGTCTATGGGCAAATTTTTTGTCGCTCAAGGTCACGTAACTCCGAGGTCAATATTCCGATTCGGCCCAAAATCGAACTTAACCGAGATTTTATGCCTGTCCTCGTTACTAGCTACAGTGATGACAACATTTTCCCCATGTTAAGTTGATAGGCAATTTTTCGGGCGCTCAAGGGGACGTAACTCTTGAGTGAATTATCTGATTCGGCCCAAAATCGAACTTGACCGAGATTTTATGCCTGTACTAGTTATCTGCAAGAATGAAGTCGATCAGAAAAAAATTGACGGAGCTAGAGTGATGACAAGCTTTTTCCTATGTGAAGTCTATGGGAGCTAGATGTTGCCATGGCAACCAGAGTTCCACTCAGATCTGCCTGAAAACCTAATGAAGCCTTTCCACTTGCCCAATAATGCGACACATGAAATTTGATCAAAGTTGGCCAAGTAGTCTTTAAGATATACATTTTTGAAATTCCCATTAACCCTAATGCAAAAACACACAGGGGCAGGTAACTCCTAAGTGAATGATCCGATTCTGCCAGTTATCAAACTTGACCGAGATTTCATGGCTGTGCTGGTTATCTGCAAGAATAAAGCCAATCTGAAAATAATTGAAGCAGCTACGGTGATGACAACATTCTCCCCATGTTAAGTCAATAGGCAATTTTTTCAACGCTCAAGGGCACGTAACTCCTGAGTGAATAATCCGATTCAGCCCAAAATCGAACTTGATCGAGATTTCATGCCTGTCCTTGTTATCTGCAAGAATGAAGTCGATCAGAAAAAAATTGACGGAGCTAGAGTGATGACAAGCTTTTTCCTAACGCTCAAGGGCACGTAACTCCTGAGTGAATAATCCGATTCAGCCCAAAATCGAACTTGATCGAGATTTAATGCCTGTCCTCGTTATCTGCAAGAATGAAGTCGATCAGAAAAAAATTGACGGAGCTAGAGTGATGACAAGCTTTTTCCTATGTTAAGTCTATGGGAGCTATTTGTTGCCATGGCAACCAGAGTTCCAATCCGATCTGCCCGAAAACAGTATGCAGCCTTTCCCCCTACCTGATAATGCTTCACATGAAATTTGATAATGCTTCACATGAAATTTGATCAAGATTGGCCCACTGGTTCCGGAGATATACTTTTTTGAAAGTGTGGACGACGGACGGCGACGACGACGGACGACGGACGACGGACGCCGGCTCGTGGTATACTAATACCTCACATGAGCCTTCGGCTCAGGTGAGATAATAAAGCCAATCTGAAAATAATTGAAGCAGCTACGGTGATGACAACATTCTCCCCATGTTAAGTCAATAGGCAATTTTTTCAACGCTCAAGGGCACGTAACTCCTGAGTGAATAATCCGATTCAGCCCAAAATCGAACTTGATCGAGACTTCATGCCTGTCCTCGTTATCTGCAAGAATGAAGTCGATCAGAAAAAAATTGACGGAGCTAGAGTGATGACAAGCTTTTTCCTAACGCTCAAGGGCACGTAACTCCTGAGTGAATAATCCGATTCAGCCCAAAATCGAACTTGATCGAGATTTAATGCCTGTCCTCGTTATCTGCAAGAATGAAGTCGATCAGAAAAAAATTGACGGAGCTAGAGTGATGACAAGCTTTTTCCTATGTTAAGTCTATGGGAGCTATTTGTTGCCATGGCAACCAGAGTTCAAATCCAATCTGCCCGAAAACAGTATGCAGCCTTTCCCCCTACCTGATAATGCTTCACATGAAATTTGATAATGCTTCACATGAAATTTGATCAAGATTGGCCCACTGGTTCCGGAGATATACTTCTTTGAAAGTGTGGACGACGGACGACGACGACGACGGACGCCGGCTCGTGGTATACTAATACCTCACATGAGCCTTCGGCTCAGGTGAGCTAATAAAGCCAATCTGAAAATAATTGAAGCAGCTACGGTGATGACAACATTCTCCCCATGTTAAGTCAATAGGCAATTTTTTCAACGCTCAAGGGCACGTAACTCCTGAGTGAATAATCCGATTCAGCCCAAAATCGAACTTGATCGAGACTTCATGCCTGTCCTCGTTATCTGCAAGAATGAAGTCGATCAGAAAAAAATTGACGGAGCTAGAGTGATGACAAGCTTTTTCCTATGTTAAGAACGCTCAAGGGCACGTAACTCCTGAGTGAATAATCCGATTCAGCCCAAAATCGAACTTGATCGAGATTCCATGCCTGTCCTCGTTATCTGCAAGAATGAAGACGATCAGAAAAAAATTGACGGAGCTAGAGTGATGACAAACTTTTTCCTATGTTAAGTCTATGGGAGCTATTTGTTGCCATGGCAACCAGAGTTCCAATCCGATCTGCCCGAAAACAGTATGCAGCCTTTCCCCCTACCTGATAATGCTTCACATGAAATTTGATCAAGATTGGCCCACTGGTTCCGGAGATATACTTCTTTGAAAGTGTGGACGATGGACGACGACGGACGACGGACGCCGGCTCGTGGTATACTAATACCTCACATGAGCCTTCGGCTCAGGTGAGCTAATAAAAGAGCAGGTCTGGTCCTCTTCAGAGAAAAATGCAATAATCTGTATTAAAAGGACAACTTTATTGGACCCCATTAGAGAAAAATGCAATCACCTGTATTGAAAGGACAGTATTGGACCTCTTCAAAGATAAATGCAATCTTCTGTATCAAAAGGACAGCTTTGGGCCTCTTCAGAAACAAATTAATCACCTGTATTAAATTGATAGTTTTGGCCCTCCTTTGAGACAAATACAGTCACCTGTATTGAAAGGACAGTTTTGCACCTCTTAAGAGACAAATGTAATCACCTGTATTAAAAGGACAGTTTTAGACATCTTCATAATCAAATGCAAACACCTGTATTGAAAGGACAGTTTTGGACCTCTTCAAAGTCAAATGCAATCACCTGTTTTGAAAGGATGGCTTTGGACCACTTCAGAGACAAAAGCAATCATCTGTATTAAAATGATAGTTCTGGACCTCCTTTGCGACAAATACAGTCACCTGTATTGAAAGGACAGTTTTGGACCTCTTCAGAGACAAATACTGTCACCTGTATTGAAAGGTCAGTTTTGGAACTCTTCAGAGACAAATGCAATCACCTGCATTGTAAAGACAGTTTTGGACCTCTTCAGAGACAAATGTAATGACCTGTATTGAAAGGACAGTTTTGGACCTCTTCAGAGACAAATGTAATCACCTGTACTAACAGGACAGTATTTGACCTCTTCAGTGACAAATGCAAGCATATTTATTGAAAGGACAGTTTTGGAACTCTTCAGAGAACAAAAGGGCCATGATGGTCCTGGATTGCTCACCTGATCCATAGTGTAACAAGTGGGCCCCGGGGAGGGCCATTATTGACCCCACTGGGGTTCAACCCAGCGCTATAATGTGCATAATGTTGAGGGAGGTCTAAAAGGTGAAGCTTCATACCAAATATCAACAAAGGCTATAATTTGAACAATCTTTGCAAAGGTCCACTAGATGAAGCTACACACCAAATATAAAAGACCTGGGCCTTGCAGTTTCAGAGAAGAAGATTTTTTCAAAGATATTCCCTACATAAGCCTATCTAAAACCAAATGGCCCCAGGTTGGGGGCATTTATGGCCCCAGGGCTTTAATTTAAACAATCTTGATAGAGGTCCACTAGATGAAGCTTCACACCAAATAACAAAGACCTGGGCCTTGCTGTTTCAGAGAAGAAGATTTTCAAAGATAATCTCTATATGTCTATGTAAAACCAAAGGGTCCCTGGAGCGGGGGCATTTGTGGCCCCAGGGCTATAATTTGAACAATCTTGGTAGAGGTCCATTAGGTGAAGCTCCATACCAAATATCAAAGACCTGGGCCTTACAGTCTCAGAGAAGAAGATTTTTAAAGATTTCCCTAAATAAGTCTATGTAAAACCAAAGGGTCTCGGGGTGGGGGCATTTTTGGCCCCAGGGCTATAATTTGCACAATCTTGATAGAGGTACACTAGATGAAATTTCACACCAAATATCATCGACCTAGGCCTTGTGGTTTCAAAGAAGAAGATTTTCCCTATATAAGTCTTTGTAAAACCAAAGGGCCCCGGACCGGGGCATTTTTGGTCTCGGGGCTATAATTTGAACAAACTTGGTAGAGGTCCACTGGATGAAGCTTCATACCAAATATCAAAGACCTAGGATTTGTGGTTTCAGACAAGAAGACTTTTAAAGATTTTCCCTATATAAATCTATGGAAAACCAAAGGGCCCCAAAGTGGGGCCAGTTCTGGCCCTAGGGCTATAATTTGAAAAATCTTGGTATAGGTCCATTAGATGAAGCTTCATACCAAATATCAAAGTCCTGGGCCTTGCGATTTCAGAGAAGATTTTTAAAGATTTTCCCTATATAAGCCTATGTAAAACCAAAGGGCCCCGGGGAGGGGGCATTTTTGGCCCAGCACAATAATTTGAACAATCTTGGTAGGGGTCCACTAGATGAAGTTTCATACCAAATCTCAAAGACCTGGGCCTTGTGGTTTCAGAGAAGAAGATTTTTTAAATTTTCAGTGAAAATAATCTTTTTTAGATGTGCAACGGACCGGAACCATTTGAACAACTTTGAAAGGGGACCACCTAAGTTCCTGTGAAGTTTGGTCAAAATCGGATCAGTGGTTTAGGAGGAGATGTCGTTTGAAGAAATTGTTTACGGATGGATGCACGGATGCACGCACGACAGACAAAAAGTCCCAAGCTCACCTCTTCACTACGATGCACGCACGACAGACAAAAAGTCCCAAGCTCACCTCGTCACTACGTGGCGGTGAGCTGATAAAACCAGTGGGCTCCTGGGCAGGTCCATTTTTGACCCCATGGATTTATAATTTGGACAATCTTGGTAGAGGACAACTAGAGGAAGCTTCATTCCAATTGGGCCTTCTGGTTTCAGGCTAGAAGGTATTTAAAGATTTTCCCTATGTAAGTCTATGTAAAACCTGTGGGCTCTGGGGTGGGGCCATTTTTGATTGAAGGGCTATGATTTGAATACTTTTAGTAGAGGTCATCCACATGAAGCTTGAAGCAATATATCAAAGACCTGCGCCTTGTGGTATCAAAAAATAAGAGTTTTAAAGGTTTTTCATATATGTCTAAGTAAAACCGGTGGGGCCATGGGGGGAGGCCACCTTCGGCCCAAGGGCTATAACTTGAACAACATAGTAGAAGTCCACCAGATGAAGTATCATACCAAATATCAAAGTCTGGGCCTTCTGGTTTGAGACAATAAGACTTTTAAAGGTTTTCCATGTATATATAAGTCTAAGTAAAACCAGTAGGCAGGGCCATTTTTTACCCTGGGAGGGCTATAATTTGAATAATCATGGTAGAGGTCGGCAAGATGAATCTTCACACCAAATATCAAAGACCTGGGCCTTGTGGTTTCAGAGAAGATTTCTTAAGGTTTTTCCAATATACGTCTATATAAAACCAAATGCCCCGGTGCGGGGGAAGTTTTGGTCCGAGGGCTATGATTTGAACAATCTTGATAGAGGTCCACCAGACGAAGCTTAATACCAAATATCAAACATCTGAGCCTTCTGGTTTCAGACAAGAAGATTTTTGAAGATTTTCCCTATATACGTCTATGTAAAACCAGTGGGCCCCCGGGCAGGGGCATTTTTGGTTCCAGGGCTATAATTTGAACAATCTTGATAGAGTTCCACTAGACGCAGCTTCATACTAAATATTAAACACCTGAGCCTTCTGGTTTCAGACAAGAAGATTTAAGTATTCCCTATATAAGTCAATGTAAAACCAAAGGGCCCTGGGGCGGGGGCATGTTGGCCCCAGGACTATAATTTTAACAATCTTGGTAGAGGTCCATAAGACGAAGCTTCATACCAAGTATCAAACACCTGAGCCTTCTGGTTTCAGACAAGAAGATTTTTAAAAGTTTTCCCTATATACCTGTAACTCTATCTTAAACTAAAGGGCCTCCGACCAGAGGCATTTTTGGCCCCAGGGCTCTAATTTGAACAACCTTGATAGAGGTCCACTAGATGAAACTTCATACCAAATATCAAAGACCTGGGCCTTGCAGTTTCAGAGAAGAAGATTTTTTAAAGATTTTTTCCTATATAAGTCAATGTAAAACCAAAGGGCCCTGGGGCGGGGGCATTTTTAGCACAATGGCTATAATTTGAACAAACTTGGTAGAGGTCTACTGGATACAGCTACACACCAAATATCAAAGACCTTGGACTTAAAGTTTCAGAGGAGACGATTATTTTAGATCTTTTCCTATATAAGTCAATGTACTACCAAAGGGTCCTCGGGCGGGGACATTTTGGGCGTCAGAGCTTAAATTTGAACAATCTTGATAAAGGTCCACAAGACAAAGCTTCATACCAAATATCAAGCACCTGAGCCTTCTGGTTTCAGACAAGAAGATTTTTAAAAGTTTTCCCTATATAAGACTATGTAAAACCAAAGAGCGACGGAGCGGGGGTATTTTTGGCCCCAGGGCTATAATTTGAACAATCTTGGTAGAGGTTCACTAGATGAAGCTACACACCAAATATCAAAGACCCGGGCCTTGCGGTTTCAGAGAAGACAATTTTTTTAAGTTTTCGTTAAAAAAATCTATTTTGGCTCCTGTGACCCTGATGTGCAGTGGACCGGAACCATTTAAACAACTTTGAAAGAGGACCACCTAAGGATCATTCCTGTGAAGTTTGGTCAAAATCCAATCAGTGGTTAAGGAGGAGATGTAGTTTGAAAAAATTGTTTACACACGGATGGATGCACGGTCGGACGCACTGACGATGACAAACAGTTATCCCAAAAGCTCACCTGGTCACTACATGACAGGTGACCTAAAAATGCGATCACTTGTATTGAAAGGACAATTTTGGACCTCTGCAGAGACAAATGCAGTCACCTGTATTGTAAGGACAGTTTTGAATCTCTTCAGAAACAAATGTAATCACCTGCATTAAAAGGACAGTTTTGGACCTCTTCAGAGACAAATGTAATCACATGTATTGTAAGGACAGTTTTGGACCTCTTCAGAGACAAATGCAATCACCTGAATTGAAAGGACAGTTTTGGACCTCTTAAAGATAAATGCAATCACCTGTATTGTAAGGACAGTTTTGGACCTCTTCAGAGACAAATGCAATCACCTGTATTGAAAGGACAGTTTTGGACATTTACAGGGACAAATGTAATCACCTGTATTAAAAGGACAGTTTTGGACCTCTTCAGAGACCAATGTAATCACCAGTATTAAAAGGGCAGTATTGGACCTTTTCAGAGACCAATGCAATCATTTGTAATCAAAAGGAACATTTTGGATCTCTTCACAGACAATTGTTATCATCTGTATTGGAAGGACAGTTTTGGACCTCTTCAGAGACAAAAATACCCACCTGTATTGAAAGGACAGTATTGGACCTCTTCAGAGACAAATGTAATCACCTATATTGAAAGGACAGTTTTGGACTTCTTCAGAGACAAATACAGTCACCTGTATTGAAAGGACAGTTTTGGACCTCTTCAGAGACAAATGTAATCACACGTATTGAAAGGACAGTTTTGGACCTCTTCAAAGATAAATGCAATCACCTGTATTGTAAGAACAGTTTTGGACCTCTTTAGAGACAAATGCAATCACCTGTAATAAAAGGACAGTTTTGGACCTCTTCAGAGACAAATTTAATCACCTGTATTAAAATGATGTTTTGGACCTCTTCAGAAACAAATATAATCACAGACACCTGTATTGAAAGGACAGTTTTGGACCTCTTCAGAGACAAATGTAATCACCTGTATTAAAAGGAGAGTTTTGGACCTCTTCAGAGACAAACGCAATCACATGTATTGTAAGGACAGTTTTTGACCTCTTCAGAGACAAATGTAATCACCTGTATTGAAAGGACAGTTTTGGACTTCTTCAGAGACAAATACAGTCACCTGTATTATAAGGACAGTTTTGGCCTCTTCAGAGACAAATGTAATCACCTGTATTAGAAGGACAAGTTTGGACCTCTTCAGAGACAAATGTAATCACCTGTATTAAAAGGAGAGTTTTGGATCTCTTCAGAGACAAACGCAATCACATGTATTGTAAAGACAGTTTTTTACCTCTTCAGAGACAAATGCAATCAAATGTATTAAAAGGATAATTTTGGACTTCTTCAGAGACAAATGCAATCACATGTATTGAAAGGACAGTTTTGGACTTCTTCAGAGACAAATGTAATCACCTGTATTGAAAGGACAGTTTTGGACCTCTTCAGAGACCAATGTAATCACCTGTATTGAAAGGACAGTTTTGGACCTCTTCAGAGACAAATGCAATCACCTGTACTGAAAGGACAGTTTTGGACCTCTTCAAAGACAAATATAATCAACTGTATTAAAATGATAGTTTTGGACCTCTTCAGAGACAAATATAATAACAGACACCTGTATTGAAAGGGCAGTTTTGGGCCTCTTCAGAGACAAAGTAATCACCTGTATTGAAAGGGCAGTTTTGGACTTCTTCAGAGACAAAGTAATCACCTGTATTGAAAGGACAGTTTGGGGGCTCTTCAGAGACAAATGCAATCACCTGTACTGAAAGGACAGCTTTGGACCTCTTCAGAGACAAATATAATCACCTGTATTAAAATGATACTTTTGGACCTCTTCAGAGACAAATATAATCACAGACACCTGTATTGAAAGGGCAGTTTTAGAGTTCTTCAGAGACAAATGTTATCATCTGTATTTAAGGACAGTTTTGGACCTCTTCAGAGACAAATGAACAGTTCTGGACCTCTTCAGAGACCAATGACATCATTTGTATTGTAAGGCCAGTTTTGGACCTCTTCAGATACAAATGGACTGTTTTGGGCCTCTTCAGAGACAAATGTAATCACCTGTATTGAAATGACAGTTTTGGACCTCCTTAGAGACAAATGTAATCACCTGAATTGTACAGACAGTTTTGGACTTCTTCAGAGACAAATTTAATAACCTGTTTTGAAAGGACAGTTTTGGACCTCTTCCTAGACAAATGCAATAACCTGTATTGAAAAGACAGTTTTGGACCTCTTCCGAGACAAATGTTATCACATGTATTGTAAGGACAGTTTTGGATCTCTTCAGAGACCAATGTTATCACCTGTATTGAAAGGACAGTTTTGGACCTCTTCAGAGACAAATGTTATCACATGTATTGAAAGGACAGTTTTGGACCTCTTCAGAGACAAATGTAATCACCTGTATTGAAAGGACAGTTTTGGACCTCTTCAAAGACAAACGCAATCATATATATTGTAAGGACAGTTTTGGACCTCTTCAGAGACAAATGCAATCACATGTATTGAAAGGACAGCTTTGGACCTCTTCAGAGACAAATGTTATCACCTGTATTGAAAGGACAGTTTTTGACCTCTTCAGAGACAAATGCAATCACATGTATTGAAAGCACAGCTTTGGACCTCTTCAGAGACAAATGTTATCACCTGTATTGAAAGGACAGTTTTGGACCTCTTTAGAGACAAATGCAATCACATGTATTTAAAATACAGTTTTGGACCACTTCAGAGACAAATGTTATCACCTGTATTGAAAGGACAGTTTTGTACCTCTTCAGAGACAAATGCAATCACATGTATTGAAAGGACAGTTTTGGACCTCTTCAGAGACAAATGCAGTCACCTGTATTGAAAGGACAGTTCCGGACCTCTTCAGAGACAAATGCAATCACCTGTATTGTAAGGACAGTTTTGGACCTCTTCAGAGACAAATGCAATCACGTGTATTGAAAGGACAGTTTTGGACCTCTTTAGATACAAATGCAATCACATGTATTGTAAGGATAGTTTTGGACCTCTTCAGAGACAAATGCAATCACATGCACTGAAAGGACTGTTTTGGACCTCTTCAGATACAAATGCAATCACATGTATTGAAAGGACAGTTTTGGACTTCTTCAGAGACAAATGTAATCACATGTATTGAAAGGACAGTTTTTGACCTCTTCAGAGACAAATGCAATCACATTTATCGAAAGGACAGTTTTGGACTTCTTCAGAGACAAATGCAATCACATGTATTGAAAGGACAGTTTTGGACTTCTTCAGAGACAAATGCAATCACATGCATTGAAAGGACAGTTTTGGACCTCTTCAGAGACCAATGTAATCAACTGTATTGTACGGACAGTTTTGGACCTATTCAGAGACAAATGCAATCACATGTATTGGAAGGACAGTTTTGAATCTCTTCAGAGACAAATGCAAGTAAATGTATTAAAAGGATAGTTTTGGACTTCTTCAGAGACAAATGCAATCACATGTATTGAAAGGACAGTTTTGGACTTCTTCAGAGGGAAATGCAATCACATGTATTGAAAGGACAGTTCCGGACCTCTTCAGAGACAAATGTAATCAAATGTATTGTAAGGACAGTTTTGGACCTCTTCAGAGACCAATGTTACCAACTGTATTGTATGGACAATTTTGGACCTCTTCAGAGACAAATGTAATCACCTGTATTGAAAGGACAGTTTTTGACCTCTTCAGAGACAAATGTTATCACCTGTATTGAAAGGACAGTTTTGTACCTCTTCAGAGACAAATGCAATCACATGTATTGAAAGGACAGCTTTGGACCTCTTCAGAGACAAATGCAATCACATGTGTTGAAAGGACAGTTTTGGACCTCTTCAGAGACAAATACTGTCACCTGTATTGAAAGGACAGTTCCGGACCTCTTCAGAGACAAATGCAATCACCTGTATTGTAAGGACAGTTTTGGACCTCTTCAGAGACAAATGCAATCACGTGTATTGAAAGGACAGTTTTGGACCTCCTCAGATACAAATGCAACCACATGTATTGTAAGGACAGTTTTGGACCTCTTCAGAGACAATTGCAATCACATGCACTGAAAGGACAGTTTTGGACCTCTTCAGAGACAAATGCAATCACATGTATTGAAAGGACAGTTTTGGACTTCTTCAGAGACAAATGTAATCACTTGTATTGAAAGGACAGTTTTTGACCTTTTCAGAGACAAATGCAATGAAATTTATTGAAAGGACAGTTTTGGACTTCTTCAGAGACAAATGCAATCACATGTATTGAAAGGACAGTTTTGAATCTCTCCAGAGACAAATGCAATCACATGTATTGAAAGGATAGTTTTGGACTTCTATAGAGACAAATGCAATCACATGTATTGAAAGGAAAGTTTTTGATTTCTTCAGAGGAAATGCAATCACATGTATTAAAAGGACAGTTCCGGACCTCTTCAGAGAAAAATGTAATCAACTGTATTGTAAGGACAGTTTTGGACCTCTTCAGAGACCAATGTAACCAACTGTATTGTAAGGACAGTTTTGGACCTCTTCCGAGACAAATGTAATCACCTGTATTGAAAGGACAGTTTTGGACCTCTTCAGAGACAAATGTTATCAACTGTATTGTAAGGACAGTTTTGGTCCCCTTCAGAGACAAATGTAATCAACTGTATTGTAAGGACAGTTTTGGACCTCTTCAGAGACAAGTATAATCACCTGTATTGAAAGGACAGTTTTGGACCTCTTCAGAGACAAATGCAATCACCTGTATTGGAAGGACAGTTTTGGACCTCTTCAGAAACAAATGCAATCACCTGTATTGTAAGGACCGTTTTGGACCTCTTCAGAGACAAATTTTATCAACTGTATTGAAAGGACAGTTTTGGACCTCTTCAGAGACAAATGCAATCACCTGTATTGTAAGGACAATTTTGGACCTCTTCAGAGACAAATGTAATCACCTGTATTGAAAGGATAGTTTTGGACCTCTTCAGGGAAAAATGCAATCACCTGTATTGTAAAGACAGTTTTGGACATCTTCACAGACAAATGCAATCACCTGTATTGTAAGGACAGGTTTGGACCTCTTCAGAGACAAATGCAATCAGATGTATTGAACGGACAGTTTTGGACCTCTTCAGAGACAAATGTAAGCAACTGTATTGAAAGGACAGCTTTGGGCCTCTTCAGAGACAAATACAGACACCTGTATTGTAAGGACAGTTTTGGATCTCTTCAGAGACAAATACAGTCACCTGTATTGAAAGGACAGTTTTGGACCTCTTCAGAGACAAATGCAATCACCTGTATTGTAAGGACAGTTTCGGACCTCTTCAGAGACCAATGTAATCATCTGTGTTGAAAGGATAGTTTAAGACCTCTTCAGAGAAAAATGCAATTACCTGTATTGTAAAGACAGTTTTGGACCTCTTCAGAGACAAATGCAATCACCTGTATCGTAAGGACAGTTTTGGACCTCTTCAGAGACAAATGCAATCACATGTATTGAAAGGACAGTTTTGGACCTCTTCAGAGACAAATGTAATCAACTGTATTGAAAGGACAGCTTTGGACCTCTTCAGAGACAAATGTAATCACCTGTATTGAAAGGACAATTTTGGACTTCTTCAGAGACAAATGCAATCACATGTATTGAAAGGACAGTTTTGTACCTCTTAAGAGACAAATGCAGTGACCTGTTCTGAAAGGACAGTTCCGGACCTGTTCAGAGACAAACACCATTAAAAAGTCAGTTTTGTACCTCTTCTGCAATCACAATGCTGTATTGAAAGATAGAATTGGGTCTCTTCTGAGACAAATGCACTCAACTGTATTCAAAGGTTAGTTTTGGAGTTCCCAAGTGGTCATTTCATATCAAATTAATAAAATGAGCCTCTTGGTTGATTTTTTTTTTAAATTTTTATGAAATGACCATATCTGTGAGATTCTGTTTTATGCCAAGAAAACTACATCTGAAAATGTTGTCTGCTTATGTCTTCTGCTGAACTGTTTTACAAATGTTTAAAAAATATTTTTGCATACAGGCAAACAGTGTGGACCCCAATCAGACTGCTCCTAAAAGAGCAGTTCGATTAGGGTCCACAATGTTTGCAAACATGACTTTTAAAGTAACCAGCAGACAACAAAGGCTTGAAAGCGGACGACAGTTGTCATGACTGGCTTTTTATGGGTTTACTTAGATTTTATTGCCCAGGAATTTCCAAAGAAAAAACATAGGGCTTTCATTGAGGCATCAAAACAGGTTTGTAACCATGTGATACAATATTTACGGTCATATTAATTCTATGACGTAACATTTATTACCAAATAACAGTGACATCATATACTCACTTTCAATGAAAAGGCACCACTTTTAAAATTTTGATTTCTTCAGTTTAAGGTAAAACTGACTGATTTTTTCAACTGATAAATACAATATTGTAAAGTTGTCACCGAGGCATGAGTTTGTTTGACACAAATACTGCATGATTTTAATGATGTGCATGTGCATATACAAAATGCAAAAATTGCAAAATTTTCCTAATCACGATATTTTTGGCACTTTCTTGACTGTCATTATTAGGTCAGAATTCTTTACGTTAAAACGCCAGCAAAACATTTCATACGAATAAGCCAATGGGATGTCTAAGTAACCTCAATCGTCATTGTGCCTCGTTATGGTTGAAGGTGGGCTTTCATACTTTGCACAATACAATTGCTCGATTGATTGAAAGGCACAACGGTACGGGGTCTGTGGATGATAGACAACACCCTGGAAGTGAATCTGTTACTACACGTCAGCAGGACCAGTACATTCTTTTGAGTCATTTACTTGAACGATTCAGGACGTCTGTGGAAACTGCCCAGGAGAAAGTGGGAACCCATAAACTGCCTTAACTGTATGGCGGTGTCTCCAGGAATGCGGTATTTCTAGCCATAAGACATATAGGGGGAAAGTTTTGATGGTGGAACGTCAAATCAGTCCCTTTAATTGGTGTCGCCAGCATATCCGATGGACACAACAGCATTGGCGCGGTTTACTGTTCACAGACGAGTCCTGTTTTTGTGTTGAATGGTTGATAGGTGGCGTACAGTATGGTGTTGATGTGGGGAGGGATTTCAAGACTGTTTGTTATACACAGTTGTCACATTGGGGTGGTGGTAGCATAATGGTGTGGGGAGGGATCCCATGTCACCACAAAACCCAACTCATCGTTGCTGATGGCAATTTGAAACAAGTCGGTACATGGATGAAATCTTAGAGCCTGAGATGGTACAGTTTTTACGTAATAATGGTGACATTGTGCTTTTCAAACAGGACAATGCATGTGCTCATTCTGCGAGGCAAACCATGCACTTTTTTTAATCACACTGGTGTGCAGTTTCATCCTTGGCCTGCGTTTTCGCCAGCTTTAAACCAAATTGAGCACCTTTGGGACCAGCTCTGAAAACATGTTTACAGCCGATGTCATCCACCAATCAACTTCAGCAGCTTGCCATGGTGCTACAGGAAGAATGGGACAACATCACACAACCACTAGTTAAATTCAACGCATGAGGCGTCAACGCCAAGCAACACTTGATGCTAATGGTGGACATACCCGGTATTAGGATTCGTGAGTTTGATTTTTCGGGTGTGTGGACTTATTCGAGTCTCCATATCTCTGCATCAAACTAGAATTTGTTTTGCTAAAAAAAATACAGATGTCTTCCACCTTTTTGACCTCTCAGTATGACCTTGACATTGGAGGTAATGACCTGGGTCTTGTGTGCAACACATCATCTAATGAAGATGAACATTTCTGCAAAGTAACTTTAATAAAACTGCAAGCCATGCACCATGCCCCGCCACTGCGCTTATATCGAAAAAAGTCTAAGTTAAAAGTGCAAAAATGAGATAAAAATAATTTCAGGTGAAAAAACAGTATGCATATCTTCAGACCATGCTAAAAGCATTTGTAGAGTTTCAAAAGGATTCGCCAAAAACTGTAGGAGGAGTTGCGCACACAAGGTACATACTCCCTACACATTTCTATAGTATAAGGGCTCATAAAAAGTCCAAGTTGAAAATGCAAAAAAGTGATAAAAAATGAATTCATGATTCTGAAAAAACAATATGCATACCTTCAGACCATCTTCAAATCACATATACAGTTTCAAAAGGATTGGACTAAAACTGTAGGAGGAGTTGCACACACAAGTTACATACTCGCTATGTTTCTTGTTGTATTAGGGCACGAAAAACGTCAAAGTTAAAAATGCTAGAAAAGTGATAAAAAAAAATTCAAGGAGTCTGAAAAACAATATGCATATCTTCAGACCATCCTAAAAGCACCTGTAAAGTTTCAAAATGTAGGCAGAGTTGCGCACACAAGAATGGTGTGGGGAGCTGATGGACGGACGGACGGACGTTCCAACATTTTGGGTTTAAGGGCTATATCTTTTGTTATTTTCTTTTGTTTGGTTTAGGGGCTAACCTCCTAAACTTATTGTTTACGGAATAAATCTATTATTTTCCAATCATTTTCTATTGTTATCTAATCCTAACCCTAGCCCCTAAACCCTGGATGTTCGCCACAGACAGACGAATGGACAGACAGACACAGACAGATGGACAAATGGAAGGACACTCAAAATTTTGGGAGGGTATAACATAATACATAAGTGGCGGGGCATAAAAAGTTCATGGAGAAATAAGAAAGCTATTGACCCTACACAAAAAGCCCTTTTTTACCTTTGACCAGTCTAAGTATGGCATTGACCTTTGAGGTACAACACATCGTCTCATGATGGTTAACATTTCTGCCAAGTAATTTCATCATCCAACAAAGAATAAAAAAGTTATTTACTGTACACAAAAAAGGCCCCTTTTTTACCTTTGACCTCTAGGTATGACCTTGATATTGGAGGTATGGACCTTGTTCTTGCACACGACTCATCCTCTAATGAAGGTTAACATTTCTGCAAGGTTACTTTAAAAAGTCCATCCAGAAAAAAAAGTTATTGACTGGACACAAAAAAGACTCTTTTTGTTACCTTTGACCTCTAAGTATGACCTTGACCTTGGAGAAACTGACCTGGGTCTTGCGTGCAACACATCAGCTTATAACATTTATGCCAAGGAATTTCACAATCCATCCAGAAATAAGAAAGTTATTGACTGAAAACAAAAAATGCCCCTTTTTAATATTTGACCTCTTAATATGACCTTGACCTTTGAGGAACCAAACTGGGTCTTGCGCGCAACACATCATCTTATGGTGGTTAACATTTCTGCCAAATAATTTCAAAATCCATCTAAAAATAAGAAAGTTATAGACCGAACACGAAAAAAGGCCCCTTTTTACCTTTGACCTCTAAGCATGACCTTGACCTTTGAGGTACAAAACTTGGTCATGTGCGGGACACATCGTTCTATGGTGGTTAACATTTCTGCCAAAAAATTTCAAAATCAATCTAAAAATAAGAAAATTATTGACCAAACACAAAAAAAGGCCCCTTTTTTGACCTTTGACCTCTATGGATGACCCTGACCTTTGAGGTACCAACCTGAATCATGCGCGCAACACATCGTCTCATGGTGGTTAACATTTCTGCAATGTAATTTCAAATTTTATCTAAAAATAAGAAAGTTATTGACTGAACTTGAAAAAAGGCCCCTTTTTTACCTTTGACCTCTAAGTATGACCTTGACCTTTGAAATACCAAAAGCATGGTCTCATGAAGTAATTTCAAAATCCATCTTAAAACTAGAATTTGTTTTTCTACAAAAACACAGATGATTCCCCCGTTTTTGACCTCTAAGTAAAACCTTGACATTGGGGGTATTGAGCCGAGTCTTGTGTGCAACACATCATCTAATGAAGATAAACATTTCTGCAAAGTAACTTTAAAAATGTTCATAGAAAAATAAAAAAGTTATTGGCCATTCACAAAAAAGCCCTTTTTTACCTTTGACCGCTAAGTATGGCCTTGACCTTTGAGGTACAACACTTCGTCTCATGATGGTTAACATTTCTGTCAAGTAATTTCAAAATCCATCAAAGAATAAGGAAGTTTTTGACTGTCCCTTTTTTTACCTTTGACCTCTAGGTATGACCTTGACATTGGAGGTATATGGACCTTGGTCTTGTACACGACTCATGGTCTAATGACGGTGAACATTTCTGCATGGTTACTTTATAAAGTCCATCCAGAATAAAAAAGTTATTGACTGGATACAAAAAAAAAAACAACTTTTTTTACCTCTGACCTCTTAGTATGACCTTGATCTTGGAGATACCGACCTAGGTCTAGCGTGCACCACATCGTCTCATGATGGTTAACATTTCTGCCAAGTAATTTCACAATCTATCAAGGAAAAAGAAAGTTCTTGACTGAACACTAAACTAGAAACGGTGTTTGTAAAACCCAATGCCCCCAACCTTTGCTTGTCCCTAGATGGCAAAATATTCAACAAATATTGTTAAAGACTCAAAAACATACAACAAGAATTCCGCCAAAGGCTATGTCGCGCCTGTGGGGCCCATCCACCCGCCCAACCACCCACCCGGACATCGCTATTTTAAAGGACGGAATTTTTGAAAAACCCGTCCAATAAAAACGAAAATTACCATGATTACAATAATAATTCAAAGTGTGTGGCCTTGGCCCCAAGGTTATGCTAACAAATAAATCAAAGGACAATAACTTTTGAAAGGGGCATAATGCGGATGAGAAAAAAATATGTGTCAACTAATTTTCAATAGCAAACCATATATGAAATTTCAAAACCCTAGCTTACACGGTTCTTAAGTTAATCCGGATGAAAAAAAATACATGTCAGCTTATTTTCCATCAGGAACGCATATATGAAATTTCAAACCATAGCATACAGGGTTCTAAAGTTATGGAATGCATCACTTTTAGCATACATTACAATAGAAACAAATTACCAAAATGACAAAGGGCCATAACTCAAATTTTGTCAAAAGTTAATCAGGTCATCTACTCATCACCACCAATCTTTTCATCAACTTTCAAGACTCTGGCTATAATAGTTTTTGAGATATCTTGCTGACAAGATTTTATTAAAAAATTTTCAAAGGGCAATAACTCTTGAAAGAGGATTAATCCGGATGAGAAAAAAATACGCGTCAGCTTATTTTCCATCAGGAATGCATATATGAAATTTCAAAACATTAGCATATACAGTTCTAAAGTTATACTATGCATCACTTTTAGCATACATTATAATGGGCACAAATTACCAAAATGACAAAGGGCCATAACTCACAAAGTATTTTTCGGAATTTTGTCAAAAGTTAAGCAGGTCATCTACTCATCAACACCAATCTACGTGTATTCACCAACATTCAAAGCTCTAGCTACAATAGTTTTTGAGATATTTTGCTGACAAGATTTTATTCAAAAAACTTCAAAGGGCAATAACTCTTGAAAGGGGATAATCCGGATGAGAAAAAAAATGCATGTCAGCTAATTTTCCATCAGGAATGCATATATGAAATTTCAAAACCATAGCATACAAGGTTCTAAAGTTAAGTTATGCATCACTTTTAGCATATATTACAATGGGCACAAATTATCAAAATGACAAAGGCCCATAACTCACAAAGCATTTTTCAGAATTTTGTCAAAAGTTAATCAGTCCATCAACTCACCACCACCAATATGTTCACCAACTTTCAAGGCTCTAGCTCCAATAGTTTTTGAGATATCTTGCTGACAAGATTTTATCAAAAAAAATTTCAAAGGGCAATAACTCTTGAAAGGGGCATAATCCGGATGAGAAAAAAAATACGCGTCAGCTTATTTTCCAATAGGAATGCATATATGAAATTTTAAAGCCATAGCATACACAGTTCTAAAGTTATGCTATGGATCACTTTTAGCATTCATTACAATGGGCACAAATTACCAAAATGACAAAGGGCCACAACTCACAAAGTATTTTTCGGAATTTTGTCAAAGTTAATCAGTTCATATACTCATCACCACCAATATACTTTATAACTTTCAAGGCTCTAGCTCCAATAGTGTTTGAGAAATTTTGCTGACAAGATTTTATTAAAAAAAATTTCAAAGGGCAATAACTCTTGAAGGGGCATAATCCGGACGAGAAAAAAAAAAACGCGTCAGCTAATTTTCCATGAGGAATCCATATATGAAATTTCAAATCCCTAGCATACACGGTTCTAAAGTTATGCTATGCATCACTTTTAGCATACATTATAATGGGCACAAATTACCAAAATGACAAAGGGCCATAACTTACAAAGTATTTTTCAGAATTTTGTCAAAAGGTAATCAGTTCATCTACTCATCACCACCAATATATTCACCAACTTTCAAGGCTCTAGCTCCAATAGTTTTTGAGAAATCTTGCTGACAAGATTTTACTAAAAAATTTCAAAGGGCAATAACTCTTGAAAGGGGCATAATCCTGACAAGAAAAAAAACTGGGTATCAACTTATTTTCCATCAGAAATGCATATATGAAATTTCAAAACTATAGCATACACGGTTCTAAAGTTATGCTATGCATCACTTTTAGCATACATTACAATGGGCACAAATTACGAAAATTACAAAGGGCCATAACTCACAAAGTATTTTTCGGAATTTTGTCAAAAACTAATCAGTTCATCTACTCATCACCACCAAGCTATTCACCAACTTTCAAGGCTCTAGCTCCAATAGTTTTTGAGATATCTTGCTGACAAGATTTTATTAAAAAAAATTCAAAGGTCAATAACTCTTGGAGGGGGCATAATCCGGACGAGAAAAAAAATAAGCATCAGCTAATTTTCCATGAGGAATCCATTTATGAAATTTCGAAACCCTAGCATACATGGTTCTTTAGTTATGCTATGCATCAAAAGTGTAACGGATGGACGAACGGAAGAACGAACCAGAACCAATATGCCCCTCCAACTTTTTCAAAGTTGGAGGCATAAAAAGGCCCCTTTTTGTCCTTTGACCTCTTAGTACAACCTTGACATTTGAGGTACCAACTTGGGTCATGCACGCAACACATCGTCTTATGGTGGTTAACATTTCTGCCAAGTAATTTCAAACTCTAAGAAAGTTATTGACAGAACACAAAAAAGGCCCTTTTTTGACCTTGAACCTCTATGTTTGACCTTGACCTTTCAGGTACTAAACACATCATCTCATGAAGGTTAACATTTCTGCCAAGCAATTTCAAAATCCATCTCAAAATAAGAAAGTTATTGACCAAACACGAAAAAAGGCCCCTTTTTTGATCTTTGAGCTCTATGTATGACCTTGACATTTGAGGTATCAAACTGAATCATGCATGACACACATCGTCTCATGATAGTTAACATTTTTGCCAAGTAACTTCAAATTCTATCTAAAAATAAGCAAGTTATTGACAAAACCAGAAAAAAAGGCCCCCTTTTTACATTTGACCTCTAAGTATGACCTTAACCTTTGAGGTACCAACCTGGGTCATGCACGCAACACATCGTCTTATATTGGTTAACATTTCTGCCAAGTGATTTCAAAATCCTTCTCAAAATAAGAAAGTTATTGACAAAACACGAAAAAAAGGCCCCTTTTTGACCTTTGACCTCTAAGTATGACCTTGACCTTCGAGGTACTGACCTTCCTGATGCACTCCACACATCGTCTCATGGTTGTTAATATTTCTGCCAAGAAATTTTAAAATCCATCTCAAAATAAGAAAGTTATTGACAAAACACGAAAAAAGGCCCCTTTTTTGACCTTTGACCTCTAAGTATGACCTTGACCTTCGAGGTACTGACCTGCCTGATGCACACCACACATCGTCTCATGGTTGTTAATATTTCTGCCAAGAAATTTTAAAATCCATCTCAAAATAAGAAAGTTATTGACAAAACACGAAAAAAAGGCCCCTTTTTTGACCTTTGACCTCTAAGTATGACCTTGACCTTCGAGGTACTGACCTGCCTGATGCACACCACACATCGTCTCATGGTTGTTAATATTTCTGCCAAGTTATTTTAAAATCCATCTCAAAATAGGAAAGTTATTCACCAAAGACGAAACAAGAGGACCAAGCTAGCTTGGTCCTGTATCGCTCACCTGAGCAAACAGATTCAAAGTTTAAGGAAGTGCCAACCTTTACTGAAGGCTTTATAGGAGGACATGGTGATGACAGGGTAAGCATTTTCTGAAAATCAAGTAGAATGTAACTCTATGATAAACAGGCTGACCTCACCGGTTTTCAAACTCATTCAAGCTTTTATTCCTGACTTGCTAAGTTTTCAAACTCCTCCAAGCTTTCTGCCTGACTTCCTTGTTTGTAAGTTTCATCAAGATCTGTTCAAAACTAAAGGGGCAGCAGTGATGACAATGTCGAAAATAGGCATTTTCAGCAATCAAAGGCACGTCACTCTATGATAAATGTGCCAACTTGGCCGGTATTCGAACTCACCTGAGGTTTTATTCCCAGCCACCTTACATGTAAGTTTCAGAAAGATCCGATCAGACTTGGCCAGTATTCAAACTCATCCAAGATTTTATTCCCAGCCAACTCACATATTTCAGAAAATCCAATCAAAACTGAAGGGGCTACGGTGATGACAAGGTCAAAATTTGGCATTTTTAGCAATCAAAGGGATGTTACTCTGAAATAAATGAGCCAGTTTTCGAACTCTTCCGAGGTTTCATCCCCAGCCACCTTACATATAAGTTTCAGAAAAATCTGATCAAAACTAAAGGGGCTACGGTAATGACAAGGTCAAAAATCAACATTTTCAGCCATCAAAGGGACATAACTCTACGATAAATGGGCTGACTTGGCCTGTTTTCGAACGCATCCAAGATTTTATCACCAGCCACCTTACATATAAGTTTCAGAAAGATCCGATCAAAACTGAAGGGGTTCCCGTGATGACAAGGTCAAAAATCGGCATTTTCAGCAATCAAAGGGACGTAACTCTATGATAAATGGGCCAACTTGGCTGGTATGTCAACTCATCCTAGGTTTTATCTCCATTCACCTTACATATAGGTTTCAGAAAGATAAGATCAAAACTGCAGGGGCTACGGTGATGACAAGGTCAAAAATCGACATTTTCAGCCATCAAAGGGACATAACTATATAGTAAATGGGGCAACTTGGCTGGTTTTCCAACTCATCCGAGGTTTTATCCCCAGCCACCTTACATATAAGTTTCAGAAAGATCCGATCAAAACTGAAGGGGCTACAGTGATGACAAGGTCAAAAATCAACATTTTCAGCAATCAAAGGGACCTTACTCTATGATAAATAGGCCACCTTTGCTGGTATGCGAACTCATCCGAGGTTTTATCCCCAGCCACCTTGCATATAAGTTTCAGAAAGATCCGATCAAAACTGAAAGGGCTATGGTGATGACAAGGTCAAAAATCGGCATTTTTAGCAATCAAAGGGACGTAACTCTGTGATAAATGGACCAACTTTGCTGGTTTTCAAACTCATCCGAGATTTTATCCTCAGCCACTTTACATATAAGTTTCAGAAAGATTCGATCAAAACTGAAAGGGCTACAGTGATGACAAGGTCAACAAGAGCACCGCAAGCGGGTGCCAACGCTCGTCTGCAGTTTCTTTTAGAAAACAAAAGTTCTAAGTCAAATCAAATTGCAAGATGGAGTTATAAAACTTGTAGGGAATGTAGCTCTTGTGATGGTGAGTATGTGTATGAAGTTTCATGAAGGTAGGCCAAATACTTTTGGAAATATGGTCAAGGTTAAGTTTTTTGGTTAATTTTTCGAAAAATAGGTCAAAGTTCAAAGGTCAAGGTCACAGGTCAAAAAGCGTGGTATGACTGAAAAGGTCTTGTCCCAAGGAACATTCATGTGAAGTTGGAAGGCTCTGTTGTGAATAGTATTGAAATAAGAGACAAAAACAATTTAAAAAAAACGGAGAGAAAAGGGGAGATAATTCAATCAAATTGCAAGATGGAGTTATAAAAACTGTAGGGAATGTAGCTCTTGTGATGGTGAGTATGTGTATGAAGTTTCATGAAGGTAGGCCAAATACTTTTGGAAATATGGTCAAGGTTAAGGTTTTCGGTTAAATTTTCGAAAAATAGGTCAAAGTTCAAAGGTCAAGGTCACAGATCAAAAAGTGTGGTATCACTGAAAAGGTCTTGTCCCAAGGAACATTCATGTGAAGTTTGAAGGCTCTGTTGTGAATAGTATTAAAATGAGAGCAAAAAATGTGTTTCAGAAAAAAATTGGAAAAGGGGAGATAATTCAGCCAAAATCAACAATGTTGTTATGGTCCTTGGTCAAAATGTAGCTCTTGTGATGATGAGTGTGTGTATGAAGTTTCATGAGGCTAGGTCTAATACTTTTTAAGTTATAGCCAAGGTTAAGTTTTTTTGGAACGACGCAGGACGACGCAGGACGACTACGCAGACGCCGGAGTGATGACAATAGCTCGAAAGTTTTTTTTCAAAAAACAGACGAGCTAAAAATCAGCATTTTTAGCAATCAAGGGGACGTTACTCTACGATAAATAGGCCGACTTGGTCAGTTTGCAAACTCATCCGAGATTTTATCCCCTGCCACCTTACATATAAGTTTCAGAAAGATCCGATCAAAACTGAAGGGGCTACGGTGATGACAAGGTCGAAAATCGGCATTTTCAGCAATCAAAGGGACGTAACTCTATGATAAATCGGCGGACTTGGCCGGTTTTCGAACTCATCCGAGGTTTTATCCCCAGCCACATTACATAAAAGTTTCAAAAAGATCCGATCAAAACTGAAGGGGCTACGGTGATGACAAGGTCGAAAATTTGTATTTTCAGCAATCAAAGGGACGTAACTCTATGATAATTGGGCCGACTTGGCTGTTTTTCGAACTCATCTGAGTTTTTATCCCCAGTCACCTTACATATAAGTCTTAAGGTTGTTAATATTTCTGCCAAGTAATTTTAAAATCCATCTGAAAATAAGAAAGTTATTGACCGGACACGATTTGCCCATACATATATACATACCAACAAACTTCCAAGTGAGATAATTCAAAAAGTATAAATGCGAGAGTTATAGTTCTTGCGCACTGCACGTCGTCTAATGCTGATTTATATTTATACTAAGTTTCGTGAAGATAGCTCAAACGGTCTTCAAGTTATAGAGCGGACACGAATGTGTGACAGACGGACAGACAGGCCCCCGGGGGAAAAACAATATGTCTCTCCGAAAAAAAATTTTTCGGGGGAGACATAATAAGAAAGTTATTGACTGGGCAAGTTTTACCCATACATACATACACACCGACAAACTTCAAAGGGAGATAACTCAAAAAGTATAAATGCGAGAGTTATAGTTCTTGTGCTCTGCACGTCGTCTAATGTTGATTAATATTATATGAAGTTTCGTGAAGATAGCTTGCACAGTTTTCAAGTTATAGAGCGGACACGATTTTGTGACAGACAGACAGAGACAGACAGATGCCCAGGGGAAAAACAATATGTCTCCCCAAAAAGGGGGGAGACATAAGAGACATAATGAAATGCTGTAACTCTGTAATGAGTCTGTGGATAAGTTAGTGATAATTCATTAAACATGATCAAATGGATCAATTAAAATTTTAGGCATAGTACTAGTGATGCTTTTCATTGAATCTGAGTATATGATTCCAGACAAAAGTCATTGCTTACAGACTGGACCCATCAGGCAAACACGTCTATATAATTTTGACCCCCTTGCACCCAACTTTTATATAGTAAAACTGAGGTTTACAGGGGTAAACCTTATTTTTCTTATTTGTGCTCTAAAATATAGATTGTGGGTACTCGTTAGAACCACCTCACCGAGGCGGTTCTAACAAGTGCCCACAATCTATATTTTGTCTAAAATATAGATTGTGGGTTCTCGTTAGAACCACCTCACCGAGGCGGTTCTAACAAGTGCCCACAATCTATATTTTGAGCAGAAATAAGAAAAATATCACAATTTTTCATCTTACAATTTTCATTTTTCGCAATAAAGATAACAATGTATTTGTTTGTTTGTTTGCTTCCAATTTTGTGGGACTTTTACCTGACATTGAGATGAAATGACATCTCAAGCCCTGTCCCCCAATGAAACCAATAGGGTTTATTAGCATGGACGGTCCGCCTCGCACCGCGGTTCCTAGACAGGCTTAGATCCTCTAAGCGGTTTACCAGTACTAGTGTGCGGGCTGGATTCAGCTCTGCGTGGAAGCATCATGCAGCCCATATATTTCTTCAAGCCCCTATGGGCGGGGGCCGTGCGTTTTCATTGAATCTGAGTATATGATTCAGGACAAAAGTCATTGCTTACAGACTGGACCCAAATTTTAGCAATCATCTGTACTAAAAGGACAGCTAGCATTGCATATACAGTCTAACCTGCCTTAAGTAATAAGGTCACAGAGCCATTAGACATTTGGGCCCCATCAAGCAATTTTGGTACTTATCGTCTATGCAGGCAGCGAAGGTTCAGGCGAGCCTGCGCATCCGCCCAGTCTCGCCAGAACCTTCGCTGCTCGCTCATACAAGCAGTGAATCAAGAGGAACCTTCAGACAGAAAGTCATATCCCTAGCCCCTCTGAATGGCTGGGCATGCGCGGTTAAAATTTGTCATGACGAAATGCTCTAAGACACAAATTCGCTTGGCGGGGCTCATTTCATTTTTATCATGAAAACAAAACCTTGCAAGTCTTTCTATTAACCCATTGTATACTAGTGGACTCTTCCATTGCTATATGTTGGACAAGTCCATTTGTCATATTTTTTGTTTTTATTCTATTCCTGAGAGAAAATTATGTTAGCAAAAAGTGCACGCCCTGATTAGATGCTGCGTTCTGCGGCTTCTGACGTGAGCCTGCACTGTTTGCCAAGGTACCCCTTTAGGGGTTTCCCGCATGCAATGGGTTAAGCACATGGTCGCTCTTTATGCCGACTTAGCACATCTTTATTTGCAAAAAACAAGTCCACATAGCATGCATACATATTATGGACAATAAGTTCCTTAACCCTTTTTGTACCAAATGGAATCTTCCACCTTATATATAGCAGGAGTCCAGTTCAAAATTTAGGGGTGACAGGTTTGTGTGTGTGTGTTCGAGTTTTATGTCCCATCAACAGCTAAGGTCATACAGAGACGGGACCTCGGTTTAAAGACTCATCCGAAAGTCTGGAGAAGCCCGGGATCGATCCTGCGATCCCTAGTTTACAAGGCGAGTGGCGTAACCACTGCACCACGGAGGCTTCTAGGGGTGAGAGGTTGTATTTTTCTTCAAATGGCTGAGCCTTTTGCAAACAGTGTTGGCCCTGCTCAGACACAGAGTTCTGCACTGTTTGCCAGGGTACCCGTTTTGGGGTTTCTGGTACAAAATGGGTTAACCCATTGTATGCTAGTGGACTCTTCCATTGCTATAATTAATTATGTTGTTTGGTTTGTTTGTTTGATTTGAGGCTTAATGTCCCCGTCAACACAGTATATGTCATTCTGGAGAGGTTGCTTCCAATTTTGTGGAACTTTTACCTGACACTGAGATGAAATGACATCTCAAGCCCTGCCACCCATTGAAACGAAAAGGGTTTATAAACATGGACAGTCCGACTCCCACCGCTTTGCCTGGGCAGGCTTAGATCCTCTGAGTGGTTTACCAGTACTCGGTGTGCGGTCGGTTACAGCTCTGCGTGGAAGCATCATGCAGCCCATCTATTTCTTCAAGCCCCGATGGGTGGGGGCGATGCTATATGTTGGACAAGTCCATTTGTCATATAGGGAGTGTCAGGTCTATTTTTTTGTTTTTATTCTATTTTTTGACAAAAATTCTGTTAGCAAATAGTGCAGGCCCTAATCAGAATCTCGGATGGAACTGTTTAACCCTTTTGTACCAAATGGAATCTTCCTCCTTATATATAACATGAGTCCATTTCAAAATTTAGGGGTGTCAGGTTTTTTTTTTCATCAAAATTTATTTGGAAAATGACTGAACTTTTAGCAAACAGTGGAGGCCCTAATCAGATGCCACGTTCTGCGGCGTCTGATCTGGGCCTGCACTGTTTGCCAGGGTACCCGTTTAGGGGTTTCTGATACTAAATGGGTTAACAAGGTATCCCTTCAGGGGTTTCCCGCATACAATGGATTAAGCACATGTCCTGTACTGTTTGCCAAGGTATCCCTTTTGCGGTTTCCCGTATACAATGGGTTAAGCACAAGTCCTGTACTGTTTGCCAAGGTATACCTTTAGCGGTTTCCCCTATACAATGGGTTAAGCACATGTCCTGTACTGTTTGCCAAGGTATCCCTTTTGCGATTTCCCGAATCCAATGGGTTAAGCACAAGTCCTGTACTGTATGCCAAGGTATACCTTTAGCGGTTTCCCGCAAACAAAGGGTTAAGCACAAGTCCTGTACTGTTTGCCAAGGTATCCCTTTAGGGGTTTCCCGCAAACAATGGTTTAAGCACAAGTCCTGTACTGTTTGCCAAGGTATCCCTGTAGGGGTTTCCCATATACAAAGGGTTAAGCACAAGTCCCATACTGTTTGCCAAGGTAACCCTTTAGGGGTTTCCCACATACAATAGGTTAAGCACAAGTCCTGTACTGTTTGCCAAGGTATCCCTTTTGGGGTTTCCTATATACAATGGGTTAAGCACAAGTCCTGTACTGTTTGCCAAGGTATCCCTTTAGGGGTTTTCCACATACAATGGGTTAAGCACAAGTCCTGTACTATTTGCCAAGGTATACTTTTTGGGGTTTCCCGAATACAATGGGTTAAGCACAAGTCCTGTACTGTTTGTCAAGGTATCCCTGTAGGGGTTTCCCATATACAAAGGGTTAAGCATAAGTCCTGTACTGTTTGCCAAGGTATACCTTTAGGGGTTTCCCAAATACAATGGGTTAAGCACAAGTCCTGAACTGTTTGCCAAGGTATCCCTTTAGGGGTTTCTCATATACAAAGGGTGAAGCACAAGTCCTGTACTGTTTGCCAAGGTATCCCTTTAGGGGTTTCCCGTATACAATGGGTTAAGCACAAGTCCTGTACTGTTTGCCAAGGTATCCTATTTGCGGTTTCCCGTATACAATGGGTTAAGCACAAGTCCTGTACTGTTTGTCAAGGTATACCTTTAGGGGTTTCTCGAATACAATGGGTTAAGCACAAGTCCTGTACTGTTTGCCAAGGTATACCTTTAGGGGTTTCCCGAATACAATGGGTTAAGCACAAGTCCTGTACTGTTTGCCAAGGTATCCCTTTAGGGGTTTCCCGAATACAATGGGTTAAGCACAAGTCCTGTACTGTTTGCCAAGGTATCCCTTTAGGGGTTTCCCATATACAATGGGTTAAGCACAAGTCCTGTACTGTTTGCCAAGGTATCCTTTTTGCGGTTTCCCAAATACAATGGGTTAAGCACAAGTCCTGTACTGTTTGCCAAGGTATCCCTTTAGGGGTTTCCCAAATACAATGGGTTAAGCACAAGTCCTGTACTGTTTGCCAAGGTATCCCTTTTGCGGTTTCCTGTATACAATGGGTTAAGCACAAGTCCTGTACTGTTTGCCAAGGTATCCCTTTAGGGGTTTCCCACATACAATGGTTTAAGCACAAGTCCTGTACTGTTTGCCAAGGTATCCCTTTAGGGGTTTCCCACATACAATGGGTTAAGCACAAGTCCCATACTGTTTGCCAAGGTATCCCTTTAGGGGTTTCCCGCATACAATGGATTAAGCACAAGTCCTGTACTGTTTGCCAAGGTATCCCTGTAGGGGTTTCATGTATACAATAGGTTAAGCACAAGTCCTGTACTGTTTGCCAAGGTATTCCTTTAGGGGTTTCCCACATACAATGGGTTAAGCACAAGTCCTGTACTGTTTGCCAAGGTATCCCTTTAGGGGTTTCCCACATACAATGGGTTAAGCACAAGTCCTGTACTGTTTGCCAATGTAACCCTTTAGGGGTTTCCCCGCATACAATGGGTTAAGCACATGTCCTGTACTGTTTGCCAAGGTATCCCTTTAGGGGTTTCCCGTATACAATAGGTTAGGCACAAGTCCTGTACTGTTTGCCAAGGTATCCCTTTAGGGGTTTCCTGTATACAATAGGTTAAGCACATGTCAGGCCCATCCACATGCCCTTTATGCCGACTTTGAACATCTTTATTTTACAACAAACAAGTCCAAAGTCAGCAAAGCATGCAAACATATTGCAGACAATAACTTCCTAAACCCTTTTTGTACCAAATGGAATCTTTCACCTTATTTATAGCAGGAGTCCATTTCAAAATTAAAGGTTGTCAGGTTTCGTTTTCTTAAAAATTTGTGCTTTCTTAAAAATTTATATGGAAAATGGCTGAACTTTCTGCACACAGTGTAGGCCCTGATCAAATGCCACATTCTGTAGCGTCTGATCCGGGTCTGCACTGTTTGCCAGGGTACCCCTTTAGGGATTTCCCACCTGAAATATAAACACAAGTCAGTAATCTCTTGAAGCCTCCATGGTGTAGTGGTAACACTACTCGCCTTGTAAACCAGGGATCGCAGGATCGATCCCAGGCTTCTCCAGACTTTCGGAGGAGTCATTAAACTGAGGTCCCATCTCCGTATGACCTTAGTTGTTGGTGGAATGTAAAACTCAAACACTCATTCACTCACTCAGTAATCTGTAGTAATTGATAGGTTTTAACCCTTGTCCTGCTGAGCCCGGATATGCCTTATTTTCTAAACAATGAAGATCCAGATCAGATGGCTTCCAAAGCCATCTGATCAGGATCTACATTGTTTGTCATTCAGCTCATGAATTTATTGCAATAATTTGCACCAAGTAATCTGATTGGTTGATAATCAGTAGTGGGTGTGGCATATATAAATAAATATTCAGCAGGTCAAGGGTTAAGAGTGTTTCAACTTAACAGACTGCAAAGTCTTGCACTCTTAAGGGGGAAGGATACAATTTGCCGTATTTCCCTCCATTTTTCAAAAGGTGACAACTACATGTATCAGGATTTCCTGTTCACTTTTTCTATAAACTCTGTCCCATGGGAAAAGGGGTCAACACTTAAAGGAGCAAATTCTTTCCTTTAAGAGTTGACCCCTATTGACATGTTTTGAAGGAGTTGCCTCCCCTGGGGTGTATTTATTCCCTTTAACCTATTGTATGCGGGAAACCCTTACAGGGGTACCTTGGCAAAGTGTCTGATCAGGGCCTGCACTTTTGGCTAACAGAATTTTCCTTCAAAAATAGAATAAAAATTTAAAAAAAAATGGGCCTGACACCCGTTATATGACAAAATGGACTTGTCCAACATATAGCAGGGGAAGAATCAACTAGTATACAATTGGTTAATTGATGTCAAATATACTTCTGGAAAAAAGTGTTGGTTTGCATTTATTAGAGAATATGTATTAATTATGGTGAGCTGGCCTCGGTAGCTCAGTCAGAAGCGCGTCTGACTGGTAATCAGGAGGTTGCCGCTTCAATACCTGCCAGGGTCGGCAACATTCTTTCATGGCGATTGATCATGAAATCTTTTCCACAGTCGTTCTCTCCCTTCTGCTGATTCAAGAAGGGCAGCTGTCAGTTTCTGGGGAAAGAATGTGCACTGTACTGGTTACGGAGAAGCCTGCCCAGGAAGTGTGGATAAGTAAACTGACTGGCTCAAAAATGACCTAAAATTGTGTTGTCTGGGCTGTTAAAGTCAAATACAAACAAACAAAAACTAATTATGGCGAATATGGTATTAGCCAAATGGTCAATAAGCTTAACTCTTATCGTGCTGTTCACGACAACCCCTACCTTTGCAAACAGTGTAGATCCAGATCAGATGGCTTCTGAAGAAGCCATCTGATCAGCATCTACACTGTTTGACATTCAATTTATGAATTTGTAGGAATAAATTACATCAAGTACTCTGATTGGCTCAAAGTCAGAAATGGGTGTGGCTTAATTGAATATTCAGCAAGAGAAGGGTTAACATAGAAGAACGAGAGTGAATGAATGAACTAGCATGCCATCTGTGAAACCTTACCAAAATTCACTGATGTGCAGATAAAATAAAAAGAAGAAAAACATATACAGTAGAACTTCGATGGCTCGAACACCGATGGCTCGTTTACCATGGATGAGTCGAACCCATTCTTGAGCCCCTAGCGAAATCCTCCACATAAGAAATAGTGGGGGATAATTAAGGAGATTTTAGCCTTTAATCTTGCAAATGTATGCTGTGTGTACGCATTAGAATCGCCTCGATGAGGCGATTCTAATATGTACACGCAACATACATATTCATCATAGACCCCCGAAAAGATGTCTAAAAGTATCTCGTTATACCTCCTGACAGTAACCTCAGTGGCTCGAACTACCCCTGTCTCGAACAGATTTTCGAGGTCCCAAAGGTGTTCGAGCCATTGAAGTTCGACTGTACCAGTGAGGAAGAAAGAAGTATTCACAGGTTTATTAGTGAGGTACAGGAATATAAGAATCTGATATCGGGTTCTGTTGTAGAAAGAACCACATACAGTCAAACCTGTCATAGTGGCCACCTCTATTAAGCAAGCAACGTATTAAGCAAGCACCTGTCTTAAGCAAGCACATTTTTATTATGATTTAGGTGCTTGCTTAACAAAGGTTGGACTGTATTAGATTCTTTTTCTTGCACAACAACTCACAAACATTTCCTTTTTATCTAATTTTTTTCAATGTTTAATTTTTCGCGCACTATACTTTTCATTTTTTTGAAAACAATGTTCATGATATTCATCCACTGTTTGCCGCTCGCACATGTATATTATGAGTGAGTGATTGAGTTTTACATCCCACCAACAGCTATGGTCATAGGGAGACGGGACATCAGTTAAAAGACTCATCCGAAAGTCTGGAGAAACCCAGGATCGATCCTGCGATCCCTGGTTTACATGGCGAGTAGCGTAATCACTACACCATGGAGGCTTCTAGAAAAGGTAGAAAAGTTTGCAAGAAGATGCAGCACATAAACAGACAATATTTTCATGGCATCGTACAGGTTATTAACCCTTATCTTTCTGAATATTCATTTAAGCCGCACCCATTTCTGTCTATCAACCAATCAAATTACTTGATGTTATTTATTGCTACAAATTCATATACTGAATGCCAAACAGAGTAGATCCCGATCAGATGGCTTCTGAAGAAGCCATCTGATCTGGATCTACACTGTTTGCAAAGATAGGGGTTCTCATGAACAGTAAGATAAGGGTTAAATGAAGGGTCTGAAGCTTAGTTGTGTTACGGGATCATTAAAGCCCAAGTCCCACAGACCTTGCGACTGCGATGCGACCTCTCTGCAACTGATTTCGTTGCAACTGGCCAGCGACCTTTGCAACTGTTGCAACTAAATTTGCTCTGTAAATGTGATCGCCGACTAGTCGTCGACCAGTCGCCGAACAATCAGCGATTAATGTTGCCAAAAGTCGGCCACTGTTCAGCGACTTGTCGCCAAAGAATCCCCGTATGATAAGCGACTGACTTGCAACAAGTGAAACATGATCAAGGACTAGTCGGCGATCAATCGGCGACTCTTCAGAGACTGGATAAAACTGATCGGCGACTTGACAGAGACTGTTTTGCGTTGTTGTTTTTTTTGACACAGACAAAAATAAACTAAACTTTCGACTGCTGAGAGTCTTTTCTGGGCTGCTGCAAGTCCTCAAGTCCTCGTCATCCGGAATTGGTGTCCGAGCCTTGTTTCCGGTTTTTTGGCTGCGCTGCCGTTTACTCTTGCCCGCCTCTCCGAACCATGTTGCCTCTTTGAAAGCTGTCGTCGAAATGATGCTAGGATGTTAACAATTTTTAATTGTAGTTGGCGCTATAATCGTTCCGTGGTTTTAACAACTTTTTACAGCTTGTCCCCGACCAATTGCAGATCAATCGCAGATCAATCGCCTACTTATCAGTGATCAATCTCTGATCGATTGCTGACCCATCGCTGAACAGTTGCCGACCGATCGCAGATAGGTCGTGGATCGATTGCAGATCAGTTGGCGATTAGTCGGCGATCGGTCTGCGACCAGTTTCCAATAAGTTGCAAAAAGGTTGCTAGAATTTACAGCCAAATTTGCATAAATTTGGTCGAGGATCGATTGTTAACTGTTCGGCGATCGATCAGATATTGGTCTGCAACGTCTAGAAAACCATTGCAACTAGTCTGCGATCGAAATCAGTCGCAGCCGTTCTTTTGTGCATGCACAAAAGATGATCAGCGACTAAATTTGATCGGCAACCTACCCGCGACCTTGCTGCAACCTTTATAAATCCTCTCTGCGACTTCTACAACCGCTCCGCGATTGCCAATTTTTTAGTCGTGGAGAGGTCGCATCACGGTCGCAAGCTCTGTGGGACCGGGCCTTTAAAGAACACATGCCGAGCAAGGTACTAATGTACATGTAGCTATTAAAGTCTTTATTTGGTTGCTTTGAGTAACCACAGAGAAATAGTAGTTCAGGCACCAGTATTCTTCTATCCTTCAATGACAATGTCAGTGATTGGTCAATTTTCCAGCTGGTGTATGGAGGTGATCTGATAAACAGAACAGCCCTTAATGTGCCTTGTGCTAAAAACAAGAGATTTTATGACTTACAATTTTGTCGTCTCCATTTCAGAAGCAGGTACTGGCGACACTTGAAATGCTGGTAGGTGCAACACTCCTTCTGCTTTCAACGCCTAGGTGAGATAAAACAAACATGTCACTAGTGGGAATCGGTAACACCCGATATATTTTCTGTCATTTTCTCGGCAAGGGGGACAACTTTCAAGACTTCTTGGGCAAGTTGTTCAAAACTAACGATGTCGTCAGTTAACATATTGATAAAGCTTCAAACAATTATTATGGCAAATATGCTTATATTTTTGCTGCAAAAATGTGAGTAGCTTTTGCATTTGCAAAAGCTACTCACATTTTTCCAGCAAAAAATACCAGAGAAATAGATATTTTACTTGCTAGACCAGTAAATAAGGCAATACAAGTGTAGCATGCCCTCACAACTGCATACAACTCATCAAAATCTAAATCCAATCTGAATATAATAGACCAAATAAGCGTTACAGATTTCCTTTGATGCTTATATGATTATCACTTTGTCTTCTATCCTGCTCTCAAGGTTTTTAATGTCAGTAAATGACCTTGACCTTGGAATTAATTAACTATCATTCTGCTGACTGCAAATATCATTCTGATGACACAGGCTACAACAGAATCAGAAAATCCGCTGTTTTGCATTTTTTTCCATACAAATAGCTCATTAAGTGACCAAATTTGACCTTGACGTAAAACAGGTCAAGGTCAACGAAAGGTCATCATTTGAACAAACCTTGTAGGACCCAAGTCTCTAGTGCTATATACCAAGTTGTATGTAGGACATCTATGTAATATACTTTTTATGGTATGTATGTAAACAAAATTGAAATAAATATGGAAGATGAAAAAAAAAAAAAAGTTTCAAGATCATCGGCCATTTGGTCCCTGAGGAGAAGATTTTTAACCCTTTACCACTCAGAAAATTAGCAAATATAGTATCTTAACAGAACACTGATATAGGTAAATCAATAATCAATAGTCCATATATGGCTGATAGGCCTGACAGTCTTATCTGAACAGAGATATTGGCATTTTTGTGTGATTTACACCCTTATGTAACAATAATGATTAGTTTAGTATTTTCTGTACATTTGACAATAATTATGTAAATGTAAAGTTTCTAGGAAATTAAATTTTCTTTCCAATGGTACTAAATTTATTATAGTTTCTCTTTGCGTTTTGAAAATATGAAGTGTCAAAGTAAGCAAAATGTTTTCTTGAGCAAAAATTTCTGTTTTGGGTTGGTCAGAGAAAGTATTTTTAACCACCATAGCCCCAGAAAAGAGGGGGTATCCACGTATTATTTTTCTTATTTCCGTACAAAAACGTATTTTGTAGGTAATCATTAGGGCATGTCACTGAGGCTCTTCCAACAAGTTTCCATAACATCCTTTTTTATGCAGAAATAAGATCATGTTCATAAGTCTGTGAAATGAACATCTATCTGTACCTGGTATACATTATTTTCATTATTTCTGCACCAAGACCAAGGTTGTGGGTACTTGTTAGAACTGCCTCAATCGGCACCCACAACCTATGTTCTGAGTATAAATAAGAAAAATATCAAAGTTTTCAATGGAAAAGTAGCCATTTTGGGGAAATAAAAGAATGTACTATGACCCATGGGTGTGTTTTTTTATGAAAAATTCAGTACTTTTGCATAAGATTAAACTTCACTTTTTTTTTTTAAATCAGTGTATCAACCACCCCATAGCCAGCTCACCCCAAAGAGCCGTCTCTGTATTTTTATTTTTTTTTTTTTAGCAAAAGATTCGTTTGTTTGATTGGAGGTATAACATCCCTGTCAACACTATTTAGGACATTTTGGAGATGTTACTTCCAATTTGGTGGGACTTTTACCCAACACTGAGGTGAAATGACATCTGATGCGCATAATCATTGTACAGCGTCTGGTCTGCGTCTGTGCTGTCGCTTGTGCTGTCTACAACCCTGTAGACCCTGATCAGACGCCTTATAATAATTGTCTGGGCTCTGATCCTGATCTGCACTGTTTGCACCTTTGTGTTCTGTCTGTTGTCATACAGACAGACGGGTGGATGACGCCAGGCTGATAGCTACTGGTCTGGGTATGTGCCCTCGCATGTGCTGTCTACAACCCTGTAGACCCTGATCAGACGCCTTATAATAATTTTCTGGGCTCTGATCCCGATCTGCAGTTTGCACCTAGGTGTTCTGTCTATAGTCATTCAGACAGACGGATGGATGATGCCAGGCTGATCGCTATATCCCCCGAACATGTTCAGACTAGGGATAAAAAACACCACCGTCGGCGATAAGTCCCTGATCAGACGCCGCATTATCGTTGTGCAGCATCTTGTCCGGGTCTGCGCAGACCCATATGCCGTCTACAAACCTGTAGACCCTCATCAGACGCCGTTTAATAATTGTACAGGTCTGATTCGAATCTGCATTGCTTGCATCTGTCTGTTGTGTCTACGGACGGACGGACGGACGGACATGTGAATGGACGCCAGACTCATGATTTTGTTTGCAGACGGAGGGACGGACGCCAGGCTGATTGTTATATCCCAGAACCTATTTGGTCAGGGGATAAAAAATAAAACGCACCGTCGGCGGTCAGACCATGAATAGACCTCGCATGATCATTGTACAGCGTCTGGTCTGGGTCTGTGCCGTCGCATATGCAGTCTACAAACCTGTAGACGCTATCCAGACGCCGCATCATCATTGTGAGGCGTCTGATCAAAATCTGCACTGTTTGCACCTTTGTGTTCTGTCTATTGTTATACAGACAATTGGGTAGCTGATCGCTATATCCCGCAAACATGTTCAGACTAGGGATAAAACTTACCACGGTTGGTGATTAGTCCCTAATCAGACGACACATTATCGTTGTGCAGCGTCTTGTCCGGGTCTGCGCCGACCCATATGTTGTCTACAAACCTGTAGACCCTCATCAGACACCGTTTAATAATTGTACAGGGTCTGATTCGAACCTGCATTGCTTGCATCTGTCTGTTGTGTCTACAGACGGACAGACATGTGAACGGACGCCAGACTCATAATTTTGTTTGGGGACGGACGGATGGATGGACGTCAGGCTGACTGTTTTATCCCCGAACCTATTTGGTCAGGGGGATAAAAATAAAATGCACCGTCGGCGGTCAGACCATGTTCAGACGTCGTATGATCACGTATGGCGTCTAATTCAAATCTGCACTGTTTGCACCTTTGAGTTCTGTCTTTTGTTATACAGACGGTTAGGTGGATGACGCCACACTGATCGCTATATTCCCCGTACCTGTTCAGGCAAGGGTTAAAAAAACACCACCTTCGGAGATAAGACCCTGATCAGATGCCGCATTGTCGTTGCGCAAAGTCTTGTCCGGGTCTGCGCCGTCTCAGATACAGTCTATGAACCTGTAGACCATCATCAGACGCCGTTTAATAATTGTACATCTGATCCGGATCTGCATTGTTTTCATGTCTGTTGTGTCTACGGACGAACATTTGAACGGACGCCACTCATAATTTTGTGTCTACGAACGGGCGAATGAACGGACGCCAGGCTCCGAACCTGTTCAGACTAGGGATTAAAAAACACCACCGTCGGCGATAAGACCCATGATCAGACGCCGCATTACCGTTGTCCGGGGTCTTGTCCGGGTCTGCGCCGTCTCAGATGCCTTCTTCAAACATGTAGACCCTCATCAGAGGCCGTTCAATAATAGTACGGCGTCTGATCCGGGTCTGCATTGTTTGCATCTGTCTGTTGTGTCTACGGACGGACGGACATTTGGACGGTCGCTATATCCTCCATACCTATTCGGTCGCGGAAAATAAAATAAAATGAACCGTCGGCGGTTGGAGCTGAATCAGACGTCGCGGCAATAATTGTGGAGCGTCTGATCCGGGTGCCGTAGCATTATAAGGTCCAAAAACCTGAAGACCCTGATCAGATGCCGCTTATAATTGCATCTGTCTGTCTGTAAAGTGTCGGCGGTGAGACCCTGATCAGACGTCGCATTTTTTTTTTTTGTTGTAGAAATTAGTATTCATTATAGGGGCTGAAACTATTGACCAATGAAAGGCCTTCTACCCATCTGTGGGTTTTATTGCCCTTCCGATGACCACCTGGGTACACTTTTGGGTACTGTTACGTAATTTATTGCAGCTCAATGCTCGGCACGCTCCGGGTGGCATCCGTTGTATAAACATTCCTAGGGTATCATAATCCCCAATTAACTAATTATCTTGGACCATAAATCCCTTGAAGCTCCCTGATTATACAGTGCTAATTGTCTCTACATAAATCATGCAAATCATGCGCGACCGACACACAAATATTGCGTCATTCAGTAACTCAACCCAGTAATTTTCCATTACGGTCAGGCAAGGTCATCGTGATTCAGTAGAAGAAACCCCTGGTGTGTTTGGTTGTAAATTACACAAAAACTTTGTATAGAAACATATTTGTTTTTTTTCGCAAATATTGTTGGCAAAAGACCCAACTTAACATTAATAAACATCCGGCGTTTTTATATTTAGGAAAAAGGTAAAAATAACGCGATTGATTTTGAGACACGGGCAAACACGTATTTGTTCAAATGGCGACACACGGGAATATACGTATCTGTACGTTAATCGATAAAGTCGTAAATATACGGGTCTGAGTGGTAATGGATCGAGTCGGGAAAATATGTATCTGAGTGGTAAAGGGTTAAAGGTTTTTACCATTTATGGGCATGGCGGCCATATTGGTCATACGACCTAGACCGAATGAACAAACTTCCGTTCCCCCTTCCCATAGAGGCTCCATATGTAATTTGGTTTCAATCAACCCAGCAGTCTATGTAGAGAAGAAGATAAAAACACTGGATCTGAGCCATCCAAGACAAAGGTCAGTAATGACCTTGACCTTTGGAATTGATAAACTTCCATTCAGTCGATTGCAAATAATGTTTCTGATGCAAAGGCTACCATGAAATCAATACAAGAGTGCTAAGATGGCCCTGTATCCCTCTCCTGTCACCAGATGATCACAAGCAATGGTGAGAAAACAAGAGCTGGCATTAGATGCTAGACATATGAGTCAGTGGTTCCCTGTGATAATACAGAGTTGACTTGTATGTCACAATTTGGACACCTTGTTGACACTGATAGGTCCTAATGCACCAGTAGGAGATGAAGCGGCTCAGTCTTACTTACAATACAATACATGGGCCTTCTGGTTTCAGACGAGAAGATTTTTAAAGGTTTTCCCTGTATAAGTCTATGTAAAACCGGTGGGCCCCCGCATGGGGGAATTTTTGGCCCCAGGCTATAATTTGGACAATCTTGGCAGAGGTCAGCTAAATGAAGCTTCATACCCAACACCAAAGGCCTAGGCCATCTGGTTTCAAACAAAAATATTTCGTAAAGGTTTTCCATATATAAGTCTTTGTAAAACCAGTGGGCCCCAGGGCAGGGCCATTTTTGGCTCCAGGGCCATAATATGAACAATCTTGTTAGAGGTCCACTGGATACAACTTCCTTCCAAATATCAAAGACCTGGGCCTTCTGGTTTCAGACAGTCAAGAAGATTTTCCATATATAAGTCTAAGTAAGAACGGTGGGGCCCAGGTCCATTTTTGAACCCAGGACTGTAATTTGAACAAACTTTTTAGAGGTCCACTAGCCGAAGCTTCATACCAAATATCAAAGACCTGGGCCTTCTGGTTTCAGATAAGAAGCTTTTTAAAGGTTTTCCCTATATAAGTCTATGTAAAACTGGTGGGCCTTGGCGCAGGGGCATTTTGCCCCCAGGGCTATATTTTGAACAATTCTGGTAGAGGCCCACTAGATACAACTTCATACCAAATATCAAAGACCTGGACCTTCTGGTTTCAGAGGAGATTTTTAAAGGTTTTCCCTTTATAAGTCCATTTATAACCAGTGGACACCAGGGCAGGCCATTTTTGGCCCCAGTGCTATAATTTGATCAATCTTGGTAGAGGTCACTAGAGGAAGCTTCATGCCAAATATCAAAGACTTGGGCCTTCTGGTTTCAGAGGAGAAGATTTTTAAAGGTAGTCTATGTAAAACTGGTGGGGGGGGGGCATATTTGGCCCCAGGGGTATATAATTCGAACAATCTTGGTAGAGGTTCACTAGCTACAACTTCATACCTCATATCAAACACCTGGGCCTTCTGGTTAAAGAAAAGAAGATTTTTAAAGTTTTTTCCCTTTAAAGTCTATGTAAAACTGGTGGGCCCCGGTATGGGGGCACTTTGCGCCCCAGGTCTATAATTTGAACAATCTTGGTAGAGGTCCACTGGATGAAGCTTCATACCAAATATCAAAAGCCAGGGCCTTGTGGTTTAAGAGAAGATTTTTTAAGTTTTCAGTGAAAAAATCTATTTTCGGCTCCTGTGACCTAGATGTGCAATGGACTGGAACCATCTGAATAACTTTCAAAGGGGACCACCTAAGGATCATTCCTGTGAAGTTTGGTCTAAATCCAGTCAGTGGTTTAGAAGGAGATGTTGTTTGAAGAAATTGTTTACGGAAGCACTGAGGACAAATGACGGAAGTGATCACAAAAGCTCACCTTGTCACTTCATGACAGGTGAGCTAAAAATCCTGTTCTGCATTTTTTCCATACAAATGTCTTGGTGACAATATTCGACCTTGACATAAAACAGGTCAAGGCAAACAGAAAATCATCATTTGAACAAATTTAGTAGGGCCTGAGGCCCTGATGCTACAAATCAAATTTATTTGGTTCCTGAGAAGAAAATTCTTTAAAGGTTTTTTCACCTTGTATGAGCATGGGAGCCATATTGGTCATGTGACCCAGTCCTTACAGACAAAATTTAATTTCCCCGCCTGACAGAGGCTCCACATGTCATTTGGTTTCAGCTCCTCGTGTCATTTGGTTTCAATCAACCCAGTATTTAAAGTGGAGAAGATGAAAAAAAAAAAAAAAAAAAATCAGAGACATCCAGGAAAAAGATCAGTAAATTACCTTCACCCTGGGAATTGATAAACTTCAATTCAGCTGATTGCAAATATCATTTAGGATGCCTCAGGCTGCCATGCAATCAGAAATATACGTAAAACAGGCTAAGGTCAATCAAAGGTCATTGTCCCCAATGCTGCAAACCAAGTTTCAAGACTATCGTCCATTTGGTCCCTGAGGAGAAAATTTTTAAAGGTTTTTATCCCCACGCTTTTTGAAGAAAAAGTGGGGATATTGTAATTGTCTCCGTCGTCCGTACGTCCATCCGTCCGTCTTACCAGACAACTCCTCCCACACTTTTACAGCTAGAAACTTCAAACTTTGGGAACTGATAGGTCTTTGGTCTGAGGAGTGCATGACACTTTCGGAATTCGGATCCTACCCCTAGGGGCCAGGCCAGGGAATGGTGTGCCCCGGGGGTAAAAAATCAAAGTTTTCAGAACCTGGTCCTGTGACATATCAAATCGAACGGCATAATAAGTAGAATACATAACAATCAAAATTTGACCCCTAGGGTCAGGTTTGAGGTCACCAGAGGTCAAAAACTTGGATTTTCACCCCCATAACCCCATTTTTAACGATTACCGGATAACTCCTCCTATGCCGTTTCAGATAGAAACATGAAACTTTGGGAACTGATAAGTCTTTGGTCTGAGGAGTGCGTGACACTTTCGGAATTTGGATCCTACCCCTAGGGGCCAGGCCAGGGGGTGGGGTGCCCAGGGGGTAAAAAATCAAAGTTTTCAGAACCTGGTCGTGTGACATATGAAATCGAACGGCATAATGAGTAGACAAGAGGGCCCAGAGGGCCCTGGGTTCGCTCACCTGATCCATAGTGTAACAAGTGGGCCTCAGGCAGGACCATTTTAGCCCCTGGGCTTTGATTTGAACAACCTTGGTAGAGGTCCACAAGATGAAGCTTCACACCAAAAATCAAAGACCTGAGCCCTGTGATTTCTGAGAAGAATTTTAAAGGTATTTCTAACAAAAGTCTATGTAAAACATGTGGGCCCCAGGGCAGGACCAGTTTCTTCCCATTAGGGCTATAATCTGAACAATCTTAGAAGAGGTCCACCAGATGAAGCCTCATATCAAACACCTAGGCTTAGGTAGTTGGGGAAAAAGATTTTATAGGTTTCCCTATGTAAGTCTATGTAAATCATTTGGGCCTTGGGGCAGGTCAAATTATGGCTCCAGGGCTATAATTTGAACACTCTTGGTAAAATTCTGCTGGATATAGCTTCCTAGTAAATATTGAAGACCTGGGCCTTGTGGTTTCAGAGAAGAAGATTTTTTAATGATTTTCCCTATATAAGCCTATGTAAAACCAAAGGCCCCTGTGGCGGGGGCATTTTGGCCCCCAGGGCTATAATTTGAAAAATCCTGGTAGAGGTCCACTAGATGAAGCTTCACACCAAATATCAAAGATCTGGGCCGTGCGGTTTCAGAGAAGAAGATTTTTAAAGATTTTCCCTGTATAAGCCTATGTAAAACCAAAGGCCCCCGGGGCGGGGGCATTTTTGGCCCTAAGGCTATAATTTGAACAATCTTAGTAGAGGTCCACTAGGTAAAGCTTCACACTAAATATTAAAGACCTGGGCCTTGTGGTTTCAGAGAAGAAGATTTTTTAATGATTTTCCCTATATAAGCCTATGTAAAACCATAGGCCCCGGGGCGGGGGCATTTTGGCCCCCAGGGCTATAATTTGAACAATCTTGGTAGAGGTCCACTAGATGAAGCTTCACACCAAATATCAAAGATCTGGGCCGTGCGGTTTCAGAGAAGAAGATTTTTAAAGATTTTCCCTGTATAAGCCTATGTAAAACCAAAGGCCCCCAGGGCGGGGGCATTTTTGGCCCTAAGGCTATAATTAGAACAATCTTAGTAGAGGTCCACCAGGTTAAGCTTCACACCAAATATTAAAGACCTGGGCCTTGTGGTTTCAGAGAAGAAGATTTTTTAATGATTTTCCCCATATAAGCCTATGTAAAACCAAAGGCCCCTGGGGCGGGGGCATTTTGGCCCCCAGGGCTTTAATTTGAACAATCCTGGTAGAGGTCCACTAGATGAAGCTTCACACCAAATATCAAAGATCTGGGCCGTGCGGTTTCAGAGAAGAAGATTTTTAAAGATTTTCCCTGTATAAGCCTATGTAAAACCAAAGGCCCCCGGGGCGGGGGCATTTTTGGCCCTAAGGCTATAATTTGAACAATCTTAGTAGAGGTCCACTAGGTAAAGCTTCACACTAAATATTAAAGACCTGGGCCTTGTGGTTTCAGAGAAGAAGATTTTTTAATGATTTTCCCTATATAAGCCTATGTAAAACCATAGGCCCCGGGGCGGGGGCATTTTGGCCCCCAGGGCTATAATTTGAACAATCTTGGTAGAGGTCCACTAGATGAAGCTTCACACCAAATATCAAAGATCTGGGCCGTGCGGTTTCAGAGAAGAAGATTTTTAAAGATTTTCCCTGTATAAGCCTATGTAAAACCAAAGGCCCCCAGGGCGGGGGCATTTTTGGCCCTAAGGCTATAATTAGAACAATCTTAGTAGAGGTCCACCAGGTTAAGCTTCACACCAAATATTAAAGACCTGGGCCTTGTGGTTTCAGAGAAGAAGATTTTTTAATGATTTTCCCCATATAAGCCTATGTAAAACCAAAGGCCCCTGGGGCGGGGGCATTTTGGCCCCCAGGGCTTTAATTTGAACAATCCTGGTAGAGGTCCACTAGATGAAGCTTCACACCAAATATCAAAGATCTGGGCCGTGCGGTTTCAGAGAAGAAGATTTTTAAAGATTTTCCCTGTATAAGCCTATGTAAAACCAAAGGCCCCCGGGGCGGGGGCATTTTTGGCCCTAAGGCTATAATTTGAACAATCTTAGTGGAGGTCCACCAGGTAAAGCTTCACACCAAATATTAAAGACCTGGGCCTTGTGGTTTCAGAGAAGAAGATTTTTTAATGATTTTCCCTATATAAGCCTATGTAAAACCAAAGGCCCCCGGGGCGGGGGCATTTTGGCCCCCAGGGCTTTAATTTGAACAATCTTGGTAGAGGTCTACTAGATGAAGCTTCATACCAAATATCAAAGACCTGGGACTTGCGGTTTCAGAGAAGAAGATTTTTAAAGTTTTCATTTAAAAAATCTATTTTTAGCTCCTGTGACCCAGATGTGCAATGGACCGGAACCATTTGAACAATTTTGAAAGGGGACCACCTAAGGATCATTGCTGTGAAGTTTGGTCAAAATCTGATCAGTGGTTTAGGAGGAGATGTCATTTGAAGAAAAAGTTTACGCACACACACACACACACACACACGCACGCACACACGCACGCACTGACGACGGACGACGGACGAAAAGTGATCACAAAGCCCACCTTGTCACTACGTGACAGGTGAGCTAAAAACATAACAATCAAAATTTGACCCATAGGGTCAGGTTTGAGGTCACCAGAGGTCAAAAACTTGGATTGTCACCCCCATAACCCCCTTTTTAACGATTACCGAATAACTCCTCCTACGCCGTTTCAGATAGAAACATGAAACTTTGGGAACTGATAGGTCTTTGGTCTGAGGAGTGCATGACACTTTCAGAATTTTGATCTTAAGATTGGGTGGGAGTTGCAATTGAGAACTTATATAGTGGGGTATCTTTAAGAAAGCGTGGGGATATGCGATGGTGTGCCATTGACTGCGCGATTCTAGTTACCATAAGTGGGCATGATGGCCATATTGGTCATGTGATCCAGTCCTTATGAACAAACTTAAATTCTCCCTTCTCAAAGAGGCTCAACATGTAAATTCTGTGCAATCAACTCAGCAGTTGGAGAAGAAGATTAAAATACTGAATCAGAGCCATCCAGGACAAAGGTCAGTAAATGACCTTGACCTTTCAATTTGATAAACTTCCATTCAGCTGATTGCAAATATCATTTCTGATGCCACAGGCTACCATGCAATCAGAAAATCCACTGTTTTACCTTTTTGCCATACAAATGTCTAAGTGACCAAATTTGACCTTGACGTAAAACAGGCTAAGGTCATCCAAAGGTCATCTTTTGAACAAACATCCGGGATGCTGCATATCAAGCAACAAGGTCATCAGCCATTTGGTTCCTGAGAAGAAGATTTTCATATATGGGCATAGCGACCATATTGGTTATGTGACCCAGTCCTTACAATGTAGATCCAGATCAGATGGCTTCTTCAGAAGCCATCTGATCTGGATCTTCATTGTTCGTCATTCAATTTCTGAATTTTTTGCAATAATTTGCATCAAGTAATCTGATTGGTTGATATTCAGTAGCCGGTGTGGCATATTTAAATATTCAGCAGATCAAGGGTTAAAACTGATGTAAACTCATCCTATAGACAAACTTTATATACATGTAGTAGATTGGGTAATAATATAAGAAATTTATAAGTAGGTGTGAGGATTGGATGCAAAAATACGTTCTGAGGGTCACTGTCTGGCATCACGAGGCTTGCGGAGTGATGCCGGACAGTGATCCTGAGGACAGATCCCGAGGTACAGATTTTTCTAGCCACCACTCACACCCAAATAGGATTCTTTTTCTTGCATACCTTCCATTTCTTAGCGGGGATTTTGAATGCTGCAGTCACCTTGGTTACCGATTCTGCATATTGTTACGACACTACATGAATGTTTAGTGACGTTACTTAATGTGCTTTGACTTCAACCTTAAACACAGGGTATATGACGTCGTATTTAACCAGTGCATTTATGAAACACACAAGAATATTAGATTTCGGGTAAGAACACCAGGGTTAGAACAGTATTCCTATCCCAAGCTAAAACTATGGATTTCTTTATCTGGTGTGCAAGAATCCACTATATTACATGCATAACAGAGAAATACCATGATTTCAACCAGAAATAACCTTGCTATTTTCCTTTTTGCTTAGAAGAAATATTTGGAGGGGGCATTTTTGGCCCCTAGACTAGAATTTGAACAATCTTGGAGATCTATTCCTTTTGGTTTCAGACATGAATACTTTTAAAGGTATTCCCTATATTTACCTAAGTAAAACCTGGGACAGCGCCATTTTTGGCCCCAGGGCTATAATTAGAACAATCTTTGTAGAGGTCCATCAGTTGAAACTTCATACCAAACATCAAAAACCTGGGCCTTCTGGTTTCAGACAAGAAGATTTTTAAAGGTTTTCCCTATATAAGCCTATGTAATACCAGTAGGCCATGGGGCAGGGCCATTTTTGGCCCCAGGGCTATAATTTGAACAATCAGAATCTTGGTAAAGGTATTAAACTTCATACCAAATATCAAAGATCTGGGCCTTCCAGTTTCAGACAAGAAGATTTTTAAAGGTTTTCCCCATATAAGCCTATGTAAAATCAATGAGACCCCATGCAGGGGTATTTTTAGCCAAAGGGTAATAATTTGAATAATTTAAGTTTTTGTCCACTAGACACAGCTTCATACCAATACCAAATATCAAAGACCTGGGCCTTCTGGTTTCTGACAAGAAGATTTTAAAAGGTTTTCCCTATATAAGCCTATGTAATACCAGTAGGCCATGGGGCAGGGCCATTTTTGGCCCCAGGGCTATAATTTGAACAATCAGAATCTTGGTAAAGGTATTAAACTTCATACCAAATATCAAAGATCTGGGCCTTCCAGTTTCAGACAAGAAGATTTTTAAAGGTTTTCCCCATATAAGCCTATGTAAAATCAATGAGACCCCATGCAGGGGTATTTTTAGCCAAAGGGTAATAATTTGAATAATTTAAGTTTTTGTCCACTAGACGCAGCTTCATACCAAATATCAAAGACCTGGGCCTTCTGGTTTCTGACAAGAAGATTTTAAAAGGTTTTCCCTATATAAGCCTATGTAAAAAGTGGGCCCTGGCGCGGGGGCATTTTTGGCCCTAGGGCTATAATTTTAATAATCCTGGTATCGGTCCACCAGACGAAGCTTCATACCAAATACCAAAGACCTGGGTCTTTTGGTTTCTGACAAGAAGATTTTTAAAGGTTTTCCCTATATAAGCCTATGTAAAACAAATGGGCCCGGGGCAGGGGCATTTTTGGCCCCAGGGCTATAATTTGAACATTCTTGGAAGAGGTCCACTAGATGAAGCTTCATACCGAATACCAAAGACCTGGGCCTTCTGGTTTCAGACAAGAAGATTTTTAAAGGTTTTTTCTTATTTTCTCCTTTTCGTTGCCATGGCAACCAGAGTTCTGCATAGAATGGAATTCTTTGAACAACTTTGGGAGAGGACCACCGTCAGATCATTTCTGCCAGTTTGGTCAAAATCTGTTCAGTGGTTTAGGAGGAGATGTCATTTATAGAAATTGTGGACAGACATCCGGACGGATGCCGGTGAACGAAAGACAGGTCACAATAGCTCCCCGCAGTCCAACCTGTATTAAGCAACCATCTAAGGGATAACCAAAATGTGCTTGCTCAAGACAGGTGCTTGCTTAATACAGGTGAAATTTAATTCATTTGCCTTTTTTGGAACCTAATGCTTGCCTGCTTAAGACAGGTTCTTTGCTTAAAAGAGGTGGCCAGGTATGACATGTTTTACTGTACATGTACAATGACCACTATCTTTGCAGATAGTGCTGATCCAGATCACTCAGTTTACGAATTCAAACAAATGGCGAAAATCAATTACAGTGACATTTCAATACCAAGACCACCTTCGTGTCTTTAAGACCACTTTTGAACAGTCCCAAATGTGGTCCCTGACCAGATGACTTTGTGTGCAGAAAACATGAAGTAAGAATTACTACGCCCTTTCTAAATCAGCTGTTTAAAGCAGAATTAGTCTTAATGTTAGGTGGTCTTAATAGCTAAATTACATTGTAATTTGATTGCTTGACAGCCAGAAAATGGGTTTGAAAATAAAATGCTTTATTCAGCAGGATATGGGTTTATGGTCCCAAAGAGCCAATTAAATATGACTGTACCTCATCATCTTTGTAGTAGAAGAAGTTGAATTCCTTCAGGACACACCAATGTCGTTTCCAGTGACTCTTGTGGAATATTCCATGTCCCTTGTCTCGTCTCTTGTACAGCCACCCCTCACAATCTCCCTTACCCAGGTCCTTACAGGATACACGACGATCTGCAAGTAGAAGACATATAATTTAATTGTTTTCCAGTTTAACCTGCTGTTCAGACAACCCCTACCCCTACACGGCAATCTACAAAAAGAAGACAAAATATTTAATTGGTTTCCAGTTTAACCTGCTGTTCATGACAACCCCTACCCCTACACGGCGATCTACAAATAGAAGACAAAATATTTAATTGTTTTCCAGTTTAACCTGCTGTTCACGACAACCCCTACCCCTACACGGCGATCTACAAATAGAAGACAAAATATTTAATTGTTTTCCAGTTTAACCTGCTGTTCATGACAACCCCTACCCCTACACGGCGATGTACAAATAGAAGACAAAATATTTAATTGTTTTCCAGTTTAACCTGCTGTTCACGACAACCCCTACCCCTGTACGACGATCTACAAATAGAAGACAAAATATTTAATTGTTTTCCAGTTTAACCTGCTGTTCACGACAACCCCTACCCCTACACGGCGATCTACAAATAGAAGACAAAATATTTAATTGTTTTCCAGTTTAACCTGCTGTTCACGACAACCCCTACCCCTACACGGTGATCTACAAATAGAAGACAAAATATTTAATTGTTTTCCAGTTTAACCTGCTGTTCACGACAACCCCTACCCCTGTACGACGATCTAAAAATAGAAGACAAAATATTTAATTGTTTTCCAGGTTAACCTTCATCCTGCTGTTCACGACAACCCCTCCCATATGAGACGGTCTACAAATAGAAGACAAAATATTTAATTGTTTTCCAGGTTAACCTTCATCCTGCTGTTCACGACAACCCCTCCCATATGAGACGGTCTACAAATAGAAGACAAAATTTTTTTTTTCCAGTTTAACCTGCTGTTCATGACAACCCCTACCCCTATATGACGATCTACAAATAGAAGACAAAATATTTAATTGTTTTCCAGTTTAACCTTTGCTTGATTTGTTTTGTTTGATTTGTGGTTTATTCGTTTGTTTGATTTGTGGTTTAATGTCCCCGTCAATACTGTATAGGTCATTTTGGAGACATTACTTCCAAGTTTGTGGGACTTTTACCCGACATTGAGATTAAATGACATCTAAGGCCCTGCCGCCCAAACAAACCAAAAGGGTTAATATGTAGGGACGGTCGGACTCGCACTACTTTGCCTGGGCAGGCTTAGATCCTCGTAGCGGTTTATCAGTACTCGTGTGCGGTCGGTTTCAGCTCTGCGTGAAAGCGTCATGCAGCCCATCTATTTCTTAAAGCCCTGATGGGTGAGTCCGCACAGTTTAACCTTTACCCTGCTGTTCTCGACAACCCCTACCCCTACACCGCGCTCTTCAAACAGAAGACAAAATTTTGATTGTTTTCGAGCTTAACTCTTATCCTGCTGTTCACGACAACCCATACCTTTGCAAACAGTGTAGATCCAGATCAGATGGCTTCTGAAGATTTTACTTGAAATCAAACTTTGCCTGTATTTTATGAGTATATACCTGTGTATGAAATTTGAATCCAATCTACTAATCTTTTCTAAAGATATTGCACCGAGACCATTTCGTATGGGACATACGGGATGTACCGACGTACATACAGACAGCGGTGATACTAAACTTCCATTCAGCTGACTGCAAATAATATTTCTGGTGCCAAAGGCTACCAGGCAATCAGATATATCCACTGTTTTGCCTTTTTTCCATACAAAAGTCTAACTGACCAAATCTGACCTTGACATTAAAAAGTCAAGGTCAACCAGTCATCATTTGAACAAACTTAGTAGGGCCCCTGAGTCCCCAATGGTGCATGCCAAGTTTCATCAAGGTCATTGGATATTTGGTTCCTGAGAAGAAGATTTTTAAAGGTTTTACCATATTATGAGCATGGCAGCCATACTGGTCTAGTAACCCAGTCCTTACAACATATTTTTGTTCCCCCTTCCCATAGCGGCTCCAACCTTGGTCTTGTGCATGACACATTGACTCAAGATGGTAAACATTTCTGCCAAGTAATTTCCAAATCCATCCAGAAATAACAACCAGACACAAGAAAAAGACACATGTCTTTACCTTTGATCTCTAAGTATGACCTTGACCTTGGATGTACCGACCTGGGTCTTGCGCATGACACATCACCTCATGATGGTTAACATTTTTGCCAAGTAATTTCAAAATTCACCCAAGCTGACCAGACACAAAAGAAAGATCCTTGTTTTGACCTTTGACCTCTAAGTATAGCCTTGACCTTTGGGTTTTGTGCATGACACATTACATATTCTTATAAAGCCACAAGAAGATATCTCTAATAGTTACTGAGCTATGGAGCTTACAAGAAAGTATATAAAAAAAATAATCAAAGGGGCATAACTCAGAAACTAAGAAAGGGGAACAATCAATCTTGTGCACAACACATCATCTTGCCCTAAAACATATTCCTATAAAGTTGCATGAAGATATCCCTAATGGTTACTGAGTCATAGAGCTGATGAACAGACAGATTGATGGGCAGACATTACGAGAGCACGCCTTTATAATTGAAGGGGTTAGTGCAAGAAGGGGCCTAAGTCACATTTTCATAATTTTGAGAAAAACGCGAAAAACAAAATATTTTGCAAAATTTTCATATTTTTCATACTTGAATTTAAATAAATTCTTCTGATGTGTTATCGTGTCATCTGAAATGGTGCAGAAATCGCATAAATAGTTCTGATTATATCGCAGATATTCATTTGTTACAATAATGGTTTAGTGCAAGAAGGGGCCTAAGTCCAGGATTTATTGGACTTAGGCACCTTACATCTGAAACAAATGAACAATACATACACTGGAAACTCAAAGCTTTATGTGGTAAAACGGACTTACACCCCTTCTTGCACCAAAGATACGACGTTGGACTTAGGACCCTACCAAGAATTTTATTAACCGTCATTTTTAATGCCAGTAAAGAAATAAGGTATAACAAACTATATATCAGGGGCCAGTTGTTCAAAACTAATGACGTCGTTAGTTAACGTATCGTTAAAACTTTGATAATTTATTATGGCAAATATGCTCACATTTTTTCAGCAAAAATACCAAAATTTACGATATTGTACTTGCTAGAAGAGTTAACAATATGACCACTAACGAGCTCGTTAAGCTAACGATGCTTTGAACAACTGGGCCCACATTGTAGGTCTTGATATGATGTATCTGTACTATCCCAGATTTTCCAAAAATGGACTTTTGGGACCCTTCTTGCACTAACCCCTTCAATTTTGACCCACTCATACCCCACTTTTATATAGTAAAACCGGGGTTTAAGGGGGAATACATTATTTTTCTTATTTCTGCTCAAAAACATAGATTGCTGGGACTCAATAGAACCGCAAATACATAGATTGTGGGTACAAGATAGAACCGCCTCGATGAGGCGGTTCTATCGAGTCCCCGCAATGTATGTTTTGAGCAGAAATAAGAACAAGGGGGCCCAGAGGGCCCTGAATCGCTCACCTGAGAATTAGTGTCTCCAGTACATTCTAGGCCCAAGGGCTATAATTTGAACAAACTTGGTAATGGTCCACTAGATGAAGCTTCATTCCAAATATCAAAGACCTGGGCTTTCTGGTTTAAGACAAGAAAATTTTTAAAGGTTTTCCTTATATAAATATAAGCCTATGAAAACCAAAGGGTCCCAGAGTGGGGGCATTTTTGGCCCCAGTGCTATAATTTGAACAATCTTGAAAGAGGTCCACTAGATGAAGCTTCACACCAATAACCAAAGATCCATACCTGCCAACTTTGAGAAAATCCAAAGAGTGAGACTGTGCGCGACAGACCATTTTTTACCTTCTCTTTTTGTATTTGGCTCGCAGGGAATTTTCAGGAAAAATTTGAAAGAGTGAGACTTTTTTCCCTAAAAATGCTAAGGGCTTTAACAGAGTTAACTTTTTGAACACCCTGATGATATACTACAGGCATGGACAGACCTCTTTCTGGAAATCGTTGATAATCATGTACCTATACGGCAACACCGGGTTAAGCACAAGAATCAACCCAAATGGCTAACACCAGAAATACTGGATGCCATCAAAATAAGAGACAGACACAAGGCATTAGGCTATGAAAATGATTATAAAATTTGGAGAAACAGAATTCCCCATATGATAAGGTTGTCTAAAAAAGAAAAATATGAAACTTTTATAGATCAGAATAAGCACAAACCAGGAAGCATCTTTAAAATCTTTCAAGAAGTTGGAGCTGGGAAGGGACAACAGGCACAAACACATATTGGCCCAATTAAGAATGGAGATTTGTATGTAGAACACCCCACCGATATTGCAAATACTTTTAATGAGTTCTTTGTTAATGTAGCCTCAAAAATAAAGGAGCCACTTCTTTCTTCCAGTCATGAGAGACTTCGGGAATTCTGTAGTTCCAAACTTTTGACAGGATCTAAATTTCATATTCCACATGTTCAGAAAGATCAAGTTAAAAAATTTCTTCATAATTTAGATGCCAGCAAAGCAACAGGGACAGACGCTATAGGCCCTAGGCTGCTAAAACTTTCAGCACCTCATATAGCAAATGAAATAACATATATATGCAATCAGAGTATCAGAGCTTCTATATTCCCTGAAAAATGGAAGGAAGCAAAAGTCACACCCTTATTCAAAAAGGGCTCCTGTGAGGATATGAATAACTATCGCCCAATATCAATTCTTCCCACCCTGTCTAAAATTCTTGAAAAACATGTTCATGACTCCCTTATGCACCATCTTAACACATACGAGCTGCTTCATAAAACACAGTCTGGCTTTAGGCCCAAACATTCTTGTGAAACGGCACTCTTAAGTATGGTAGATACATGGCTAAATGCTCTTGATAATGACAAAATGGTAGGAGTATTATTTATAGATTTCAGAAAAGCCTTTGACCTTGTTGATCATGACATTTTGTTGACAAAACTGCAATTATATGGAATCAGTGAAGAAACTTCCACATGGTTTAAAACATACCTAACTCATAGACAACAGCAGATTTCTTTGTATAACACAAAATCAGAGTTAAAGTCTGTAACATATGGGGTTCCTCAAGGTTCTATTTTGGGACCATTATTATTCCTTCTTTTCATAAATGATTTACCACTTTACATAAAGGATATATATGTTGAACTGTATGCCGATGACACCACATTATTTGATATACAAGGATCTACAACCGATATTGAGCAGAATTTACAGCAAGCTATAAATAAACTGAGTATGTGGTGTAAATGCAATGGTATGGTTGTAAATACAGAAAAGACTAAACTGATGTTGATAACAACATCCCAAAGAAGGCAGAGAATGGAAAATGAAGGTCTGACTCTTAAATACATTAATGATAATTTAGGTACAGTGAGCCATGAAAAAGTTCTGGGCGTTTTTGTAGACCATAACTTGTCATGGTTGGAACATGTGAAATATCTCTCTAAGAAAATCAGTTCAAGCATTTGGCTTCTTTCAAAAATAAAGAATTTTTTATCCCTCTCACACAGAGTGCAGTATTACAAATCCTACATCCAGCCCCATATAGATTTCTGTAACATTATCTGGGGTAATACATCTGAAAGTAATAAAACGAAGCTCTTAAGATTACAAAAACGAGCTTGCCGTGTTATTTTAGACTATAATGTAGAAAGTATTACAGAAGCTATGAGCACACTTGGAATTATGTCTATTTTTGACAGAATATTTCTTAGAAAAGCAAAATTAATGTTTAAGGTTTACAATGGTTTGGCCCCTACTTATATTTCTGAACATTTTGTGCTAAGACAGGCAAATGAAACAATACCATCCCTCAGATCAACTACATCTGGGTGTTTTATCCCACCAAAACCAAAGAAAGAGCTCTTTAAACAGTCGATGAGATACTCTGGGTGCCTTATATGGAATTCTCTACCAAACAGTATCAAGCATTCTCAGTCAGCTGAAGCTTTTCATAGAAAATGCATCAAATGGTTGACTGGTGATTAATCTCAAAGACGAGTACATAGACTGATATATATTGTTTGTAAATGTTAGTGTACATGTAACTGTCTTTACACACACACACACAGGCATGCACACATTATCGATGCACACACACACAATACACATGATTTTCATTGTGTTTTTTTTTTTTTCTCTTTCTTTCTTTCCTGACAGCTACTTGTATTTATGTTAGCTGTATTTGTATATTATGTTTTAATGCTTGTGTATATATTGTAAATGTTTTGAGGGCCTCATGGAAGATTAGCTCCTATGCTAAATTTGTAACCCTCGTAAAATAAAGACTTTACTTACTTACTGTATGGGGGTGGGAATAGGTGCCACCTTTTTCAAAGACCCACCACCTATAAGAAAATAAATAAATTGAACACCACCACCAACAAAATTTCAATTTTTAACCAGACCAAGCACCCATTTAAAAAAAAGTGCTAGCTTACCCACCTAGCATAAAAATGTGGATTTTTAGGAGGGGTGAAAGTATGAAACTGTGTACAGTCTGAATATATGTTACTTAGTTTAAAGGTTGCTTTACAAGTCAGATACAATGATTCATTTTACCACAGCACTTCATCAAATCTTATTAAAGTAGAAGTAAAACAAAGATCAGGAATTGATACAATTAACTTACTCCACCCATCAAATACACCAAAGGGATAGAAATACAAACATTAAGCGACCAGACCATAATGGAAACTTAAACAGAGGAAGGCCATAAGGACAGTTACTTTCCCACAAAATGGCCATATGGCCATCCAAAATTAAAAGACACAAGTGATACACACAGTAAGTAACAAACAACAAGGGGGGGGGGCTTAAATCGATTTTACGTGGCCACAATCCTCGCCCTTACTTCCGTCGCGATTTAGACAAATAATTTGTTCAGTCCGCATGAAGGCCTCCTAACTCATCAGTGCAACATCTCCGTGAACACAAAAATCAAAGAACCACAGAGGTGAGACAACGGTGAGGACTCGACAGCAAGAAACCACTGAAATGCTGTAGCAAAAGAAAACCAACAGTTAGACTCCGATGGGCCCGACCAGAGACAGAGCATCAGGCACCAACCAACATTACCTTGAATTAGATCTCTCTAATTCTCAATAAGCCTTTACGTTGGAGCCGTCATAGAATCTGAGGCCTGACCCATCGGCGTGCAATTAAAGAGGGAAGCAAAGTTGCCAACCGTGATTGGGTTAACTACCATGCATGCAGTCTGTCGTATAATATCCATGTTATACCCAATCTTTTTATATCGAAGAATGATTTCACGAAACTGAACATATTTATGCTAAAATGGATAAATGATCAATACTTTGAGCGATACATTTTCAAAGATTCATAAACAAATTTCCATTTTATTTGCAACATGGGAATCGGTCGCCACACAACATTTTGGGTGCCTTGTAAAATGTCAAAAAAAAAAAATCTTTATTATGGAAGATTATTAGTATTTAATGAAGAAATTAAATGGTTGAAGATGAGTTCTGTAATATTTTTGTAACGCAGGGATACCTCGATATCTGAATATTCTGAGGACCAAACTTAGAAATTTACCAATAGATATATAGGCTAGTTTTGTTTATTTACCTGCCCAATAATAGATTTGCTAATAATAGTCCAAATATACCTGTGACCTGGAGGTGATTTTCCAATAGTTCTGTATCCCAGCTCTAATTGCATACAATAGCGATTCAGAAAAGCCGATAATAACCAGTTCGCATAGGTAAATATCCGGTATGATGAATTTATTATAGCCGGCTGTTGATCTAGGCGTTAGATGCATTGAAATTCGTGAGATTTGGGCCATTTTCAAAAAACGATCGGGGGGGAGTGGGACACACAATAAATCGTGAGAGTCACGCCCAAATCGGGAGTGTTGGCAGGTATGAAGATCTGGGCCTTGCGGTTTCAGAGAAGAAGATTTTTTAAAGATTTTCCATGTATAAGCCTACATAAAACCATAGGCCCCAGGGGTGTGTGTGTGTGTGTGGGGGGGGGGGGGGCATTTTTGGCCCCAGGGCTATAATTTTCACAATCTTGGTAGAGGTCCATTAGATTAAGCTTCACACCAAATATCAATGACCTGGGCCTTGCGGTTTCAGAGAAGAAAAGTTTTAAAGATTTCACCTACATAAGCTAAGGTAAAACCAAAGGCCCCCTGGGCGGGGGCATTTTTGGCCCCAGGGCTATAATTTGAACAATCTTGGTAGAGGTCCACTAGGTGAAGCTTCATACCAAATATCAAAGACCTGGGCCTTGTGGTTTCAAAGAAGAAGATTTTTAAAGGTTTCCCTATAAAGCTATGAAAAACCAAAGGGTCCAAGGGTGGGGCCATTTTCGGCCCCAGGGCTATAATTTGCACAATCTTGAAAGAGGTCCAATAGATGTAGCTTCACACTAAATATCAAAGATCTTGGCCTTGTGGTTTCAGAGAAGAAGATTTTTAAAGATTTTCCCTGTATAAGCCTATGTAAAACCAAAAGCCCCCGGGGCAGGGGACATTTTTGGCCCCAAGGCTATAATTTGAACAATCTTAGTTAAGGTCCACCAGGTGAAGCTTCACACCAAATATTAAAGACCTGGGCCTTGTGGTTGCAGAGAAGAAGATTTTTTAATGAGTTTCCCTATATAAGCCTATGTAAAACCATAGGCCCATGGGGCGCGGGAATTAGGCCCCCAGGGCTATAATTTGAACAATCTCGGTAGAGGTCCACTAGATGCAGCTTCACACCAAATATCAAAGATCTGGGCCTTTCGGTTTCAGGGAAGAAGATTTTTAAAGATTTTCCCTGTATAAGCCTATGTAATAACAAAGGCCCCCGGGGCAGGGGCATTTTTGGCCCCCAGCGCTATAATTTGAACAATCTTCGTAGAGGTCCACTAGATGAAGCTTCACACCAAATATTAAAGACCTGGGCCTTGTGGTTGCAGAGAAGAAGATTTTTTAATGATTTTCAGTATATATAAGCCTATGTAAAACCATAGGCCCCCGGGGCGGGGGCATTTTGGCCCCCAGGGCTATAATTTGAACAATATTGGTAAAGGTCCACTAGATGAAACTTCACACCAAATATCAAAGATCTGGGCCTTGCGGTTTCAGAGAAGAAGATTTTTTAATAATTTTCCCTTTATAAGCCTATGTAAAAACATAGGCCCCCCCCCCCCCCTTGGGCCTTGCGGTTTCAGAGAAGAAGATTTTTAAAGATTTTCCCTGTATAAGCCTATGTAAAACCAAAGGACTTCTGGGGCGGGGGCATTTTTGGCCCCAAGGCTATAATATGAACAATCTTAGTAGAGGTCCACCAGGTAAAGCTTCACACCAAATATTTAAGACCTGGGCCTTGTGGTTTCAGAGAAGAGGATTTTTTAATGATTTTCCCTATATAAGCCTATTTAAAACCAAAGGCCCCGGGGCGAGGCATTTTGGACCCCAGGGCTATAATTTGAACAATCTTGGTAGAGGTTCACTAGATGAAGCTTCATACCAAATATCAAAGACCTGGGCCTTGTGGTTTCAGAGAAGAAGATTTTTAAAGTTTTCATTTAAAAAATCTATTTTTAGCTCCTGTGACCCAGATGTGCAATAGACCGGAACCATTTGAACTAAGGATCATTGCTGTGAAGTTTGGTCAAAATCCCATCAGTGGTTCAAGAGCAGATGTCATTCGAAGAAAAAGTTTACGCACACACACACGGCATGCACGCATGCACGCACTGACGACGGACGAAAAGTGTTCACAAAAGCTCACCTTGTCACTACGTGACAGGTGAGCTAAAAATATCACATTTTTTATGTTAAATTTTAGTTTTTAGGTGTTAAAGTTTACAATGTATTTGCATAGGCATGTTTTCGTAATGTACATCTGAGCTGCGGTATGAGAAATGTTTTTAATCCATTTTGTACCAAAAGAAATCTTCCTCCTTATATATAGCAGCAGTCCATTTCAAAATTTATAGGTGTCAGGTTGTGCTTTCTTGGAAATTTATTTGGAAAATTGCTTAACCTTTTGCAAACTGCAGGCCCTGATCAGATGCCACAGAATGTCTAATCTGGGCCTGCACGGTTTGCCAGGTACCCATTTTGGGGTTTCTGGTACAAAATGGGATAATATGGGTGGAAAGCGAAGACACAGATCTGACTATGCATCCACATCTGCACAGTTTGGCTAGAGACTTTGTGGTCGAAATCAGGAATACAGCCCTGACTCAATATTGATTCAACATTGAAAAAGCATTTATCAAGTATAACTTACAGCATCAAAACAATCAATGGGCTGCATGATGTCTATAATATGAAGCTACTAGCACCCAGGTGAAAGATCAAGGTCCGGGTGAAATTGTTTTAGCTTATCAAGCTCGTTAGTTGTCAAACTGTTCTATTAAGTACTACCAATACAGTAACTGGTTTGCTGAAAAACTGTAAGCAGCTTTTCACAATTTTTTCACCAAAAAATACTAGCATATTAGCCATATTAATTTTGTTTGATTTGAGGTTTAACGTCCCCGTCAACACTATAAAGGTCATTTTGGAGATGTTGCTCCCAATTTTGTGGGACTTTTACCAAACATTGAGATGAAATGACATCTCAAGCCCTGTCGCCCAATGAAACCAATAGGGTCTATTAGCATGGATGGTCTGCCTCGCACCGCAGTTCCTGGAAGGCTTAGATCCTCTAAGCGGTTTACCAGTACTAGTGTGTGGGCCGGATTCAGCTCTGCGTGGAAGCATCATGCAGCCTATATATTTCTTCACACCCCTATGGACGGGGGCCGATTAGCCACATTAAACAATCAGTTTTAATGTAAGCTAACAACATTCATAGTTTTGAATGGGGCCCTATTGTTCAAAATTAACAACATTGTTAGTTAACATATTGTTAAAATAATGACTAAATATATATGGAGTGGGGCTCAGTAGCTCAGTCAAATCCACATCCACCTGCTGATCAAGTCTCAGATTCAATACCTGTTGGACTAGACATTCTTGTGTGGAGAATAATCATGAAATATTTTATATGATCATTCTCTCCCTTCCTCTGATTCAAGAAGGACAGTTGTCAACTTCTGAGGAAAGAATGTGCACTATACTGGTTAACCACTTCTGTATGAAACTGCCCACGAAAAGTGTGGTTAGGTAAACTGACCATCTCAATATAGCCTAAATCATGTTAAACTCAAAACAAACAATCAAATAGAAATGTTTTCAGAGGAAATCAGTGTCCCCCCACCATAAATATATCTTAAAACACCCATTTGATTTTAATAACTAGGTTAAAGTCACCAAAATGAGCGCTGCAAACAAGCCATTTTTGGCAAAAAAATGACAGTTTTCTCGGGAGCTTAAAAAAACAAACAGCTCAGATCACCAGACAAAATTGGTAGACTACAATTAAATATTGTACCAATTTTGACCAACATTGATAAATTCTTAAATGATATAGGTTACAGATAAGCCATTTTTGGCCCCAAAAGAACAGGTTTTGGGAGACCTTGGCTTAGTGCAGACAAGCCATTTTTGGCCCCAAAATTGACCATTTTTTTTGTTTTTTTTTTTTTTTTTTTTTTGGGGGGGGGGGGGGGGGGGGGGGGGCTGTGACCTTGACAAGGTCACCAAAATCTAATCAAGTCTGTGGTATGTTGTATTGATATATTGTACCAATTTTTACTATAACTAATCAAATCATTAATGAGGTAAAGTGCAGACAAGCCATTTTTTGGCCAAAATTGACTGTCCTAAGGGCGCTGTGACTTTGTACAAACGTCTGGGTCACCAAAACCTAACCAAATCTGCGGTTTGTTGTAATGATATATTGTACCAAAGTTGACGAAAATCAATCAATTCATTAATGAGATAGAGTGCAGACAAGCCATTTTTAGCCCAAAAATGAGTTTTGAGGTTGCTGTGACCTTGAAAATGAGATCAAAGTCACCAAAATCTAATCAAATCTGCGGTTTGTTGTAATGGCATATTGTACCAAGTTTGACGAAAATTGGTCAATTTAGTTAAAGAGATAAAGTGCAGATAACTACTTTTTTGCCCAAAAATGACTGTTTTTGGGTAGCTGTGACATTGAAAATGGGGTCAAGGTCACCAAAATCTAATCAAATCTGCTGTTTATTGTATTGATATATTGTACCAAGTTTGACAAAAATTGGTCAATTCGTTAATGAGATAGGGTGCAGACAAGCCATTTTGGACCCAAAAATGACAGTTTTGGGGTTGCTGTGACCATTAAAACGGAGTCAAGGTCACCATAATCTAATCAAATCTGTGGTATGTTGTAATGATATATTGTACCAAGCTTGACTAAAATCAACCAATTTGTTAAGGATAGAGACCCCAAAATGACTGTTTTTGAGTTGCTGTGACCTTGAAAATGAGGTCAAGGTCACCAAAAGCTAATCAAATCTGCAGTATATTCAGGCTTTCCAGCACTATCTGGCAAAAAATTAGGGCTAAAATTAGGGCTGTTTTTGCAAAAAATTAGGGCTATTTTTTTTTTAAAAAAACAAGGCATCGCATACGATACAAATCCCCTCGCACTAGACCACTTCGTGTCTGGAAAAACACTGAAATGGCAAAAGTCCAACTTGCTTGAGATATTATCATATGCAACATTTGTGTAAAGTTTGTTTACAAATCCATCAATAAATGTACATTCTTGAGTGATGACAATGTTTCTCTAAAAATAGCCATAGTGACCTTGACTTAAGGCCATGACCACGAAAGTAGATCTTGCTCAAGATATTATCATAAGCATCTTTTGTGTGAAGTTATATTAAAATCTGTTAATAAATGTAGGCGGTAAAGTGATGAAAAAGTTTTTTCTAAAAATAGCCACAGTGACCTTGACCTTGAGGTCATGACCTTGAAAGTCAAAGCAACTCTAGATATTATCATAAGAAACATTTGTGTGAAGTTCTATTAAAATCCATCAATAAATTTAGGCACTAGAGCGATGACAAAGTTTTAAAAATAGCCACAGTGACCTTGACCTTGAAAGTCGAAATAGCTCATGATATTGTCATAAGGAACATTTGTGTGAAGTTATATTGAAATTGGTGAAAAAATGAAAGCGCTAGAGCAATGACAAAGTTTTTCTAAAAATAGCCACAGTGACCTTGACCTTGAAAGTCAAACTGGCTCGAGGTATTGTCATAAGGAACATTTGTGTGAAGTTCTATTGAAATCGGTGAAGAAATGTAAGCGCTAGAGCCATGACAAAGTTTTTCTAAAAATAGCCATAGTGACCTTGACCTTGAAAGTCAAACTGGCTCGAGGTATTGTCATAAGGAACATTTGTGTGAAGTTATATTGAAATCAGTGAAGAAATGTAATCGCTAGAGCCATGACAAAGTTTTTCTAAAAATAGCCACAGTGACCTGGAACTTGAAAGTCGAAATCACTCGAGATATTGTTATAAGGAACATTTGTGTGAAGTAATATTGAAATTGGTGAAAAAAATGTAAAAGCTAGAGCAATGACAAAGTTTATCTAAAAATAGCCACAGTGACCTTGACCTTGAAAGTCAAACACGTTCCAGGTATTGTCATAAGGAACATTTGTGTGAAGTTATATTGAAATCAGTAAATAAATGTAGGCGCTAGAGCGATGACAAAGTTTTTCTAAAAATAGCCATAGTGACCTTGACCTTGAAAGTCGAAATGGCTCGAGATATTGTCATTAGGAACATTTGTGTGAAGTTATATTGAAATCAGTGAAGAAATGTAAGCGCTAGAGGGATGACAAAGTTTTTCTAACAAGAGGGCCATGATGGCCCTGGATCGCTCACCTGATCCATAGTGTAACAAGTGGGCCCCAGAGAGGGCCATTATTGGCCCCAGGGCTTTAATGTGCATAATGTTGAGGGAGGTCTTAAAGGTGAAGCTTCATACCAAACATCAACAAAGGCTATAATTAGAACAATCTTGGCAAAGGTCCACTAGATGAAGCTACACATCAAATATCAAAGACCTGGGCCTTGCAGTTTCAGAGAAGAAGATTTTTTTTAAAAATATTCCCTACATAAGCCTATGCAAAACCAAATGGCCCCGGGGCTATATAAATCTATGTAAAACCAAAGGGCCCCGGGGTGGGGGCATTTTTGGCCCTAGGGCTATAATTTGAACAATCTTGGTAGAGGTCCACTAGATAAAGCTCCATACTAAATATCAAAGGCCTTGGCCTTGCAGTTTCAGAGAAGATTTTTAAAGATTTCCCTATATAAGTCTATGTAAAACCAAAGGGCCCCGGAGCGGGGACATTTTTGGTATCAGGGCTATATTTGAATAATCTTGATAGAGGTCCACTAGATGCAGCTTCATACCAAATTTCAAAGACCCAGGCCTTGTGGTTTCAGAGAAGATGATTTTTAAAGATTTTCCCTATATTAGTCTATGTAAAACCATAGGGCCCTAGAGCGGGGGCATTTTTGGGCCCAGGGCTATAATTTGAACAATCTTGGTAGAGGTCCATTAGATGCAGCTTCATACCAAATTTCAAAGTCCTGGGCCTTGTGGTTTCTGAGAAGAAGATTTTTAAAGATTATCCCTATATAAGCCTATGTAAAACCAAAGGGCACAGGGCGGGGCCACTTTTGGCCCCAGCACTATAATTTGAATCATCTTGGTAGGGGTCCTTTAGAAGAAGCTTCATACCAAATATAAAAGACCTAGGCCTTGTGGTTTCAGAGAAGAAGATTTTTAAAGATTTTCCCTATATAAGTCTATATGTAAAACCAAAGGGCCCCGGAGCGAGGGCATTTTTGGCCCATGGGCTATAATTTGAACAATCTTGGTAGGGGTCCACTAGATGAAGCTTCATACCAAATATCAAAGTCCTGGGCCTTGCGGTTTCAGAGAAGAAGATTTTTAACGATTTTCCCTATATAAGCCTATGTAAAACCAAAGGTCCCCGGGGCGGGGGCATTTTTTGCCCCAGCACTATGATTTGAACAATCTTGGTAGAGGTCTACTAGATGAAGCTTCATACCAAATATCAAAGTCCTGGGGCTTATGGTTTCAGAGAAGAAGATTTTTAAAGATTTTCCCTATATAAGCCTATGTAAAACCAAAGGGCCCCGGGGCGGGGACATTTTTGGCCTCAGCACTATAATTTGAATAATCTTGTTAGGGGTCTTTTAGATGAAACTTCATACCAAATATAAAAGACCTAGGCCTTGTGGTTTCAGAGAAAAGGATTTTTAAAGATTTTCCCTATATAAGTCTATGTGAAACCAAAGGGCCATCGGGTGGGGGAATTTTTGGCCCAACCGCGATAATTTGAACAATCTTGGTAGATGTCCATTGGATGCAGCTTCATTCTAAATATCAAAGTCCTGGGCCTTGCGGTTTCAGAGAAGAAGATTTTTAAAGATTTTCCCGATATAAAGCCATGTAAAACCAAAGGGCCACAGGGCGGGGGCATTTTTGGCCCCAGCACTATAATTTGAACAATCTTGGTAGGGGTCCATTAGATGAAGCTTCATACCAAATATCAAAGACCTGGGCCTTGTGGTTTCAGAGAAGAAAATTTTTAAAGATTTTCCCCATAAAAGCCAATGTAAAACCAAAGGGCCCCGTGGCAGGGGCATTTTTTGTCCCAGCACTATAATTTGAACAATCTTGGTAGGGGTCAACTAGATGAAGCTTCATACCAAATATCAAAGACCTGGGCCTTGTGGTTTCAGAGAAGAAGATTTTTAAAGATTTTCCCTATATAAGCCCATGTAAAACCAAAGAGCCCCAGGGCGAGGGCATTTTGGCCCCAGCACTATAATTTGAACAATCTTGGTAGGGGTCCAACAGATGAAGCTTCATATCAAATATCAAAGACCTGGGCCTTGCGGTTTCAGAGAAGAAGATTTTCCCTATATAAGCCCATGTAAAACCAAAGGGTCCCCGGGGCTGGGGCATTTTTGGCCCCAGCACTATAATTTGAACAATCTTGGTAGGGGTCCACTAGATGATGCTTCATACCAAATATCAAGGATCTGGGCCTTGTGGTTTCAGGGAAGAAGATTTTTAAAGATTTTCCCTATATAACCCTATGTAAAACCAAAGGGCCCCGGGGCAGGGGCATTTTTGGCCCCAGCACTATAATTTGAACAATCTTGGTAGGGGTCCACTAGATGAAGCTTCATACCAAATATCAAAGACCTGGGCCTTGTGGTTTCAGAGAAGAAGATTTTTAAAGATTTTCCCCCATAAAAGCCAATGTAAAACCAAAGGGCCCCGTGGCGGGGGCATTTTTTGTCCCAGCACTATAATTTGAACAATCTTGGTAGGGGTCCACTAGATGAAGCTTCATACCAAATATCAAAGTCCTGAGCCTTGTGGTTTCAGAGAAGAAGATTTTTAAAGCTTTTCCCAATATAAGCCTATGTAAAACCAAAGGGCCCAGGGGCGGGGGCATTTTTGGCCCCAGCACTATAATTTGAACAATCTTGGTAGGGGTCCACTAGATGAAGCTTCATACATAATATCAAAGACCTGGGCCTTGTGGTTTCAGAGAAGAAGATTTTTAAAGATTTTCCCCATATAAGCCAATGTAAAACCAAAGGGCCCCGTGGCGGGGGCATTTTTTGTCCCAGCACTATAATTTGAACAATCTTGGTAGGGGTCCACTAGATTAAGCTTCATACCAAATATCAAAGTCCTGGGCCTTGTGGTTTCAGAGAAGAAGATTTTTAAAGCTTTTCCCAATATAAGCCTATGTAAAACCAAAGGGCCCAGGGGCGGGGGCATTTTTGGCCCCAGCACTATAATTTGAACAATCTTGGTAGGGGTCCACTAGATGAAGCTTCATACATAATATCAAAGACCTGGGCCTTGTGGTTTCAGAGAAGAAGATTTTTAAAGATTTTCCCCATATAAGCCAATGTAAAACCAAAGGGCCCCGTGGCGGGGGCATTTTTTGTCCCAGCACTATAATTTGAACAATCTTGGTAGGGGTCCACTAGATTAAGCTTCATACCAAATATCAAAGTCCTGGGCCTTGTGGTTTCAGAGAAGAAGATTTTTAAAGATTTTCCCTATATAAGCCTATGTTAAACCAAAGGGCCCTGGGGCGGGGGCATTTTTGGCCCCAGCACTATAATTTGAACAATCTTGGTAGGGGTCCACTAGATGAAGCTTCATACCAAATATCAAAGACCTGGGCCTTGTGGTTTCAGAGAAGAAGATTTTTTAAGTTTTTTGTGAAAAAAATCTATTTTTGGCTCCTGTGACCTAGATGTGCAACGGACCGGAACCATTTGAACAACTTTGAAAGGGGACCACCTAAGGATCATTCCTGTGAAGTTTGGTCAAAATCCGATCAGTGGTTTAGGAGGAGATGTCGTTTAAAGAAATTGTTTACGCACGCACGGATGCACGGACGCACGACGGACAAAAAGTGATCCCAAAAGCTCACCTCGTCACTACATGACGGTGAGCTAAAAATATCTCAATTTTTCATCTTAAAATTTCTAATTTTTGGCCAAAAAATTGGCAGTGTATTTATAAAGGTGCTTTTTTGTAATGTGAATGGAAGGCAGGGCCACATGGTAATAAGACCTTTTTTTTCAAAACAGGCATATAAAACTTGTTACCATGATAAACTATGACTCACCTATAGGCATACTGTCAATATTATCATAACTGATCCTATTGTCATTATTCCAGTGCTAAACACACCATATCACACAGAATTTTAAAATCCATCTATCAACCCAAGGGCCCCCTCCCATCGGGGCTTGAAGAAATAGATGGGCTGCATGATGCTTCCACGAAGAGCTGAAACCTACCCCACATGTGTACTGGTAAACCGCTTAGAGAATCTAAGCCTGCCCAGGCAAAGTGGTGTGAGTCGGACCGTCCATGCTTATAAACCCTATTGGTTTCATTTGGCAACAGGGCTTGAAATGTAATTTCATCTCAATGTCCGGTGAAAGTCCCACAAAATTGGAAGCAATGTCTCCAAATTGACCTATACAGTGTTGACGGGGACATTAAACCTCAAATCAAACAAAACTATCAACCTAAAGAAGCCTGATGAGAAGGTCACTGAAATGACCAGACAATAATAATAGATCCAAAATAATGAGAAACTGACACAACTCTGTAGTGATATACCGTTTTTACCCTAAATAGGTGGACACCAAAAATCATCAACATATGCCTGAGCAAATAGTGTTGACCCAGATCAGACTGCTCCTTGAGGAGCAGTCTGATCTAGGTCTACACTATTTGCCACGGAGCAAAAGACTGCTGCCAAAATACACAATGAATAATGTATGACACTATACAGCCCATTAAAAACAGTCAGGATAGTTAGGGTAATTACGGTGAGCCAGCATATTCTCCAATACTGCCAAATCAGCACTGTCTCTGATTAACTTACTAAATGTATATTCTTCTGCAAAATGAATCACTTTTTTTTTTCATGAAACTTCACACCTGGAACTTATTCATTTTCCCCTCCTACTTAACAATATACCTTTTGCAAAAAGTATTAAATTTTCATCTCCTGCAGTTTTCTTATTTGTTATAAATGGGCTTATCAGCTGCAGCTCTTCTAAAACAATAAAATGCAAAATAAATGAAGACTGCGCTGCACTCACTGAGCTGAAGCAAAAACAGTGGCATAAATTTCAAAATGTTACCCAATCAGCATCATGAAGGTCATGCTGAGCTAATCAGTTAAATAACAAGAGGTGTCGCATGACAGCATAGCTCGCCTGTTCCGCGCCTTCAAGATATAAGGTAAAATTACAGAACCATGAAATATAGGTCACACTCACCTAGATATATTTTGAGGTCAATGATCAGGTCATATGGAACATATATTCCAGATATTACATTTCAGAATCAAATTGTGTCTGAATTATAAGGCAAAATCAATGAACCATGAAAATAGGTCACACTGACCAAGATATATTTCTATGTCAATCATCTGGTCACATGGAACTTATAATTCAGGTTTGAAGTTTCTCAAAAAAAAGTATTCAAAATATTTGGCAGAATCACTGAATCATGAAAAATAGGTCACACTGACCTACACATATTTTGAGGTCAATCATCTGGTTGCATTGAAGTAATATCCCAGATATAACATTTCTCCAACAAATAGTATTCAAGATAATAGGCAAAATCACTGAACCATGAAATAAAGGTCACACTGACCTAGATATAATTCAAGGTCAATCCTGGGGTCACATAGAATAAATAATCCAGGTATGACGTTTCTCCATCAAATAGAATTCAAGATAATAGGCAAAGGCACTGAACCATGAAATATAGGTCATACTGACCTAACTATATTTTTAGGTAAATCATGGGGTCACATGGAACTAATAATCCAGGTATGACATTTATGCATCAAATAGTATTCGAGATAATAGGCAAAATCACTGAACCATGAAATATAGGTCACACTGACCTAGATATATTTTGAGGTCAATCATGGGGTTACATGGAACTAATAATCCAGGTATGACATTTATGCATCAAATAGTATTCGAGATAATAGGCAAAATCACTGAACCATGAAATATAGGTCACAATGACCTCAATATATTTTGAGGTTAATCTTCAGGTCACATGGAACTAAAAACTGTGGAATGATATTTCTCCATCAAATAGTAATTTGAGATAATAGGTAAAATCATTGAACCATGAACTATAGGTCACACTGACCTAGATATATTTTGAGGTCAATCATTGGGTTACATGGAACTAATAATCCAGGTATGATATTTCTGCATCAAATAGTATTCAAGATAATAGGCAAAATCACTGAACCATGGAATATAGGTCACAGTGACCTAGATATATTTTAAGGTCAGTGGAACTAATATACCAGCTATGACATTTCTCCAACAAATAGTCTTCAAGATATAAGGCAAAATCACTTGACCATGAAATGTAGGTCACCATGACCTTCACCCTTTTACACTTGACCCAATGTCACTTGATTGGCTGAAGTATAACTAATTGTGTCTATAACTTGTTGCCATAATGGAAAGGTATATAACAAATTACAAAGGTGTCCTAGATTTTGACCCCTAGCCCCACCCCAACCCCCCACCCCCAGGCATGAACACAGGGGTGTGTTGTCTTGGAATCTCAGAAGACACTCCCAGGTATCCAAGTTGTAAATATGAATGCTTTGTGATGAGTGACTTTTGAAATAGAAGCATTTCAAAAACATTAACACAGAATTACAAAGGTGTTCTAGATTCTGACCCCTAGCCCCAACCAGGGGCATGAACCCAGGGGTCTGTTATCTTTGAACATCAGAAGACCCTCCCAGGTACTAAAGTTCCAAATATGAGTGCTCTGTGATAAGTGACTGTTGAGATATAAGCATTTGATAAACTTAAATGCAGCGTGACGGGAACGCAAACGCGCATGCAGACGACCGAGGTGCCAACAATAGCTCTCCATGTACTTCGTACAAGCGAGCTAAATATTACCATCATATCAACAAGTCTGTGTAGTGAAGACCCCTCTAAACCCCACTTCATATAGAGAAATGTGAGGTTTGTTTGTTTGATTTGAGGTTTAACATCCCCGTTAACACTGTAAAGGTCATTTTGGAGACGTTGCTTCCAATTTTGTGGGACTTTTACCCGACATTGAGATGAAATGACATCTCAAGCCCTGTCGCCCAATGAAACCAATAGGGTTTATTAGCATGGACGGTCCGCCTCGCACCGGGGTTCCTTGACAGGCTTAGATCCTCTAAGCAGGTTACCAGTACTAGTGTGCGGGCCAGATTCAGCTCTGCGTGGAAGCATCGTGCAGCCCATATATTTCTTCAAGCCCCTATGGGCGAGGGCGGTAAATATGAGGTTTATGGGTGTTCACTATTTACCTTTTCTTTGCTCAAAAACATAGATTTTGGGTACTTGTTAGAACTGCCTCATTGATGTGGCTCTAGAGAGCACCTAAAATCCATGTTTGAAGCAGAAATAAGAGAGATGTTTCAATTTTTACCTAATATGTGTCATTTCTGACACCATGTTGGGCACCATTATTTCACATGGACATGTTTTCCTGAGGCCCCCGCCCACCGGGGCATAAAGAAATAGATGGGCTGCATGATGCTTTCATGCAGAGCTGAAACCGACCGCACACAAGTACTGGTAAACTGCTTAGAGGATCTAAGCCTGCCAAGGCAAAGCAGTGCGAGTTAAACCGTCCATGTTTACCAGTATAAACCCTAATGGTTTCATTGGGGTACAAGGCTTGAGATGTCATTTCATCTCAATGTTGACTAAAAGTCCCACATAATTGGAAGAAACGTCTCCAAAATGACCAATAAAGCGTTGACGGGGACGTTACACCTCAAATAAAACAAACAAAACAAACAAACATGTTTTCCTAATGCTCTTTCCTGGGCAGACTCTTCTTGGTGCTATTCATAGACTGTGTTCTGTGAATTTGGCACTTTATAGAAATCTTCATACATGTATGTTCTTTTTTATTTAAGAAATAGATCAGCTCTCACTGTGATTTGTTGAGTAATAAATCACATTTTGGAGGTCAGTTGTAAAGTAGACAAATCACGAGCGCGTAGCGCGCGTGATTTGTCTACTTACAACTGACCGACAAACTGTGATTTATTACTCAACAAATCACAAACTAGAGCTGATCTATTTTGATTCTAACAGGCTGCAAATCGGCAACAATGCTGTTGTTTCCTTCAAAATCTCACAACTTTTCGCCATTGTTAGAAGAAATCCCGCTAAAATTATCGACTGAAACACATGTATTTATATCCTTTTCTAACGTTTTTGATGCCAGAAAATGACGTTACACCGTCTAACGTCAAGGAAATCGACTAATGATGTCATAAATTTGCAGTTTTAATGACGTCACTCGTCACGCTCTCCCTTGTCGTGATTTGTTGTAGAATAAAACACAGTTACTTTCCATTGCCTATATAGGCGCGCTCTGTTAGAATAACCCATTTTGTACAGAATGGAATCTCCAATTCAAACTTTAGGGGTACCAGGTTGAGCTAAAAATTGATTTAACCCATAAAATGCCAACCACGACAACTGTCGTCTGCTCTGCCTTCTGCCCCTTACCTTAAAAGTAATTTTTTTTGCAAACAATGTGGACCCAGATCAGACTGCTCCTAGAGGAGCAGTCTGATCTGGGCCTACACTGTTTGCCTGTATGCAAAAATATTTTTAAAAAGTTTGCAAAAAAATTCAGCAGACGACATAAGCAGACAAAATTTTTCATATGTAGTTTTTTAGGCATCTTAAGGGTTAAAATGGCTTTTTGCAGACACTGTGGGCCCTGATCATATGCTGCGTTCTGCTGTGTCTGACCTGGATTAGCAATGTTTGCCAGGATTCTATTGTGAAGTTAAACATATATAGAATGGGTTAACATTATTTCATCAGTTCCTGACAAAATATTGCCTAGCTTTTAACCCTTAACACCATCTGAAAATGTCTTCTGCTTAGGTTGACAGCTGAATCTTTTTGCAAACATTTTAAACCTAAAAATGTTTTCAGAGGAAAACAATGTCCCCCCACCATAAATATATCTTAAACATCCATTTGACTTTAATAAGTAGGTAAAGGTCACCAAAATGTAAGCAGCAAACAGGCCATTTTGGGCCAAAAGCTGAGTTTTCGGGAGCCTGTGACCGTAAACAAGAGGGTCCAGAGGGCCCTGATTTGCTCACCTGAGTGTCACTGTCTCTAGTACATTCTATTTTTGGCTCTGGTGGCCCAAGGGTACAGGAAGAGTTGTCGTTCAAGATTTTTTATATTTTTAGCTCTGGTGGCCATCTTGTTTTTCAGAACAGAATGATTTTAGCTATTTTGGTAGGGAGTCACCTATGCAACATTCCTGTGAAATTTGAATCATATTGGCCCAAGGATTTAGGACAAGTTCGCATTTGAAGCAAATTTAAGATGTTTCTCTGTTTTTAGCTCTGGCAGCCATTTTGTTCATCGAAGCGGGATAGTTTTAGCCATTTTGGTAGAGGGTTAACTAAGCCTCATTCCTATGAAGTTTGAATGAAATTGGGCCAAGGGTATAGGAGGAGTTGTCGTTTGAAGATTTTTCCTATTTTTAGCTTTGGTGGCCATCTTGTTCATCAGAGCACAACGATTATAGCTATTTTGGTAGGGAGTTACCGAGCCAACATTCCTGTGAAGCTTGAATCAAATCAGCCCATGGGTTTAGAAGGAATTCGCATTTGAAGCAAATTTACGATGTTTTTCTATTTTTAGCTCTAGCAGCCATTTTGTTCATCGGAGGTGTACTGTTTTAAATATTTTGGTAGAGGGTCATCCAAGCAACATTCTTATTAAGTTTGAATGAAATTGGCCAAAGAGTACAGGAGAAGTTGTCGTTTAAAGATGTTTTCTATTTTTAGCTGTGGTGGCCATCTTGTTGTCAGAGCGCAACGATTTTAGCTTTTTTGGTTGGGAGTCACCTAGGCAACATTCCTGTGAAGTTTGAATCAAATTGGCCCAATGGTTTAGGAGGAGTTTGCGTTTGAAGCAAATTTATGATGTTTTTCTATTTTTAGCTCTGACTGTCATTTTGCTCATCAGGACAGAACTGTTTTAGCTATTTTGGTTGAGAGTCACCTAAGCAACATTTCTATGAAGTTTGAATGAAATTGTCCCAAGTGTACAGGAGCAGTTGGCGTTTAAAGATTTTTCTATTTTTAGCTCTGGTGGCCATCTCCTTCATCAGAGCGGAACAATTTTAACTATTTTGGTAGGGAGTCACCGAGCCAACATTCCTGTGAAGTTTGAATCAAATCGGCCAAAGGGTTTTGAGGGAGTTCGCATTTGAAGCAAATTTACGATGTTTTTCTATTTTTAGCTCTGGTGGCATTTTTTGTTCATCAGAGGTGTACTGTTTTAGCTATTTCGGTAGAGGGTCATCTAAGCAACATTCCTATGAAGTTTGAATGAAATTGGCCAAAGAGTACAGGAGGGGTTGTGTTTGAAGATTTTTTCTATTTTTAGCTCTGGTGGCCATCTTGTTTGTCAGGGCGGAATGATTTTAGCTATTTCTGTCGGGAGTCACCTAGGCAACATTCCTGTGAGAGTTTGAATCAAACTGGCCCAATGGTTTAGGAGGAGTTCGCGATTGAGGCAAATTTATGATGTTTTTCTATTTTTAGCTCTGACTGTCATTTTGCTCATCGGAGCGGAACGGTTTAAGCTATTTTGGTTGAGAGTCACCTAAGCAACAGAATTCTATGAAGTTTGAATGAAATTGGCCAAGCGTACAGGAGGAGTTGGCATTTAAAGATTTTTCTAATTTTAGCTCTGGTGGCCATCTTCTTCATCAGAGCGGAACGATTTTAGCTATTTTGGTAGTTTGCATTTGAGCCATTTTGGAGTTTGCATTTTAAGCAAATTGTTGACGACGCACAATGCAAGACGGACGAAGGATGACAGACATTCACGGATCACAATACCTAACCATGTGCACTTTGTGCTCAGGTGAGTTAAAAAAAAACAGTCGTTAAAAAGCTCAGATCATCAGACAAATTTTGTAGACTGTAATTAAACATTGTACCGATTTTGACCTCATTCATCAATTCTTACATGATACAGGGTACAGATAAGCCATTTTTTTGGCCCCAAAAGAACAGGTTTCGGGAGCACTTGTTCTAAGAGAGCAGACAGGCCATTTTGGGCTCAAAATTGACTGTTTTGGGGGGGGGGGGGACCTGTGACTTTGGAAAAATGTCAAGGTCACCAAAATCTAATCGAGTCTGTGGTATGTTGTAATGATAAATTGTATCAAGTTTTACTAAAATCAAACAATTTGTTAATGAGATAGAGAGCAGACAAGCCATTTTTGGCCCAAAATTGACACTTTTGGGGGGTCTGTGACCTTGAAAAAAAAGAACAAGGTCAGCCAAATCTAATCAAATCTGTGTCATGTTATAATGATATATGTACAAAGTTTGACTAAAATTAATCAATCTGTTAATGAGATACAGTGCATACAAGGTATTTTTAGCCCAAAAGAGACTTGTTTTAGGCCTGTGACCTTGACAAAAAGGTCAAGGTTACCAAAATCTAATCAAATCTGCAGTATGTTGTAATGATATATTGTACCAAGTTTGACTAAAATTGATCAATTCATTAATGAGATACAGTGCAGACAAGCCATTTTGGCACAAAATTGACAGTTTTGGGGGGCCTGTGACCTTAAAAAAAAAGGTCAAGATCACCAAAATCTAACCAAATCTGCAGTATGTTGTAATGATATATTTTACTAAGTTTGACTAAAATTAATCAATTTGTTAATGAGACAGAGTGCAGACAAGCCATTTTTGGCCCCAAAATGACAGTTTTTGGGGCCTGTGACTTTGAAAAAAGGTCAAGGTCACAAGGGAGGGGGGGGAGGACAGTGTGACTTGGGTCCAGTCTGACTTGGGTCCACATTAATTGCAAAAATGACTTCTAAAGTAACCAGCAGACATCAAAGCAGACAACAAGTGTTGTGATTGGCATGTTTTCTCAATTTTATCTCACTGGAAAAAAAATCTCAAAAAATTCAGACACCTTGAGGACATGCTGTAGTTCACCTCATTTTAACCCTTGTCCTGCTGAATATTTAAATATGTCACACCCACTACTGATTATCAGCCAATCAGATTACTTGATGCAAATTATTGCAACAAATTCACAAACTGGATGACAAACAATGAAGATCCTGATCAGATGGCTTCTTCAGAAGCCATCTGATCTGGATCTACATTGTTTCAAAGATAAGGCATATTCGGGCTCAGCCATCTGATCTGGATCTACATTGTTTCAAAGATAAGGCATATTCGGGCTCAGCAGGACATGGGTTAACAACTTTGCTTAACCCTTATCTTGCTGTTCACGACAACCCCTATCTTTGCAAACAGTGTAGATCCAGATCAGATGGCTTCTGAAGAAGCCATCTGATCAGGATCTACACTGTTTGACATTCAGTTTATGAATTTGTAGCAATAAATTACATAAAGTAATTTGATTGGTTGATGGACAGAAATGGGCGTGACTTAAATGAATATTCAGCAAGATAAGGGTTAACAATCCAGCAAGGGGTCAAAAAGTGCGGACAGAATGGTGAACAGTAAAGACCCAGATCAGACTGCTCCTTCAGGAGCAGTCTAATGAAGGAGCAGTCTAAGATCTGACTGCTCCTTCAGGAGCAGTCTGATCTGGGGCTTCACTGTCTGCTTAGGCCTTTCTGTCCGAATACTTAGGATCATTACAGTACCCACACAATCAAAGCAGCACTGGTGGGTATATAGGCTGGGAAAATAGTCCTGAAATGAGACTTAGACTGTATTATGTTACTCTTAAATGCCAACATAAATCAAACAGAGAAGACCCTGCTCATATGCCACAATGTGCAGTGTCTGATCTGGCTCTTCACTGTTTGCCAAACCAAACACACGATCTACAGATAACCTCTTACACAACAGTCTGACCTCTAATCGCTATTTTCTATGAATAACCGTTACAAGGATTTCCTATAAATCAATAATAGTCACATGGACATCAGCACTGAGGAGCTTCTGTGTTTAGGAAGTCTGGGTCATCAACCCCAAAACCACCTGACCTGCAACAGCAGAAATGGGTATCACATGAATTGCGGGAGGCTAAAACAGCGGTTAAAAAAGTAGTGGTCTACCTCAGAGGGATAAATCTGTTCCTAGATCATAAGGGTCAGATTAACTCGATAGCGCAGTGGTTAACCCTTGTCCTGCTGAATATTTATATATGCCACACCAACTACCGATAATCAACCAATCAGATTACTTGATGCAAATTATTGCAACAAATTCACAATCTGAATGGCAAACAATGTAGATCCTGATCAGATGGCTTCGTCAGAAGCCATCTGATCTGGATCTACATTGTTTCAAAGATAAGGCATATCGGGGATTAGCAGGACAAGGGTTAATGTGTCCGACTTATGATCCAGAAATTTTGCATTCCAATCCGGCCACCAGTATCGAGGTGTGTCCTCGGGCAAGACACCTAATGACACTTCTCCACTCCACCCAGGTGTAAATGGGTAGCACTGGTGTAAAAACCACTGCCTCTCTCACTCCCGTGCGTGAAAATATCTGGAATGAGTGTTCGAGAGCGATTCAATAAGCTTGAAGCCTTCATTGCAATCAAACTAAAATAAATTAGTATAAACTAATTAACTCATTTTATAAGGGGATTTTGTTTGTCTGATTTGCGGTTTAAGGTCCCCGTCAACACTGTATAGGTCATTTTGGAGACGTTGCTTCCAATTTTGAGAGACTTTTACCCCATATTGAGATGAAGTGAATCTCAAGCCCTGTTGCCCAATGAAACCAATAGGGTTTATCCGACTCACAGCATTTTGCCTGGGCAGGCTTAGTTCCTCTAAGCGGTTTACCGTACTTGTGTGTGGTCAGTTTCAGCTCTGTGCGGAAGCATCATGCAGCCCATCTATTTCTTCAAGCCCCGATGGACGGGAGCCTATTTTACAAGGGGAACTCCAAAGACAGGTCACTAGCAAAATAGGTCACTAGCAAACAGTGTAGGTCCAGATCAGACGCTGCAGAATGTGGCATCTGATCAGGTCCTTCACAGTTTGTAGGAAGTTCAGCCATTTTTTTTTAAATCAATTTATCACATGACATCAGGTCTGAGAATGAAACTATGCTATGTAATAAATTCAATAATCCACTAGTGGATTAAATATGCAAATTACCGGGTAGTTAGATATGCACGGTAACATTACAAGTACGACATCCTTAACGATGTCGCGTTTAATAATGGCAGAATATTGACATTCTTGTAAAACAATAGTGAATGAAATGTGACAGATGAGCTAAAAACAAAACAAGGTTTTTTTTTAACTAAAATGGTTTTGGCCTTTGAACACTGCAAGTGTTATAAAGAGGAAAAACCGTAAGTCATTAAATTAATGCTTCTGTTAAAAATAATTCCCACTTTAATAAAACTATGGAAGCAATTAACCCTTATCTTGCTGAATATTCATTTAAGCCACACCCATTTATGTCTATCAACCAATCAAATTACTTGATGTAATTTATTGCTACAAATTCATAAACTGAATGCCAAACAGTGTAGACCCTGATCAGATGGCTTCCTCAGAAGCCATCTGATCTGGATCTATACTGTTTGCAAAGATAGGGGTTGTCGTGAACAGCAAGATAAGGGTTAAAACAATAAAAATCCAGCATAAACAGTCAATGAATCTTATTATACTAATACACATGTTATACTTATATTAACCCATTTAGTACCAGAAACCCTAAAACGGGTACTCTGGCAAACAGTTCAGGCCCAGATCAGATGCCGCAGAATGCGACATCTGATCTAGGCCTCAACTGTTTAGTCTGTTTGCATAAAGTTCAGCCATTTTCCAAATAAAATTGGAAGAAAACAACCTGACACGCCTAAATTTTGAAATGGACTCCTGCTGTATATAAGGTGGAAGATTCCATTTGGTACAAAAAGGGTTAAATAATAGCAAGTAGCTTGTGTGATAAGCTCTTGATACTACACATACAATTCTGTAAGCCTATGAACAGTGAGAAATACCTTAAAGCAAACCCCAAAACAGGCCATCCAAAGGCAGCCTTTCCATTCTTACTTGCAATCTCATACCTGTGATACCTCCCTCATCAGGAGGGAGACTCCCTCATTTTGATGGTAATTTTTGCCCAACTTATGCTAAATTTTAGTAACATTTTGGAGTCTCCCTCATTTGAACTGAGAATTTCTCTATATATTCTTTACATCTTCCTCATTGCAATGGCAAATCTCCCTCATACAGTGCAAAAAGTTATCACAGGTTGGTATGCAATCTAATACCAGTCAAAGTTTGATAGCATGCTAAAAAGAATAGAACAGTGTGGTGAAAAAAAAAACATATTTGGCTACACTATATGATAAGGCGAAATGTAGGTTTTCCTGGGCTGCATTGTACTTATGCTTGAAACAATTGTAACTTGAAGAGATGAGTAAAAGTAAATTGCACCCATCTATATCCTCATATAAGTCTTTATCACTGCTTACTTTTGTTTGTTGTTTGATTTGAGGTTTAACGTCCCCGTCAACACTATAAAGGTCATTTTGGAGACGTTGGGACTTTTACTCGTACCCAACATTGAGATGAAATGACATCTCCTGTCCTGCCACTCAATGAAACCAATAGGGTTTATATGCATGGATGGTCCAACGCGCACAACTTTAGCTGGGCAGGCTTAGATCCTCTAAGTGGATTACCACTACTCATGTGTGGTCGGTTTCAGCTCTGCGTGGAAGCATCATACAGCTCATCTATTTCTTCAAGCCCCACTGGGCGGGGGCCGTATCACTGCTTGCTATGGTCCATCTTACAGGATGCATGATTTTGAGGATTTGGTTTGGGAGGGTCATGAGGGTCTATCACTCTATCTACTGTATGTATTCGCGCCCCCGCCCATAGGGGCTTGAAGAAATATATGGGCTGCATGATGCTTCCACGCAGAGCTGAATCCGGCCCGCACACTAGTACTGGTAAACCGCTTAGAGGATCTAAGCCTGTCCAGGAACCGCGGTGCGAGGCGGACCGTCCATGCTAATAAACCCTTTTGGTTTCATTGGGCGACAGGGATTGAGATGTCATTTCATCTCAATGTCGGGTAAAAGTCCCACAAAATTGGAAGCAACGTCTCCAAAATGACCTTTACAGTGTTGACGGGGACGTTAAACCTCAAATCAAACAAAACAAACAAAAAACAAAAACTGTATGTATACACTTGTGGCTCTCAATCTGAACACAGAATTGTTGGAAATTTCGCCTTTGTCATAATACAATTCCAATTCTCAATCATTATGTGCATTTCGAGCGATTTGATTGGTTGAAATACAAGTTTTATACTTCGCTAAATTCCATGAGCAAGAATATCAGATCTGTTTCACATAGCGACAGGTAGTTTTGTTTGATTTGAGGTTTAACGTCCCGTCAACATGGTAAAGGTCATTTTGGAGGCATTGCTTCCAATTTTGTGGGACTTTTACCCAACATTTAGATCAAATGACATCTCAAGCCCTGTCGCCCAAGGAAACCAATAGGGTTTATAAGCATGGACGGTCCGACACTCACTCCTCTAAGTGGTTTACCTGTACTTGTGTGTGGGCTGGATTCAGCTCTGCATGGAACCATCATGCAGCCAATATATTTCTTCAAGCCCCGATGGGCGGGGGCCGAAGTAGTGACAGGTAGCAATATATCCTGACGTCAAATAGCATGTTTAGAACCTGCTAGTTACATCATTGTTTATTAACCCATTTAGTACCAGAAACCCCAAAATGGGTACCCTGGCAAACAGTGCAGGCCCAGATCAGATGCTGCAAAATGCGGCGTCTGATCAGGGCCTCCAATGTTTGCAAAAAGTTCAGCCATTTTCCAAATGAATTTTGAAGAAAACACAACCTGACACCCCTAAAATAGATTCCATTTTGGTACAAAAAGGGTTAAGCAACGACAACAAGGTTTGATCAAAAGAAGGGGAACTTTTGAAAAAGTAAATAAAGTGAATTTTAAGACTTGATGTTTTTTTCACTTGGGTTTCTTTCAAAGTTGGCAGTTTCCAAATGAATAATCATTCCTTGGTATTTTTTTGCTTTCAAAAGAATTCCTTAAACGAACCATTTTGTTGGCATTTTTAAACATTATGATGACATAGTTGGAATTATAAGGAATGAATTATCATTTTTGTGGATTTTATCAATGTATAAACTCCAGTCAATCACTCGCAAACTTATGGGCTTTATGCAGTTTGTGAGTGATTTGCTGGAGTTTACACAATGATAAAATCCACTATCATTTTTGTGGCTTTTAACGATGTGTAAACTCCAGCGACTCACTCACAAACTTAGCATAAAGCCCTTTGGGTGATTCCCCCGAGATTACACATTGATAAATTCCACCAAAATGAAATTTACTCCCACAATGTTACATAGACTTTCGTGCACCCCCACCCATCCGGGCTTGAAGAAATAGATTGGGCTGCATGATGCTTCCAAGCATGCTGAAACTGACTGCACATGGGCACTAGTAAACCGCTTAGCAGTCCTAAGCCTGCCCAGGAAAAGTGGTGCGAATCAGACCATCCATGCATATAAACCCTGTTGGTTTCATTGGGCGGCAGGGCTTAAGATGTAATTTCATCCCAGTGTCAGGTAAAAGTCCCACAAAATAGGAAGCAATGTCTCCTAAATGACCTATACAGTGTTGATGGGGACATTAAACCCCAAATCAAACAAACATAGACTTTCAGCTTGTACTTGTGTGTATTGATGGACATGCATTTGTAACATTACCTTAACCCTTATCTTGCTGTTTACAACAACCCCTATTTTGCAAACAGTGTAGATCCAGATCAGATGGCTTCTGAAGAAGCCTTATCTTGCCGTTCACGACAACCCCTATCTTTGCAAACAGTGTAGATCCAGATCAGATGGCTTCTGAAGAAGCCTTATCTTGCCATTCACGACAACCCCTATCTTTGCAAACAGTGCAGATCCAGATCAGATGGCTTCTGAAGAAGCCTTATCTTGCCGTTCATGACAACCCCTATCTTTGCAAACAGTGTAGATCCAGATCAGATGGCTTCTGAAGAAGCCTTATCTTGCCATTCACGACAACCCCTATCTTTGCAAACAGTGCAGATCCAGATCAGATGGCTTCTGAAGAAGCCTTATCTTGCCGTTCATGACAACCCCTATCTTTGCAAACAGTGTAGATCCAGATCAGATGCACTGTTTGGCATTGGTTGATAGACAGAAATGGGTGTGGCTTAAATGAATATTCAACAAGATAAGGGTTAATAAACCTTGGGGAAACTTAAAATGCATCCAAACAAATTACAGGCATACTCATGTTTATCATATGTATATACATGTATTATGCAACATTCTTTGCTAGATTTAACCCTTTTTGTACCGAATGGAATCTTCCTCCTTATATTTAGCAGGAGTTCATTTCAAAATTTAGGGGTGTCAGGTTGTGTTTTCTTCAAAATTTAATTGGAAAATGGCTTAACTTTTTGCAAACAGTGTAGGCCCTGATCAGACGCCTTATTCTGCGGCGTCTGATCTGGGCATGCACTTTTTGCCCAGGTACCGGTTTTGGGGTTTCCGGTTCTAAATGGGTTAATAAAAGAAATTTCTTGAAATGTCTGTCATTTGGACTCATTGAACTTCATCTGCCAATCGCTCTCCCACTGTGCAAGTTGATCCAGGTCATCTTGTAAAATAAGACAGTCAGAAGGAAAATATATGTTCCTAGTCCACTAGAAGTTCCCTAGAAGAAAACTTCATACTAAATATCAAACACCTGGGCCTTCTGGTTTCAAACAAGAACATTTTTAAAAGCCTCCCCTATATAAGTACATGTTAACCCGCTAGGGCTGACCCTGGGACCAATTCTTAGCTCCAGGGCTATAATTTGAACAATCTTGGTAGAGGTCCACTAGGAAGAGATTCATACCAAATATCAAAGACCTGGGCCCTCTGGTTTCAGACAAGAAGATTTTTTAAGTTTTTTTTTTTTTCATTTTCCCCTTTTCATTGCCATGGCATTCTACATGGAATGGAATTCTTTGAACAACTTTGTGAGAGGATCATCTTTTCTGCCAAGTTTGATCAGAATCTGTTCAGTAATTTAGGAAGAGAAGTCGTTTAAAGAAATTGTGGACAGATGGACGGACAGAGGGATGGATGACCATGGACAGGGACCAATCACAAGAGCTCCGGGACAGAGACTTTGGCTTAGAGGAGCTAAAAGTGTATAGATTAGACAGACAAGAGCTCTTCAAGCGGGGTATTATATACCCTTGGCAAGTCAGTGGCTGTAACACATATGCTGACAAATAGTAAAAGGGGTTAGCCCCAAAAGAAAAGTTCCCGGTTGGACAGACTGGCATAATTCAGCCAATAATCAGTGGACTGTAACCTATAACCCTTCTCTTGCTGCATATTCAGTTAAGCCACACCCATTTGTGACTTTGAACCAATCAGATTTCTTCATGTAATTTATTCCTACAAATTCATGAACTGAATGTCAAACTGTGTAGATCCTGATCAGATGGCTTCTTCAGAAGCCATCTGATCTGGATCTACACTGTTTCCAAAGATATGGTTTGTCGTGAACAGCTTGATAAGAGTTAAACAAAATTTCATATCACGGTTTGTCTATCAATCATCTTTTAGCCAGATAAGAAGTAAAGTATAGGATGAATTAGTTGGAAATGAAAACTGACAGGGGAATAACTCTGCTAATATTTGTTGGATTATAACCTCAAAATGGTATGTTCTGCTTCCCATAACCCTTTTCGTACCAAATGGAATCTTCCTCCTTATATATAGCAGGAGTCCATTTCGAGATTTAGGGGTGCCAGGTTGTGTTTTCTTCAAAATTTATTCGGAAAATTGCTAAACTTTTCGCAAACAGTGTAGGCCCTGATCAGACGCCGCGTTCTGCGGCGTCTGATCTGGGTCTGCACTGTTTGCCCTGGTACCCATTTTGGGGTTTCCAGTACAAAATGGGTTAATGGTGTAACTTTTTACAATGTTTCAGCTTGATCTGTATAAACTATAGGAAGAGTTAGCTTACAACATTTTCAAGGGCCACTACTAAATGTTTACAGAACTTTTCAAAGGGGCATAACTGTTAAAGTGTTTGGTGGACCATACTTGAAACAACATGCTAATCTAACTATATATCAAGTGTCAGCTTGATCAAAGGTTTACTGTAGGAAAAATTAGCCAGAAAAAAAAAAGTTTACAGAAATTTTCAAAGGGACATGACTCTTTTATTATTCAGTGTTTCAGCTTGATCAGATGTAAAATGTAGGAGGAGTTACCTGGAAAAATAATGTTTACAGTAAATTTCAAAGGGGCATAACTATATTATTATTTGGCAGACCGTAATCTCCGACAATATGCACTGCTCCACATCATGGTCTTACAGTATTTTAAGTTCCAGCTTGGTTAGATGTAAAATGTAGGAGGAGCTATCCGGAAACAAAATGGTTACAGAAGTTTTCAAAGGGGCATAACTCTGTTATTATTTTTTGGCCCATAACTTGGGAACAATTATTGTATCTGGAAAGGAAAAGTTTACAGACAGACAGACAACTGTCAGCCAAGATGGACGGAGGGACGCCAAGGGACATAACATTCTACAACCTTTTTTCAAAAGGGCGTATAAATGACAATTTTTCTATATAATCTACACATTTTTGTTTGCATATAAAACGGTTGTAACTTGTTTAATTAACATGGTTTCTACTTAGGACCCCAACAAAGTGTTATAAAGCGGTTGGGGTGTACCAATACTGACCACCATTTAGTTTTGGTCAGTATTGGTATTCTCTGGTACACATCACATCATGTCCAATGTCTCAATTATTGTATAATGTCACATGTGCTATCCTTCTCATAGTCTGATCTGAGTCTGCAATGTCTGCCTCTCCAGCATAATTGTTGAGCAATAGGGCTTATCCAGAAAAGGCTAACTATAAAACTTGTTCGCCTACCCCTTTGAAATTTCATACATTTTGTAACCTCTATGGAACTAAGAAATACTGAAAATTTTAAGTTGATATCTTTAAGAATTCTTGAGTTACAGCCACTCAAAAATATATTGAATATATAACAAAATGCACAGCTTGTACCTAGGTGGGTACAAATGAGCAATTTTATCATACTTGATCCTAATGGGTCCCTTATATTATAAATGCATAAAATTCATATTTATTTCCTAAATGTGTTGATATTTGGCTATTATGCGCTTAGATAATACACCTAAACACTGATGCTGTTACATTTTCAATTTTATTGTTGCATATGAAAATCCTAACATTTTTCTCTCAAATGAACATATTTGGAAATACCCAAATTCAAACCATCATATCTCCAAAACCCATGTAGATATTTTATTCTAATTTTCATGATTTTCTAAACGTATTGATTACTTTTAAGTGATAATAGAATGAAAGCCAAATTTGTAAAGGTTACAAATTTTGCATTTTCCGGAGTAGGCCTATTGTTGAGATATCACAAGACAGAAAAATATCAAAAATATCTTACTAACATTTTAGTATATTATTTCTAAGAAAAGCAGTTAAACAGAAAATGTGTCTTGTCATAGCAGAATAAAGTAATTTTAAACAAAATCACATAAAAGAAATTCTCAGTGTTAACCATCACGCGAACAAGTCCGTGAACTGAAGACCCCCCTAAACCCCACTTTATATAGAGAAAACTGGGGTTTACGGGGGTATACATTATTTTTCTTATTTTTGTTCCAAGACATAGGTTGTGGGTACACGTTAGAACCGCCTCAGTGAGGCGGTTCTAACGAGCACCCCAACCTATGTTTGGAGCTTTTATAAGAAAAATATCAAGGATTTTCATCAGAAAAGTAGTCATTTTAGAGATGTGAAAAATGCACCATGTCGCACGGGTGAGTTATCGTAATGCCAAGAAGAAAAAGAGGGTCAAAATGGCCAAAAAATGACTTTTTTCTTACGGGTCAGCACAAATCCTGTCCATATTTTGGCATTATATAAAAGCACAGCAAAAAAGGCAGCTAGGACTATAATGACAAACCTGGATTTACAATTCCTGTCAAAGACATATATAAATATAAAAGATTCAAAATGTATTCTGTATACAATCCAAAACATTCTGGATTAATAACAGACACATATAAACTCATCATAAAATAATATAGTAACAATATCTTAACCCTTGTCCTGCTGAGCCCAGATATTTTTTTTATTTTTTATTTTTTATTTTTCAAACAATGAAGATCCAGATCAGATGGCTTCTCAAGAAGCCATCTGATCACGATCTTCATTGTTTGTCATTCAGTTTATGAATTTGTTGCAATAATTTGCATCAAGTAATCTGATTGATTGATAATCAGAAGTGGCTGTGGCACATATGAATATTCAGCAGGTCAAGGGTTAAACTAGGATATATTTATATACTTGCTAAGAGGCCACATAATAGCAACGGGGCTAACTAATTTCAAAACTAGAGAAAGTGCCCAGTGGGTCACGTATACTCCCGGCCAGTGCCATCCCCTTTTAGTGGAAATGACAATTTGTCTGTAGCATTGAACCTTTCCATTTAAACTTTCCATTTAGTCCACTGAGAATAAATATTGCATTTCAACAACAAGGAGTATAATGAAAACAGTTAACACAAAACTTGGAGGTAATCAAAATGCCAAAGTCTTAATTATTGACCCCTAGCCCCACCCAGGGGCTTGACCCAGGAGCTTAGATATTCCATATGAAAGTTAATACTATAGCTATATTCTGTACCAAATATGAAGAGAATCTAACATGTTACAGAGATACGAGCAATCAAAAAGGTTTAACACAAAACTTTGACATAAAAGTTGACAAACGGACGGACAGACAGCCCACCCAGGGGCTTAGATATTCCATATGAAAGGTATTGCTATAGATATATCTTTTACCAAATATGAAGAGAACCCGAATCGAAGATGTGGTTACAGATATATGAGCAATCTAAAAGGTTTAACACAAAACTTTGATATCAAAGTTGACAAACGGGCGGACAGCTCACCCAGGGGCTTGACACAGGGCTTTGATATTCTACATGAAAGGTAATGCTATAGAGATATCCTTTACCAAATATGAAGAGAATTTAACATGTGGTTACAGAGATATCAGCAATGAAAAAGGTTTAAAACAAAAATTTGACGTAAAAGTAGATGAACAGACAGATGGACAGACAGACAGCCCACCCAGGGCTTGACCCAGGGGCTTAGCTATTTCATATGAAAGGTAATGCTATAGAGATATCCTTTACCGAACATGAAGAGAATCTAACATGTGGTTACAGAGATACCAGCAATGAAAAAGGTTTAACACAAAACTTTGACGTAAAAGTAGATGAACATACAGACGGATGGACAGACAGCTCAACCAGGGGCTTGACCCAGGGGCTTAGATATTCCATTGAAAGGTAATGCTATAGAGATATCCTTTACCAAATATGAAGAGAATCTAAAGGTAATGCAACAGAGATATCCTTTACCTAATATGAAGAGCTAAGGGGCCCTGGGGCGTGGCCCGTTTGGACCCCAGGGGCATGATTGGCAGGAATTATGTAGGTCACCACTTGCCGTTGCTACATGCTAAATATCTAAGCTCTGGGCCCTGCAGCTTCAGAGAAGAAGATTTTTGAAGCTTTTTTTCAATTATGAGTCTATGGGAGCGAAGGGGCCCCGGGGCCTGGCCCATTTGGACCCCAGGGTCATGATTGGCAGGAATTATGTAGGTGACCACTTGCCGTTGCTACATGCTAAATATCTAAGCTCTGGGCCCTGTAGTTTCAGAGAAGAAGATTTTTGAAGCTTTTTTTTCCATTATGAGTCTATAGGAGCTAAGGGGCCCCGGGGCCTGCCCATTTGGAACCCAGGGGCATGATTGGCAGGAATTATGTAGGTGAACACTTGCCGTTGCTACATGCTAAATATCTAAGCTCTGGGCCCTGTGGTTTCAGAGAAGAAGATTTTTGAAGCTTTTTTTGCCATTATGAGTCTATGGGAGCTTAGGGGCCCAGGGGTGTGGCCAATTTGGACCCCAGGGGCATGATTGGCAGGAATTATGTAGTCGACCACTTGCCGTTGCTACATGCTAAATACCTAAGCTATGGGCCCTGCGGTTTCAGAAAAGAAGATTTTTGAAGCTTTTTTCCATTATGAGTCTATGGGAGCAAAGGGGTCCCAGGGCAAGGCCCATTTGGCACCCAGGGGCATAATTGGCAGGAATTATGTAGGTGATCACTTGCCATTGCTACATGCTAAATATCTAAGCTCTGGGCCCTGTGGTTTTAAAGAAGAAGATTTTTGAAGCTTTTTTTTCCATTTTGAGTCTACAGGAGTTAAGGGGCCCCGGGGTGTGGCCAATTTGGACCCCAGGGGCATGATTGACAGGAATTATGTAGGTGACCACTTGACATTGTTACAAGCTTAATATCTAAGCTCTGGGCCCAGTGGTTTCAGAGAAGAAGATATTTTAAGTTTTTCCCATTGTAAGTCTATGGGAGCTATATGTTGCCATGGCAACCAGAATTCCAATCTGATCAGCCCAAAAACCTTATGCAGCCTTTCCCCCTACCTGATGATGCTTCTCATGAAATTTGATCAAGATTGACCATTGGGTATTAGAGATATACTTATTTGAAATTGTTTACGGACGCACTGACGCACGGACGCACGCACGGACGGACGCACGATGGACGACGGACGAAAAGTGATCCCAAAAGCTCACCTCGTCACTACGTGACGGTGAGCTAAAAATCGACATTTTCAGCCATCAAAGGGACATTACTATATAGTTAATGGGGCAACTTGGCCGGTTTTCGAACTCATCCGAGGTTTTATCCCCAGCCACCTTACGTATAAGTTTCAGAAAGATCCGATCAAAACTGAAGGGGCTACAGTGTTGACAAGGTCAAAAATCCACATTTTCAGCAATCAAAGGGACCTAACTCTATGATAAATAGGCCACCTTTGCCGGTATGCAAACTCATCTGAGGCTTTATCCCCAGCCACCTTGCATATAAGTTTCAGAAAGATCTGATCAAAACTGAAAGGGCTACGGTGATGACAAGGTCAAAAATCGGCATTTTCAGCAATCAAAGGGACGTTACTCTGTGATAAATGGACCAACTTGGCTGGTTTTCGAACTCATCCGATATTTTATCCCCAGCCACTTTACATATAAGTTTCAGAAAGATTCAATCAAAACTGAAAGGGCTACAGTGATGACAAGGTCAAAAATCAGCATTTTCAGCAATCAAAGGGATGTTACTCTACGATAAAAGGGCCGACTTGGTCGGTTTTCGAACTCATCCGAGATTTTATCCACAGCCACCTTACATATAAGTTTCAGAAAGATCCGATCAAAAATGAAGGGGCTACGATGATGACAAGGTCGAAAATGGGCATTTTCAGCAATCAAAGGGACGTAACTCTATGATAAATGGGCCGACTAGGCCGGTTTTCGAACTCATCCGAGTTTTTATCCCCAGTCACCTTACATATAAGTTTCAGAAAGATCCGATCAAAACTGAAGGCGCCACGGTGATGACAAGCATTTTCCCATAGTAAGTCTATGGGACCTTGTGGTTGCCATAGGAACCAAAGTTTTAGAGTGATTTCAAAAAAAAGTTTATGTCATCAATGCCCCACCAGAGGCATGCTACAGGTGAGAAATGATTGAGATCAGCCTGCAGGATACAGAGATATAGCTGCTCAAAAGTGTGGATGGACGATGGACGGACGGACGGACGACGGACGACCCACTATACTATAAGCTCCCCTGGAGCCTTCGGCCCAGGTGAGCTAAAAATCTGGGGTGGGGAAGAATTAGGCTGGCCCAGTTCTTCCCCACCCCCAGTCTCCAAATTCTATTAAGATTTGAGCTCCAAACATTTGTTACTAATTATATCTGTTTAGTTTATACCAATTTTTGTCTTAAAAAGCAAAGGAAATTTATCACAAGAATTATTTGTAAACAGAAACATTTGGGGTTGGGAAGAAATGGGCCTGCCTAGTTATTTCCCACCCCCCAGTCTCCAAATTCTATTGAAATTTAAGGGCAAACAATTTTTGCCTATTATATCTCTGTAGTTAATTCCAATTTATGTCTTTGAAAGTGAAGAAAATTTATCACAAGAATTTTTAGTAAACACAAAAATCTGGGGTGGGGAAGAAACGGGCCAGCCCAGTTCTTCCCCAACCCCAGTCTCCAAATTCTGTTAAGATTTGAGCTCCAAACATTCGTTGTATATTATATCTGTTTAGTTTATACCAATTTTTGTTCTAAAAAGCAAAGGAAATTCATCACAAGAATTATTAGTAAACAGAAACATCTGGGGTTGGGAAGAACTGGGCCGACCCAGTTCTCCCCCCCCCCCCCCAGTCTCTGAATTCTGTTGTAGTTTAAGGGTAAAACATTTGTTGCCTATTTTATCTCAGTAGTTAATACCAATTTATGTATTTAAAAGTGAGGAAAATTTATCACAACTGGAAACTGGCCGGCCCAGTTCTTCCCCACCCCCAATCTCCAAATTCTATTAAGATTTGAGCTCTAAACAATTGTTGCTTATTATATCTGTTTGGTTAATACAAATTTTTGTCCTAAAAAGCAAAGGAAATTTATCAAAGAATTATTAGTAAACAGAAACATCTGGGGTGGGGAAGAAACGGGCTGCCCAGTTCTTCCCCACCCCCAGTCTCCAAATTATATTTAGATTTGAGCTCCAAACATTTGTTGCTGATTATATATTTTTAGTTCATATTGATTTATGTACGGAACCCGGGAAGGGACATGATTTTTTTTTATTTTATAAGTTGTGCACACAAGATAATATCCTGTGGGGACAAGATATTATCTTGTGCGGACAACATATTATCTTGTGCGTACAAGATACTATCTTGTGCAGACAAGATAACATCTTGTCCGCACAACATAACATCTTGTCCGCACAAGATATTATCTTGTGCGGGCAACATAATATCTTGTGCAGACAAGATATTATCTTGTCTGCACAAGATATTAAGTTGTGCGAACAAGATATTATCTTGTCCGCACAAGATAATATCTTGTCTGCACAACATAGATCTTGTGCGCACAAGATATTATCTTGTCCGCACAAGATATTATCCTGTCCGCACATAATATCTTGTCCGCACAACTTCCCAAGATCTATGTTGTGCAAACAAGATAATATGTTGTGCGAACAAGATAATATCTTGTCCGCACAAGATAATATCTTGTCTGCACAACTTCCCAAGATCTATGTTGTGCAAACAAGATAATTTGTTGTCCGCACAAGATAATATGTTGTCGGAACAAGATAATATCTTGTCCGCTCAAGATATTATCTTGCTGGCACAACATAATAAAAATAAAAAATCATGTCCTTTCCCAGGTTCCGTATTTATGTCTTAAATAGTGAAGAAAATTTATCCCAAGAAATTTTAGTAAACAGAAAAATCAGGGGTGGGGAAGAACTGGGCCGGCCCAGCTCTTCCCTGGGGAAGAAATGGGGTGGGGAAGAATTCGGCCGGCCCAGTTCTTCCCTGGGGAAGAAATGGGCCTGCCCAGTTCTTCCCCACCCATACTTTCCAAATTATAGTTAGACTGGAGCACTAAAGAGTTGTTACTTATTATATCTGTTTAGTGAATACCAATTAATGTCATAAAAAGCTAAGAAACTGGAATTGGGATGAAAATTTCCTTGGATCTCCATATATTGTATGTTATTGAGAAATTTTTGCCATTCAAGCTATAAAGACTCAAAATTACTTCAGAATGGGTTCTTTTTTAATTTTTAACAATTTGTGAGGCATAAATTTCTCGTTCTCTATGGTTCTAAAAAAAATTCAGGTGGGGAAGAAACCGACTGGGTGGGGAAGAACGGGCCGGCCCAGGGGAAGAAACTGACTGGGGGGGATGAACCGGCCTGTTACACCGGGATGAACCATATTCAAACTTTACTGAGATATTGTCATGATGAGCATTCTGGCTATGTTTGTGATGACTGGCCCATAACTGTGGCCTCTAGAGTGTTCACAACAAAAGTTTACGCACGGACGACGCACAACAGGCGAGGGACGGCGACGCTGGACACCTCACAGTCACAAAAGCTCACCATGACCTTTGGTCAGGTGAGCTAAAAATTAGATTACCATCTGGTCAAGAATTTTCTGTATAGCTTGAACGGCAAAATTTAAATATAAATATACAGTCAACCCTCTTTATACCAACATTCGATAATAACAACAAAACTCTTTATAACGACAATTTCGATGGAACAAATCCTTAGTTCAGGATGAGATGATTAATGATGATATTCAAGAATATTGTCATTATTTTATACTCCAAGTAACAAATGTAGTGGATATTTGTTAGAATTGCCTCAGCGAGGCGATTCTAACAAATATCCACAACATTTGTTTCTCCAAGTAACAAATGTTGTGGATGTTTGTTAGAATCGCCTCAGGGAGGCGATTCTAACAAATATCTACAACATTTGTTTCTTGGAGTAATTAAGGGAAAAAGTCCTTTATTGCCTATTATACTATTCCTTATTGGGATTCTTTATAGCGGCTAATTCGCTTTAGCGGCAAATTGTTATGGAACATATACTGTGAATGTAATGAGGCTCCTCTGTACTTTGCGCTGCAGAGTGAGTGAGTGTTTCAGTTTTACGTCCCACCAACAGCTAAGGTCATACGGAGACGGGACTTTGCGCTGCAGACAATTTGCATATGTCAAGCCCTATTTTCTCTGAAAAAAAGATAAAAAATGTCTGCTTTACAATTTTGTTGGTCATTTTATCGGTTAATAATTTGGAAAATAAAAAATTCTTACCAACTCTTTTTCTTGGTGGCTTGGGTCTTCTAAGTACTGATGGGGACTGAAAGGTATAGAAAAAGACAAGTTATAAAGGGCAATAGATGCACCTGCCATATTTTCTGCCATCTTTTGGGTGGTTGACTGTTTGTCAATCGACCCAAAGTAACCCAATAATCAAGAAGCTTCCCTGTGATTGTCCATGGGATTAGTACTGACCACATGAACAAATCCTGTGATTGTCCATGGGATTAGTACTGACCCCATGCACAAATCCTGTGATTGTCCATGGGATTAGTACTGACCCTATGCACAAATCCTGTGATTGTCCATGGGATTAGTATCGACCACATGTACAAATCCTGTGATTGTCCATGGTATTTGTACTGACCACATGCACAAATCCTGTGATCATCCATGGAATTAGTACTGACTACATGCACAAATCCTGTGATTGTCCATGTGATTAGTACTGACCACATGCACAAATCCTGTGATTGTCCATGGGATTCAACTGACCACATGCACAAATTCTGTGATTGTCCATAGGATTAGTACTGACCACTTGCAAAAATCCAGCAAGAAGCTTCCCTGTGATTGTCCATGGGATTAGTACTGACCATATGCACAAATCCTGTGATTGTCGATGGGATTTGTACTGACCAGATGCACAAATTCTGTGATTGTCCATTGGATTTATACTGACAACAGACACAAATCCTGTGATTGTCCATGGGATTAGTACTGACCCCATGCACAAATCCTCTGATTGTCCATGGGATTAGTACTGGCCACATGCACAAATCCTGTGATTGCCCATGGGATTAGTACTGACCCCATGCACAAATCTTGTGACTGTCCATGGGATTAGTACTGATCACATGCACAAATTCAGCAAGAAGCTTCCCTGTGATTGTCCATTGGATTTGTACTGACCACATGCACAAATCCAGCAAGAAGCTTCCCTGGGATTGTCCACGGGATAAGTACTGACCATATGCACAAATCCTGTGATTGTCCATGGGATTTGTACTCACCACATGTACAAATCCTGTGACTGTCCATGGGATTTATACTGACTACATGCACAAATCCTGTGATTGTCCATGGGATTAATACTGACCACATGCACAAATCCTGTGGTTGTCCATGGGTTTTGCACTGACCACATGAACAAATCCAGCAAGAAGCTTCCCTGTGATTGACCATGGGATTTGCACTGACCACATGAACAAATCCAGCAAGAAGCTTCCCTGTGATTGTCCATGGGATTTGTATTGACCACATGCAGAAATCCAGATACCCGTTATTTATAGCCATGCTATTCTTGTCACTGTGGCATTAGAGTCGTGTGTAAAGGGGGTTGTCGGTAAATCCTGGAACTAAGAAAACACGCCTATTCAAATATATATGAAAAATTTACCACCAAAAATTAGAATTTTTAATATACAAATTCTGATATTTTCAATATATCTGGTAAAACATAGATTGAGAGAACCCATCAGAACTGCCTAGTTCTAACAAGTACCCACAATCTATGTTTTTGAGCAGAAATAAGAAAAATAATGTATACCCTGTAAACCCAAGTTTTTCTGTATAAAAGTGGGGTTTAACGGGTCCCCATTTTCCCAGCCTACTTTCAGAGCTTTTTTCGGCCCCCGCCCTTTGGGGCTTGAAGAAATACATGGGCTGCATGATGCTTACATGCAGAGCTGAAACTGACCGCATACGGGTACTGGTAAACAACTTTGAGGATCTTAGCCTGCCAAGGCAAAGACGTGCAAGTCGGACTGTCCATGCTTATAAACCCTATTGGATTCATTGGGCGACAGGGCTTGAAATGTCATTTAATCTCAATGTCGGGTAAAAGTCCCAAAAAATTGCAAGCAATGTTTCCAAAATGACCTTTACGGTGTTGATGGGGATGTTAAACCTCCAATCAATCAATCAAATCAAAGATTATCAAACTACAGTCCAACCTGTGTAAAGCAAGCACCTATGGGATATTCATAAAGTGCTTGCTTAAGGCAGGTGCTTGCTTAACACAGGTAAATTTAATGCATTTTCCTTTTTAGGAACTGAATGCCTGCTTGCTTAAGACAGGTTCCTTGCTTAAAAGAGGTGGCCACTAAGACAGGTTTGACTGTATACGGAGTCCTTATGAAAACAGGGCCTTCTCTTAACCCTTATCCTGCTGAATAAATTAATTTTGCTAAACAAATTTCTGACTATCAACCAATCAAATTACTTGATACAATCTAATTATTCAACTCACAAACAGAGTAGATTCTGGTCAGTTCTGGAAAGGTAGGGGTTGTCGTATCCAGCGAGATCAGGGTTAAAAGGAAAGCATTTACTCCTTAGAAGAAAATTCTTTCTTTTATCCCTCATCCTGCTGAACACAACAACCCTTATTTTTGCAAACAGTGTAGATCCTGATCAGATGGCTTCTGAAGAAGCCATCTAAACAGAATCAACACTGTTTGTCATCCAGTTTGTGAATTTGTTGAAGTAAATACATCAAGTAATCTGATTGGTTCGAAGTCAGAAATGGGTGTGGCTAAATTAATTATGGGTTAACAGTAGACCAGTCTCAGATATTTTTTTTTTAAGTGTTGCCACCCCTACAGGTGTTTGTTTGTTTGTTTTGGAGTTTAATGGCCCAGTAAACACTATTTAGGTCATTTTTTAGAGGGTCAGTTTACCTATCCACACTTTTCCTGGGCAGGCTTATACTTAAGCGGGTCACCAGTACAGAGCACATTCTTTCGCCAGAAACTGACAACTGCCTTTCTTGAATCAGCGGAAGGGAGTGAATGACCATAGAAAAGATTTCATGATCAATCTCCACGAAAGAATGTTGCCGCCACCGGCCGGTATCAAACCCGCGTCCTCCTGATCACCAGTCAGACCAGCATCCGACTGAGCTACTGAGGCCAGCTAAAGGTGTTTGTTTGATTTGAGGTTTAACGTCCACAACAACACTATTTTGGTCAATCTGGAGACATTGCTTCTAATTTTGTGGGACATTTACCCAACATTGAGATGAAATGACAGATCAAGCCCTGCCATCTAATGAAACTGTCTGACTCGCACACCCTTTGCCTGGGCAGACTTAGACCTTCTAAGCAGTTTACCACCACCGGTACTCATGTGCGCTGTCAGCTTCTGCTCTGCATAGAAGCACTGTACAGCCTAATTTATTTCTCAATTGTCAAAATTGTTGCCTCCTCTAAAGGTATAGCCATCCCCTTATGATTATTAAAAATACCTCCAGGGGAGAGAAATGTGGCCAGAGCCCATCGGGGCTTGAAGAAATAGATGGGCTGCATGATGCTTCCAGGCAGAGCTGAAACCGACCGCACATGAGGACTGGTAAACCGCTTTGAGGATCTAAGCCTGCCCAGGTAAAGTGATGCGGGTTGGTCCGTCCAGGCTTATAAACCCCATTCATTGGTCGACAGGGCTTGAGATGTCATTTCATCTCAATGTTGGGTAAAAGTCCCACAAAACTGAAGGCAACATCACCTATACAGTGTTGACAGGGACGTTTAACCTCAAATCAAACAAACAAACAAAACTGTGAAAAGAGTTGCCGCCTCTAAAGGTGTATCAATCCCCTGAAGATTATTAACAATACTCTCAGGGGAGACAACTATCAGAAGAGTTGCTTCCCCTTTCAATCCCCTAAAGATTATTGACAATACTTCAATGTCAAAATCGAAATGACAACTACTTGTTTGTTTGAAATTGAACAGCAATATTTAGGTCAGTTCACTAAATGGAAAACCAGTACAGTGCGCAGTGACAACCAGCTCAAGGGACTCTGTATGCTTTTTCACACATTCTCATACCCTTTCTTCAAGCTGTCTTTCTGAAAGGTCATCATGGATATTGAGGACTATATGAGCTCCACCAAGCGAATTTGTGTCTTCGAGCATTCCATCATGACAAATTTTAACTGCGCATGCCCAGCCATTCAGAGGGGCCAGGGATATGGCTTTCTGTCTGAAGGTTCCTCTTGATTCACTGCTTGTATGAGCCAGCAGCGAAGGTTCTGGCGAGACTGGGCAGATGCGCAGGCTCGCCTGAACCTTCGCTGCTCGCATAGGTGATAAGTACATGTACCAAAATCGCTTGACGGGGCCCATATGATTAATCTGCCCCCGCCCATCGGGGCTGGAAGAAATGGATAGGCTATATGATGCTTCCACGCAGAGCTGAAACCGCCCGCACCCTAGTACTGGTAAACCGTTTAGAGGATCTAAGCCTGTCCAGGAATCGCGGTGCGTTGCGGGCCGTCCATGATTATGAACCCTATTGGTTTCACTGGGCGACAGGGCTTGAGATGTCATTTCATCTCAATGTCGGGTAAAAGTCCCACAAAATTGGAAGCAACATCTCCAAAATGACCTATATAGTGTTGACAGGGACGTTAAACCTCAAATCAAACAAACAAACAATATGATTATGTTCTAAGCATTAAAAGTCACCAACTGGTATCTATGATCTCGTCTGAGAGATGCAGCTCCAATTTAAGGGGTGTCTGGCTGACATTGACATAGGTCTTAACCCTTGTCCTGCTGAGCCCGGATATGCCTTATTTTCCAAACAATGAAGATCCAGATCAGATGGCTTCTAACGAAACCATCTGATCAGGATCTATATTGTTATAGCCATTCAGATTGTGAATTTGTTGCAATAATTTGCATCAAATAATCTGATTGGTTGATAATCGGTAGTGGGTGTGGCATATATGAATATTCAGCAGGACATGGGTTAATCCTTAAGCTGCCGAGAAAAACTGGGTATGAAAATGTCGTCTGTTTATGTTGTCAACTGAATCTTCTTGCAAACTTTTTAAATACATTTTTTGTAGCCAGCCTCAGTCAGATGGGCATCTGACTGGCGATCAGGAGGACGCGGGTTCGATACCTGTCGGGGTCAGCAACAGTCTTTCATAGAGATTGATCATGAAATCTTTTCTACGGTCATTCTCTCCCTACTGCTAATTCAAGAAGGACAGTTGTCAGTTTCTAGTGAAAAAATGTGCACTGTACTGGTTAACCGCTTACGTATAAGCCTGCCCAGGAAAAGTGTGGATCGGCTCAAAAATGACCTATAATAGTGTTGACTGGGCTGTTAAACTCCAATACAAAACAAGAGGGCCCAATGGCCCTATATTGCTCACCTGTGTACCAGAAAATCATTAGTGTAGGAGACCACTTGACATTGCTACATACTAAATATCTAAGCTCAGGCAAAGCAGTGTCCATGCTTATAAACCCTACTGGTTTCATTGGGCTACAGGGCTTGAGATGTAATTTCATCTCAATGTCTGGTAAAAGTCCCACAAAATTGGAAGAGACATCTCCAAAATGACCTATACAGTGTTGACGGGGATATAAAACCACAAATCAAACAAAATCTGTGCCTTAATGTTTTGGAGAAAAATTATATTTTTAAGTTTTTTCCAGTATAAGTCTATAGGAGCTAATGAGCCCTGGGGCTTGACCAATTTTGACCCAAAGGGCATGGTTGGCAGGATTTATGTAGGCGACCATTTTGTGTTGCTATATATTAAATATCTAAGGTCTGTACTTCATGGTTTCAAAGAAGATGTTTGAAGCTTTTTCCATTATAAGTTTGTTGGAGTTTAGGGGCCACAGGATTTGGACCCCAGGGGCATGATTGGCAGGATTCATGTAGGCAACCAATCGACATTGCTACATGCTAAAAACCTAAGCTCTGGGACTTATGGTTTCAGAGAAGAAGATTTTTTTCCCCATTTGAAGTTGTTGTTTTTTTTTTCATTATAAGGGCCCTGTGGTTTCAGAGAAGAAGATTTTTGAAGTTTCTCCAATTGTAAGTCTATGGAAACTAAAGGGCCCTGGGGTGGGGCCAATTTGGATCCCAGGGGCATGACTGGCAGGATTTATGTAGGTGGCCACTTGATGTTGCTACATACTAAAAATCAAAGCTTTGGGCCTTATGGTTTCATAGGAGAAGATTTTTTAATTTTTTTTTCCATTATAAGTCTATTGGAGGTGATGAGCTGGGGCGAGGCCAATTTTGACCCCAGGGGCAGGGTTAGCAGGATTTATGTAGCTGGCTATTTTATGTTGCTAGATACTAAATATCTAAGTTCTGTGCTTCACAGTTTCTGAGAAGAACATTATTTAAGCTTTTTTCCATTATGAGTCTCTGGGAGTTAAGGGGCCCCGGGGCATGGCCCATTTGGAATCCAGGGGCATGATTAGCAGGAAATATGAAGGTGACCACTTGCCGTTGCTACATGCTAAATATCTAAGCTCTGGGCGCTGTGGTTTCTGAGAAGAAGATTTTTGAAGTTTTTTTTTTCCATTATGAGTCTATGGGAGCTAAGGGGGTCTCAGGGTGTGGCCCATTTGGACCCCAGGGGCATGATTGGCAGGAATTATGTAGGTGATCACTTGTCATTGCTACATGCTAAATATCTAAGCTCTGGGCCCTATGGTTTCAGAGAAGAAGATTTTTGAAGCTTTTTTCCATTATGAGTCTATGGGAGCTAAGGGGCCCCGGGCGTAGCCCATTTGGACCCCACGGGCATGATTGGCCAGATTTATGTAGGTCGACACTTGCCATTGGTACATGCTAAATATCTAAGCTCTGGGCCCTGTGCTTTCAGAGAAGAAGGTTTTTTAAGCTTTTATTCCATTATGAGTCTATAGGAGCTAAGGGGCCCCGGGGCGTGGCCCTTATGGATCACAGGGGCATGATTGGCAGGAATTATGTAGGTGACCACTTGCCGTTGCTATGTGCATAATATCTAAGCTCTGGGCGCTGTGGTTTCAGAGAAGAAGATTTTTTTAAGCTTTTTTCCATTATGAGTCTCTGGGAGCAAAGGGGCCCCGGCGCGTGGCCCATTTGGAACCCAGGGGCATGATTGGCAGGAATTATGTAGGTGACCAATTGCCCTTGCAACATGATAAATATCTAAACTCTGGGCCCTGTGGTTTCAGAGAAGAAGATTTTTGAAGTTTTTTTTTTTCCATTATGAGTCTATGGGAGCTAAGGGGCCCCGGGGCGTGGCCCATTTGGACATTTTTCGGGCATGATTGGCAGGATTTATGTAGGTGATCACTTGATGTTGCTACATGGCAAATACCTCAGCTCACAGCCCTGTGGTTTCAGAGAAGAAGATTTTTGAAGCTTTTTTTTTTTTTTTGGTAATTTATAGATTTATTCAGAATACTAATCATTCAGCATCTAAGAAGTCACATGATATTTCATTGTCCAGTCACATGACAGCATAATGGCTGATCAAAGAACATAATTATTATATATGTTGTAAAATGGTAGCACAGCAGATGTTGCTATTGAGTCGCAACATAAGAGGGAGACATTTACATCATGTTTCATCACATGATTATGTCCGTGAAATGAACACCCCATTAAACCCCACTTTATATAGAGAAATCTGGAGTTTACTGGGGGTATACATTATTTTACTTACTTCTGCCCCAAGACATAGGTTAGGGGTACTCGTTAGAACCACCTCAATGAGGCGGGTCTAACAAGCACCCACAATCTATGTTTGCAGTATAGATAAGAAATATGTCACGGATTTTCATCAGAAAGATAGCCATGTTGGAGATAGGAAAAAATGCACTATGTTGCACAGGTGTGTTATCGTAATGTAGTAATCCCTGCACTGGTGTGTTATCGAACTGTAGTAATCCCTGCATTGGTGTAGTCTTGTCAGGGCTTTCCTTGTTTCCTGATTCTGTAAGAACCCGATTGTCTCCAAGATTAGGCTGGAGAACTGATACTGAAAAGGGACTCTGACTGTTTCAACTTCTGTTTGAAAGCAAACAGTGTTGACTCTGATCAGACGTCACAATCTGTGGTGTCTGATATGGGACTACACTGTTTGCCAATTTCCCAGGACACAAGGCCAGCCCAGATTTTACAGATAACAAACCCTTTTTAAAAAATGCTCTAACGTAAGAGGGATAGCCATAGTCACATGGACAATTGCAGACGGGAAGCTTTTCTACTTAGTAACTCTGTGTTGATTCCAAAAATGCAGTGTTTACCAATAAAGATTTATTAGCAAAGATCATCTCAAGTCAGAATTCTACAAAAAGTCTATGATTCTGCATTATTTGCATACTTGTTTGCAAAGCATGTTTTGATAATTGCTCATAATCATGAAAACACTATACATCAGCAGGGCCAAGTTGCCCAATGCTTACAGTCATTAGTTAACATTAAGTTAAATATTTGTTTAATCATTCAGTATGGCAAATACATTGCTATTTTTGCTGAAAACATCATGTTAACAAGTCTGTGTAATGCACACCCTTCTAAACCACAATTTATATAGCGATAACCAGGCTTTACTGGGGTGCATATTATTTTTTTTCTTATTTCTGCTCCAAGACATTATGTTGTGGGTACTCAATAGAACCGTACTGAGGTGGTTCTAATGAGCACCACCAAGCATGTTTTTGATATTAATAAGGAAAAATATCACAAGTTTTCATAAAAATTCACTATTTTGTACACATGAAAAATGCACCATGAAGCTTTTTTCAATTATGAGTCTATAGGAGCCGAAGGGCCCCAGGGCGTGGCCCGTTTGGAACCCAGGGGCATGATTGGCAGGAATTATGTGGGTGACCACTTGCCGTTGCTACATGCTAAATATCTAAGCTCTGGGCCTTGTGGTTTCCAAGAAGAAGACTACATGCTAAATATCTAAGCTCTGGGCCCTGTTGTTTCCGAGAAGAAGATTTTTGAAGCTTTTTGTTCCATTATGAGTCTGTGGGAGCAGAGGGGCCCCGGGGCATCGCCCATTTGGAACCCAGGGGCATGATTGGCAGGAATTATGTAGGTGACAACTGGCGGCTGCTACATGCTAAATATCTAAGCTCTGGGCCCTGTGGTTTCAGAGAAGAAGATTTTGAAGCTTTTTTTCCATTATGAGTCTATGGGAGCTAAGGGGCCCCAGGGTGTGGCCAATTTGGGCCCCAGGAGCATGATTGGCAGGAATTATGTAGGTGACCACTTGCCATTGCTATATGCCAAGTATCTCAGCTCTGGGCCTTGTGGTTTCAGAGAAGAAGATTTTTTAAGCTTTTTTCCATTATGAGTCTATAGGAGCTAAAGGGCCCCAAGGCGTGGCCCGTTTGGACACCAGGGGCATGATTGGCAGGAATTATGTAGGTGACCACTTGCCATTGCTACATGCTAAATATCTAAGCTCTGGGCCCTGTGGTTTCTGAGAAGAAGATTTTTTAAGCTTTTTTTCCATTATGAGTCTATGGGAGTGAAGGGGCCCCGGGGCGTGGCCCATTTGGAACCCAGGGGCATGATTGGCAGGAATTATGTAGATGACCACTGGCAGCTGCTACATGCTCAATATCTAAGCTCTGGGCCCTGTGGTTTCCGAGAAGACAATTTTTTAAGCTTTTTTTCCATTATGAGTCTATGGGAGCTAAGGGGCCCCGGGGTGTTTCCCATTTGGACCCCAGTGGCATGATTGGCTGGAATTATGTAGGTTACCACTTGCCGTTGCTCCATGCCAAATATCTCAGCTCGGGGCCCTGTGGTTTCAGAGAAGAAGGTTTTTGAAGCTTTTTTCCATTATGAGTCTATGGGAGCTAAGGGGCCCCGGGGTGTGGCCAATTTTTGGCCCAAGGAGCATGATTGGCAGAAATTATGTAGGTGACCACTTGCCGTTGCTACATGCCAAATATCTCAGCTCTGGGCCTTGTGGTTTCAGAGAAGATTTTTGAAGCTTTTTTCCATTATGAGTCTATAGGAGCTTAAGGGCCCCAGGGTGTGGCCCGTTTGGACCCCAGGGGCATGATTGGCAGGAATTATGTACTTGACCACTGGCCATTGCTACATGCTAATTATCTAAGCTCTGGACCCTGTGGTTTCAGAGAAGAAGATTTTTGAAGCTTTTTTCCATTATGAGTCTATGGGAGTTAAGGGGCCCTGGGGTGTGGCCAATTTTTGGCCCCAGGAGCATGATTGGCAGGAATTATGTAGGTGACCACTTGCCGATGCTACATGCCAAATATCTCAGCTCTGGGCCTTATGGTTTCAGAGAAGAAGATTTTTGGAGCTTTTTTCCATTATGAGTCTATAGGAGCTAAAGGGCCCCGGGGCGTGGCCCGTTTGGACCCCAGGGGCATGATTGGCAGGAATTATGTACTTGACCACTGGCCATTGCTACATGCTAATTATCTAAGCTCTGGACCCTGTGGTTTCAGAGAAGATTTTTGAAGCTTATTTCCATTATGAGTCTATGGGAGTTAAGGGGCCCTGGGGTGTGGCCAATTTTTGGCCCCAGGAGCATGATTGGCAGGAATTATGTAGGTGACCACTTGCCGTTGCTACATGCCAAATATCTCAGCTCTGGGCCTTATGGTTTCAGAGAAGAAGATTTTTGGAGCTTTTTTCCATTATGAGTCTATAGGAGCTAAAGGGCCCCAGGGCGTGGCCCGTTTGGACCCCAGGGGCATGATTGGCAGGAATTATGTACTTGACCACTGGCCATTGCTACATGCTAATTATCTAAGCTCTGGACCCTGTGGTTTCAGAGAAGAAGATTTTTGAAGCTTTTTTCCATTATGAGTCTATGGGAGTTAAGGGGCCCTGGGGTGTGGCCAATTTTTGGCCCCAGGAGCATGATTGGCAGGAATTATGTAGGTGACCACTTGCCGTTGCTACATGCCAAATATCTCAGCTCTGGGCCTTATGGTTTCAGAGAAGAAGATTTTTGGAGCTTTTTTCCATTATGAGTCTATAGGAGCTAAAGGGCCCCGGGGCGTGGCCCGTTTGGACCCCAGGGGCATGATTGGCAGGAATTATGTAGGTGAACACTTGCCGTTGCTACATGCTAAATATCTAAGCTCTGGGCCTTTTGGTTTCCGAGAAGAAGATTTTTGAAGCTTTTTGTTCAGAGAAGAAGATTTTTGAAGCTTTTATCCATTATGAGTCTATAGGAGCTAAAGGGCCCTGGGGCGTGGCCAATTTGGGCCCCAGGACCATGATTGGCAGGAATTATGTAGGTAACCACTTGCTGTTGCTACATGCCAAATATCTCAGCTCTGGGCCCTGTGGTTTCAGAGAAGAAGATTTTTGAAGCTTTTTTCCATTATGAGTCTATGGGAGCTAAGGGGACCCAGGGTGTGGCCCATTTAGACCCTAGGGGTATGATTGGCTGGAATTATGTAGGTTACCACTTGCTGTTGCTACATGCCAAATATCTCAGCTCAGGGCCTTGTGGTTTCACAGAAGAAGATTTTTGAAGGTTTTTTCCATTATGAGTCTATAGGAGCTAAAGGGCCCCGGGGCGTGGCCCTTTTGGACACCAGGGGCATGATTGGCAGGAATTATGTAGGTGACCACTTGCCGTTGCTACATGCTAAATATCTAAGCTCTGGGCCTTGTGGTTTCCGAGAAGAAGATTTTTGAAGCTTTTTGTTCCATTATGAGTCTATGGGAGCGAAGGGGCCCCGGGGCATGGCCCATTTGGAACCCAGGGGCATGATTGGTAGGAATTATGTAGGTGACCACTTGCCATTGCTACATGCTAATTATCTAAGCTCTGGACCCCGTGGTTTCAGAGAAGAAGATTTTTGAAGCTTTTTTTCCATTATGAGTCTATGGGAGCTAAGGGGCCCCGGGGTTCGGCCAATTTGGGCCCCAGGAGCATGATTGGCAGGAATTATGTAGGTGACCACTTGCCATTGCTATATGCCAAAGTTCTCAGCTCTGGGCCCTGTGGTTTCAGAAAAGAAGATTTTTGAAGCTCTTTTCCATTATGAGTCTATAGGAGCTAAAGGGCCCCGGGGTGTGGCCCGTTTGGACCCCAGGGGCATGATTGGCAGGAATTAATATGTAGGTGACCACTTGCCATTGCTACATGCTAAATATCTAATCTCTGGGCCCTGTGGTTTCTGAGAAGAAGATTTTTGAAGCTTTTTGTTCCATTATGAGTCTATGGGAGCGAAGGGGCCCCGGGATGTGGCCAATTTGGACCCCAGGAGCATGATTGGCAGGAATTATGTAGGTGACCACTGGCCATTGCTACATGCTACGTATCTAAGCTCTGGACCCTGTGGTTTCAATGAAGAAGATTTGTGAAGCTTTTTTCCATTATGAGTCTGTGGGAGCTAAGGGGGCCCCGGGGTGTGGCCAATTTGGGCCCCAGGGGCATGATTGGCAGGAATTATGTAGGTGACCACTGGCCATTGCTACATGCTAAATATCTAAGCTCTGGGCCCTGTGGTTTCCGAGAAGAAGATTTTTGAAGCTTTTTGTTCCATTAGGAGTCTATGGGAGCGAAGGGGCCCCGGGGCGTGGCCAATTTGGACCCCAGGAGCATGATTGGCAGGAATTATGTAGGTGACCACTGGCCTTTAATACATGCTAAATATCTAAGCTCTGGGCCCTGTGGTTTCAGAGAAGAAGATATTTTAATTGTTTCCCATTGTAAGTCTATGGGAGCTATATGTTGCCATAGGCCCCCGCCCATAGGGGCTTGAAGAAATATATGGGCTGCATGATGCTTCCATGCAGAGCTGAATCCGGCCCGCCTACTAGTACTGGTAAACCGCTTAGAGGATCTAAGCCTGTCCAGGAACCGCGGTGCAAGGTGGGACCGTCCATGCTAATAAACCCTATTGGTTTCATTGGGCGACAGGGCTTAAGATGTCATTTCATCTCAATGTCGGGTAAAAGTCCCACAGAATTGGAAGCAACATCTCCAAAATGACCTTTACAGTGTTGACGGGGACGTTAAACTACAAGTCAAACAAACAAACTATATGTTGCCATGGCAACCACAATTCCAATCTGATCAGCCCAAAAACCTTATGCAGCTTCCCCCCATATAATGCACAAAAAGTACGTAAAATTCGCCAGGGGCACGCTTCGTTACGCGTAACAAAAGTTACAAAGGGATTATATAGGGAAAAACACTCTGCACCTCATTTGGACTGTAACGAGCCAAAAATCTGGGGCATATTTTCTCCCGGCGTAACGTAACAAACGTAACAAAGGGATTATATGGGGAAAGAAAATCTGCACATTCAACTGGACCGTAACGAGCCAAAAATCTGGGGCATATTTTCTTCCAGCGTAACGTAACAAACGTAACGAAGGAAATAAATAGGGAAAAAACACTCTGCACCTCATCTGGACCGTAACGGGCGTAACGATAATCTGGGACATGTCTTCGTTATGTAACGAGCATAACGAGCAAAATTCTGGGGCACATTTTCTCCCAACTTAACGTAACAAACGTATATATTTCCTTCGTTGCGTTTGTTATGTTACATTGGGAGAAAATGTGCCCCAGAATTTTTCTGGTTTTCCTTGTAACATAATGGAGACAAGTCAAAGAATATTCCTGTTTTGCTCGTTACGGTCCAATTGTGGTGCTGAGTGTTTTTCCCTATATATTTTATTCGTTACGTTTGTTACGCGTAACGTAGCGCGCCTCTGGAAAATTTTACGTACTTTTTGTGAAGTATCTAAAAGATAGAGGTAAAAAACACTCTGCACCTCATTTGGACCATATCGGGCGTAACGCGGATATTCTTGGACATGTCTAAGTTACGTAACGAGTGTAAAATTCTGGGGCACATTTTCTCCCATGCCCTGCCGGTAGGATACCAGGTTCAGAACTGGGATACCATGCTACACTTGTACGATTCAAGGAGTTGGGCTGGGATACCCTGCTGCACCAGAGGGATAATAGGATAAGGTCCGGAATGCTGTCCTCCACCGGTAGGATGCCAGGATCAGATCTGGGATACCAGAATCATGCATGAGATACCATGCTTGATCAGTAAGATTCCAGGATCAGGCCATGGATATCATACTGATCAAATAAGAATATATTGGTTTCATTGGGTGACAGGGCTTGAGATGTCAATTCATCTCAATGCCAGGTAAAAGTCCCACAATTTGGAAGCAAAGTCTCTCCAAAATGACCTATTCGGTGTTGACAGGGATTTTAAACCTCAAATCAAACAAATATAAGCTCACCTGAGCCTGTTATCCGATTACATATAGAGGGCTTAGCGCAAGATTATTGTATCTGCATTTTCAAGATTTTTCAGGAGAAACAAAAAACATTCCTATTTTCTTGATATTATGGCAACCATTACATCTTAACATATTTTGAAGGCTAAAAGGTGTTTATTTGAACCAAGGCAGTTTTATACAAATCAAACACTTAATAAAGGAGACCTTGACCTTTCATTCAGTTACAATAGTTTTGCATGCAAAAACCTAACTTTTGTATACAGATTTTTGGTGCAAAACTATTGTATCTGCAGTTACAATAGTTTTGCACTTAAAATGTTAAGATTGTGATGTAAATATTGTGTAAATAATGTAGATACAATAGTTTTGCACCAACTCAGAAGCATAGGGATGCACCAATAAAGCCTTCAGAACCATAGAATTTTTACAGAAACAAGTTGAAACCTAGAACTTGTTTTTCTACAAAAACACATATGTCTCCCCCGTTTTTGACTGCTAAGTATAACCTTGACACTTGGAGGTATTGAGCTGGGTCTTATGTGCAACACATCATCTAATGAAGATGAACATTTCTGCATAGTAACTTCAAAAATGTTCAAAGAAAAATAAAAAAGTTATTGGCCGTAAACAAAAAAAAAAACACTTTTTTACCTTTGACCTCTAAGTATGGCCTTGACCTTTGAGGTAGAACACATCGTCTCATGATGGTTAACATTTCTGCCAAGTAATTTCATAATCCACTAAAGAATAAGGAAGTTATTGACTGTCCCTTTTTTTACCTTTGACTTCTAGGTATGACCTTGACATTGGAGGTATGGACCTTGGTCTTGCACCTGACTCATGGTCTAATGACTGTGAACATTTCTGCATGGTTACTTTATAACGACCATCCAGAAATAAAAAAAGTTAGCTAGAAATGGTGTTTGTAAAACACAATGCCCCCAACCTTTGCTTGTCCCTAGATGGCAAAATATTCAACAAATATTGTTAAAGACTCAAAAACATACAACAAGAATTATGCCGAAGGCTATGTCATGCCTGTGGGGGGCGCATAGTCACCAAACCATGAAATCTACGTCAAGGTCAAACATGGATGCCTGCATAAAAATTTTACTCCTAGTTCCAAGCATGAACCAAGTATCATCAATGAAACTCTTAAAAACAGATTCTTACATCAGGGTGAAAGTTAGGGTTGTCACACTATTTTACAAAGTCAGTTTTTTTTCCCTATATATATTTCCTTCGTTACGTTTGTTACGTTACGTTGGGAGAAAATGTGCCCCAGATTTTTGCTCGTTACACTCGTTACGTAACGAAGACATGTCCAAGAATATCCTCATTATGCTCGTTACGGTCCAAATGAGGTGCAGAGTGTTTTTCCCTATATATTTCCTTCGTTACGTTTGTTACGTTACGTTGGGAAAAAATGTGCCCCAGATTTTTGCTCGTTACACTCGTTACTTAACGAATAGACATTTCCAAGAATATCCTCGTTACGCTTGTTACGGTCCAAATGAGGTGCAGAGTGTTTTTTACTATATATTTCCTTCGTTACGTTTGTTACGTTACGTTGGGAGAAAATGTGCCCCAGATTTTTGCTCGTTACGCTCGTTACGTAACAAAGACATGTCCAAGAATATCCTCGTTACAGTCCAAATGAGGTGCTGAGTGTTGTTTCCCTATCTATTTCCTTCGTTATGTTTGTTACATTACGTTGGGAGAAAATGTGCCCCAGATTTTTGCTCGTTACGCTCGTTACGTAACGAAGACATGTCCAAGAATATCCTCGTTACGCTTGTTACGGTCCAAATGAGGTGCAGAGTGTTTTTTCCCTATATATTTCCTTCGTTACGTTTGTTACGTTACATTGGGAGAAAATGTGCCCCAGATTTTTGCTCGTTACGCTCGTTACGTAACGAAGACATGTCCAAGAATATCCTCGTTACGCTCGTTACTGTCCAAATGAGGTGCAGAGTGTTTTTTCCCTATAAATTTCCTTCGTTACGTTTGTTACGTTACGTTGGGAGAAAATGTGCCCCAGATTTTTGCTCGTTACGCTCGTTACGTAACGAAGACATGTCCAAGAATATCCTCTTTACGCTCGTTACGGTCCAAATGAGGTGCAGAGTGTTTTTTCCCTATATATTTCCTTCGTTACTTTTGTTACGTTACGTTGGGAGAAAATGTGCCCCAGATTTTTGCTCGTTACGCTCGTTACGTAACGAAGACATGTCCAAGAACATCCTCGTTAAGCTCGTTACGGTCCAAATGAGGTCCAGAGTGTTTTTTCCCTATATATTTCCTTCGTTGCGTTTGTTATGTTACATTGGGAGAAAATGTGCCCCAGAATTTTTCTGGTTTTCCTTGTAACATAATGGAGACAAGTCAAAGAATATTCCTGTTTTGCTCGTTACGGTCCAATTATGGTGCTGAGTGTTTTTCCCTATATATTTTATTCGTTACGTTTGTTACGCGTAACGTAGCGCGCCTCTGGAAAATTTTACGTACTTTTTGTGAAGTATCTACTTCCCCCTACCTGATGATGCTTCTCATGAAATTTGATCAAGATTGACCATGGGGTATTAAAGATATACTTATTTGAAATTGTTTATGGACGCACGGCGGACAAAAAGTGATCACAAAAGATCACCTTGTCACTACGTGACAGGTGAGCTAAAAACACATCCTGGAGGAGCAGTCTGATCTGGATCCACACTGCAACAACGACTTTTAAAGTAACTGGCAGACAACAAAGCAAATGACAATGGTCGTGATTTGCATTTTATAGGTTTACTCTACCTTTTTGTTCACAACAACACTTATCTTTGCAAACACTGAAGAAGCCATCTGATCAGGATCTACACTGTTTGGCATTCAGTTTATGAATTTGTAGCAATAAATTACATCAAGTCATTTGATTGGTTGATAGATAGAAATGGGTGTGGCTTAAATGAATATTCAGCAAGATAAGGGTTAACAACAGTGTAGATCCAGATCAGCTGAAGAAGCCATCTGATCAGGATCTACACTGTTTGGCATTCAGTTTATGAATTTGTAGCAATAAATTACATCAAGTCATTTGATTGGTTGATAGATAGAAATGGGTGTGGCTTAAATGAATATTCAGCAAGATAAGGGTTAACAACAGTGTAGATCCAGATCAGCTGAAGAAGTCAACTGGTCAGGATCTACACTGTTTGTCATGCACTTAATGAATTTAACGAATACATTATATCAAGTAATTTGACTAGCTTATAGTTAGAAATGGCTTAATCAATTTATTCAGCAGGATAAGGGTTAACCCTTAAGATGCCGAGAAAAACTACATCTGAAAATGTTGTTTGCTTATGTCGTCTGCTGAATCTTCTTGCAAACCTTTTAGAAATATTTGTTCATACAGGCAAACAGTGTGGACCCAGATCAGACTGCTCATAGATTCGCAGTCTGATTTTGGTTCACACTGATTGCAAAAATTACTTTTAAAGTAACTGGCAGACAACAAAGCAGACGATTGAGGTTTAACTTCCCCGTCAACACTGTATAGGTCATTTTGGAGATGTTGCTTCCAATTTTGTGGGACTTTTACCCAACACTGAGATGAAATGACATCTCAAGCCTTGTCGCCCAATGACACCCGTAGGGTTTATAAGCATGGACGGTCCGTCTGGCACCGCTTTGCCTAGGCAGGCTTAGATCTCTAAGCAGTTTACCAATACTCGTGTGCGGCCAGTTTCAGCTCTGCGTGGAAGCATCATGCAGCCCATCTATTTCTTCCAGCCCTGATGAGCGGGGCTCATAAAACAGCCAATGCTGACACAAACAGGATACACACCAAAAAACAAGTCCCCCTCCCCTTGGCTCCCCCTCCCCCCAGCTGGGGGAGATAATTCCTGTTTGGATATGACAGTCTCATTACAGCATGATATTCTGTAAGACTCCCAAAGTATAGCATTACAAAGATGCTGTCATCAGTTGCAGAACTAACCCATTTTATTCCAAATGAAAAGCTTCCACCTCGAATATATAGCAGTAGTCTTCCATCTAACTTCCGTTCAACTCATATCCTGCTGAATAGCTGAATTACCCACAACCATTTCGGACTATCAGCCAATCAAAATACGTGAGATAATTGTTTTTGTTTAAATTCACAAACTGCAAGATAAACAGTGTAGATCCTGATCAGATGGCCATCTGATCTGGATCTACATTACAGTAAAACCTGCCTTAGTGGCCACCTCTATTAAGCCAGCAACCTGTTTTAAGCAAGCAAGCATTCAGTTCCCAAAAAGGAAAATGCATTAAAATTGACCTGTGTTAAGCAAGGGCCTGTCTTAAGCAAGCACTATTTGAATATCCATAAGGTGCTTGCTTAATACAGGTTGGACTGTATTTACAAAGGTAGGGGTAGCCGTAATTCACTGACTGACTGACTGTTGTTTTTAAGGTAACTGGGCGCCAAGGGCACATATGGGCTACCCCCAGTTCGCCAGATGGGATTAGTTGTAGGTACTGCTCTTTTCCCTAGGCTGCCAATATGCTGACTCCTGTCTGCTTGACGGTTATCAGCTAGCCGATTGGTAGGTGACTTCTTTCGCGGAGGACGTAAGAAGTAGGTCAATCCCACTTCTCCCGTACCCCGCTCAAGATGCCATGTAGGCACAGAATGCACCAAATGTTAAGAGTTTGTCCTGTAAAATGAGTAGTCCTCTGGCGGTGTTCGATTTTTGAATGCAAATGCAGACCAATGGTCGGGCTCTAGAATGTGGTGACACGTTGCCAATTCCGGCTGCAAAATGTGTCAGTACTGAGGAAAAAAGCTTCTCATGCATTATCGGTTTTGGCTTCCATTAGACTCTACCCCCACCCCTGCCATGGTAGAGAAAACGCCTATGGACACGGTGCTTGTTAAAGGGTGATAATGCATGTAATTTTGAATTTTGAACAGCGGTCAAAAGTGAGCCAGGAAGGGTTACTATTAGACCAGCCAATTTCAGCAAAGTGTCCTAGTACCCGTGCTCTACCACCCTGAAAACACTCCTATGATAATCTTGGTAGTACCGTGTACTACTGGCCCCTAATTAAGCTGCGTTGGGATGTCATATGTTGGTGTTTTGGTTGTTGCTTTTCTCTTAGTTTGTAGTTAATCCAGCCAATCAGTGTGCAGTTAGTGACTTCTATCGCGGAGGATGCAAAGGGAGGTCAATCCTATTTCGCTTCTTAGCTTTTTCAGTTTAATCACTATTACATGTTTTATTTTTATATAATTCCAATCCTCCATCATTATGTACATTTGTAGAAATTTGATTGGTTAAAATAAATGTTTTATACTTTGATAAATTCCCCGAGCAAGAATCTCAGATTTATAGAACAACAAGATTGTCGAATCAGGGACCAGTTCAGCTAAACAGAAGCAAATTACTGAAATGCATTTTGTTCTGGGCTAAGTGCTCTCTAACAAAGTAACAGATTGCCAAAATTACATATGTAATGGTATCAAAATGCGGGCTTAGTGCTCTGTAACCCAGCATGCAACATTAACCCAAGACTGATGGACATTGTCTACTTGGAAGCTGGTCAGGTCTAGTAAGGTCAGTGTTTGGCTGGTCCGAATGGTTCAGTTTATAAGCTGCCACCACAGTTGTTAAAATCCATGTTTTAAATTCTTTTACCAAAAATTGGCTTCTGTCAGTGTTTTTTTTTTCTAATTAAATCAATAATACCGTACTGATCCAAAGTGTTGGGACAGCCAGGTCTAAGCAAATAGTGCAGACAGGAGCAGTCTCATCAGGGTGTCCACTGTTTGCCTTTTGGTCTGCACCTTTTTGACTCGTTGCTTGACCAGGAAACGGAGAATATTTCAGCAAGTCCTCAAGGTGTCAGAATTTTTAGGATTTCTAAGATAATAGAAATATTTGATGCCTGTACGAGTGCTCTGTATTCCAGTCACAAGTTCCCAAAATTACATATGTAATGGAACCAAAATGTGAGCTAAGTGCTCTGTAACCCAGTAACAAGTTGCCAAAATTACGTGCATAATGGAACCAAAATGTGGGCTTAGTGCTCTGTAACCCAGTAACAAGTTGCCAAGATTACAAACATAATGGAACAAAAATTTGGGCTAAGTGCTCTGTAACCCAGTAACAAGTTGCCACAATTACATATGTAATGGAACCAAATGTGGGCTAAGTGCTCTGTAACACAGTAACAAGTTGCCAAAATTACATATGTAATGGAACCAAAATGTGGGCTTAGTGCGCTGTAACCCAGTAACAAGTTGACAAAATTACATATGTAATGGAACCAAAATTTGGGCTAAGTGCTCGGCAACCCAGCAACAAGTTGCCAAAATTACATATGTAATGGAACCAAAATTTGGGCTTAGTGTTCGGCAACCCAGTAACTAGTTGCCAAAATTACATATGTAATGGAACCAAAATTAGGGCTTAGTGCTCTGTAACCCAGTAACAAGTTGCCAAGACTACATACATAATAGAACCAAAATTTGGGCTTAGTGCCCTGTAACCCAGTAACAAGTTGCCAAAATTACATATGTAATAGAACCAAAATTTGGGCTAAGTGCTCTGTAACCTAGTAACTAGTTGCCAAAATTACATATGTAATGGTACCAAAATGTGGGCTAAAAGCTCGGCAACCCAGTAACAGGTTGCCAAAATTAAATATGAAATGGAACCAAAGTGTACTTTTTTGGTTGTCTCGGCAGTTATTCAGAGAACACCCAGAAAGTTCCAGAAAGTAAGCCTGGAGACAACTTTTGGAGGCGCCTCTGCAGTTGTTCAGGGAGATTCTGCAGTATTCTCTGGAATGGTTGCTTGTGACAACACAGGAGTGACAGATAAGTGGTTTATTGAGACATTTTTCAATGAAGAGTGTTGCAGAGGTGGGACAGTGATTGTAACCCAGTAACATAAAACCACACTATCAAGCATAGAACTGTCCTAACAGTTCCATGAATATATAACTATATAAAAGGCAAAAGATAAAGAACAAGAGGGCCCAGAGGGCCCTGATTTGCTCACCTGAATGTCACTGTCTAACAGACTTCTGTTCCCTACATAAGTCTGTAAAACCAGTGGGCACCGGGATGGGCCCATTTTTGGCCCCAGGGCTGTAATTTGAACAATCTTGGTAGAGGTATACTAGACCAAGCTTCATACTAAATATCAAAGACCTGAGCCTTCTGGTTTCAGACAAGAAGATTTTAAAAGGTTTTCCCTACATAAGTCTATGTAAAACTAGTGGGCCTGGGGGCGGAGCCATTTTTGGCCCCAGGGGTATAATTTGATTAATCTTGGTCGAGGTCCATTAGACAAAACTTCATACCAAATATCAAAGAACTGAGCCTTCTGGTTTCTGACAAGAAGATTTATAAAGCTTTTCCCTGTATAAGTCAACGTAAAACCAGTCGGCCGCGGGGAAGGGGGCAGTTATAGCCCAAGGGCTATAATTTCAATAATCTTGATAGAGGTCAACTAGACAAAGCTTCATACCAAATATCAAAGACCTGAACCTTTTGGCATCAGACAAGAAGATTTTTCAAGATATAAGTCTATATAAAAATCTTGATAGAGGTCCACCAGACGAAGCTTCATACCAAATATCAAAGACCTGAACCTTCTGGTTTCAGACAAGAAGATTTTTAAAGAGTTTCCCTATATAAGTCTATGTAAAACCGAAGGGCCTAATGGCGGGGGCAATTTTGACTCTAGGGCAATAATTTGAAAAATCTTGATAGAGTTCCACTAGGTGAAGCTTCACACCAATTATCAAAGACCTGGGCCTTGTGGTTTCAGACAACAAGATTTTTAAGAATTTCCCTATATAAGTCTATGTAAAAGCAAAGGGCCACTGGATGGGGGGCATTTTTTGTCCGAGGGCTATAATTTGAACAATCTTGATAGAGGTCCACCAGATGAAGCTTCACACTAAATATCAAAGACCTGGGCCTTGCGCTTTCAGAGAACAAGAGTTTTTCAAATTTTTCCCATATAAGTCATTTTAGGCCCAATGGCTATAATTTGAACAATCTTGGTGGAGAACCACTAGAATAAGCTACACATCAAATATCAAAGACCTTGGCCTTGCGGTTTCAGAGAAGGAGATTTTTAAAGATATTCACTATATAAGCCTATTTAATACCAAAGGGCCCCGGAGCAGGGCCATTTTTGGACCCAGGTCTATAACTTGAACAATCTTGATAGCGTTCCACTAGATGAAACTTCACACCAAATATCAAAGACCTGGGCCTTGCGATTTCAGAGAACAAGAGTTTTAAAGATTTTCCCTATATAAAGCCAATTTAAACCAAAGGACCCTGGGGTGGGGGCATTTGTGGCCCCAGGGCTATAATTTGAATAATCTTGGTAGAGGTCCACTAGATGAAGCTTCATACCAAATATCAAAGACCTGGGCCTTACAGTTTCAGAGAAGAAGATTTTTAAAGATTTTCCCTATATAAACCTATGTAAAACCAAAGGGCCCCGGGGCCATCCGATCAGTGGTTTAGGATGAGCTGTCGTTTGAAGAATTCTTTACGGATGCATGCACGAATGGACGGATGGATTTAGGGCGACTGACGAAAAGTGATCCCAAAAGCTTACCTTGTCACTACATGACATTGAGCTAAAAACAAATTTAGAAGGGGACATCAGCTGAGCTTGATCCTTTGTGGTTCACATTACAAAAACACTCCTATACATTGCCACCTTTATCGCCGAAAAAATGAAAAATTTATGATGAAAAATTGTGATATTTTTCTTATTTCTGCTCAAAATATAGATTGTGGGCATTCCTTAGAACCGCCTCATCGAGGGGGTTCTAACGAGTACACACAATCTATTTTTTAGAGCAGAAATAAGAAAAATAAGGTATACCCCCGGAAACCCCAGTTTTACTATATAAAAGTGGGGTTCAAAATTATATAGGTGTGTTTTCGTGATGATGACTTGAGGTGTGAGGGGATAGGAATGAGAAGAGCTATTTCACACAGCGACTGTCAGTAATATAATGTGACGTCAAACAGCACATTTAGAGCCTGCGCGTAAAATGAAGTGATGTCTACAGCATTCGATTAAAAGATGGGAAACTACTGAAAACGTAACTGTTAGAAGAGAAATAAACTGAATTCAAAGACATTTTTTTCTCTTGGGTTTGTTTCAAACTGAATAATCTTTCCACCATGGCCGTTTACTCTTTCAAAATATTGCTTAACAAGATGTGTTAGTGGAACACTGATGACCGTGGACAGCACATGTGAAATCTGAAAGTCCAATCACTAACCAATCTAGAGTAATGGCCAATGTTAAGGTTTTTTAAAAAAAAAAGGTAAAACATCATGGTCAAGGTCATGAGGTCAAAAATTATAGTACCACTGGAATGGACTTGTGACAAGCAATGCATATGAGAAATGTGAAAGTCCTGTCACTAACCAATCAAAGGTTATGGCCAATTTTAAAGTTTTTAAAAAGTAGATCAAATGTCAAGGTCAAGGTCACAAGGTATAAAATTATGGTACCCCTGGAAAGATCTTGTGACATGGAATGAACATGTTACGAAAGCACTATCACTTACCAATTGAAAGTTATGGCCAATGTTAAAGTTTTTAAAAAGTAGGTCAAATGTCAAGGCCAAGGTCACAGGTCAAAATTAATGGTATCACTGGAAGGGTCTTATGACAAGGAATGCACATGTGAAATATATAAGCCCTATCAGTTACTATTCAAAAGTTATGCCCATTGTTAAGGTTTCTGCAGATAGACAGACAAACAGACAGACAGACAGACCAAAAACTATATGACCAGGAGGCATATAAAAATTTACCATTTTAGTGGCATTTTTAACATTTCAATGACAAAGACTGAAATTATAAGGCATCAATTAATTATCATTTTTGTGGATTTTATAGATATGTAAACTCCCGCAAATCACTCACATATCTACCATAAAACCTGCTTTATGCTAAGTTTGTGGGTGATTTGCCGGAGTTTACACATCAATGAAATCCACAAAAATGAAATTCATTCCTATAACAAACAAGAATTCCGCCGAAGGCTACATCGTACCTGTGCTTGCATTTAAGTTGACATCCCTAGATACAAGTTTGTACCAAGTATCATTAATGAAGCGCTTATTGAGATATGAACTTGACCATTTTGGTGAACACTAGGGTGGTCGCAATATTTATGTAGGTCAAGATCAAATATGGATGCTTGCATTTAAGTTGTCATCCCCAGATACAAGTTTGTACCAAATATCATTAATGAAGCTCCTATAGTTCTTGAGAAATAAACTTGACCATTAGGGTGAATGCTAGGGTGGTCTCAAATGTTGACACCTTGACAAACGGACAAACAAATGGATGAGCAGATGAATGGATGAATGGACAAACGGATGAGCGGACAAACGAACAAATGGACAGAAAACAGGAAGCCTATATTGCGCTATGCTAATAGCAGATGGGACAAAAATCTTTCATAAGCAAAGAGTTTCAGGACAAGTGAGCATTATCAGGTCAAAGTGACATTGCACTTCTATAAGCTGGACAACTGAAAAAACAAGAATTCCGCCAAGGCTATGTCGCGCCTGTGGGGTTGCAAAGTCAACAAACCATGACATCTAGGCCAAGGTCAAACATAGATGCTTGCATAAAAGTTGACATCCTAGATTGTACCAAGTGTCATTAATGAAGCGCTTATAGTTCTTAGGATATGAACTTGATCATTAAGGTGAACGCTAGGGTGGTTGCAATATTTTTACAAAGTCAGTGAGTCAAGACAAGTGAGCTTTATCAGGTCAAAGTGACATTGCATTTCTATAAACTGGACAACTGGAAAAACAAGAATTCCGCCGAAGGCTATGTTCCGCCTGTTGGGGTGCAAAGTCAACGAACCATGACATCTAGGCCAAGGTCAAACATAGATGCTTGCATAAAAGTTGCCATTCTTAAATGCAAGCTTGTACTAAGTATCATTAATTAAGATGTAATAATTCTTGAGAAATGAACCTAACCATTAGGGTGAACGCTATGGTGTTTGCAATATTTTACAAAGTCAGTGAACCATAAAATGTAGGTCTAGGTCAAATATGGATGCTTGCATTCAAGTTTCCATCTCCAGATACAAGTTTGTACCAAGTATCATTAATGAAGCTCTTATAGTTCCTGAGAAATTAACTTGACCATTTGGGTGAATGCTAGGGTGGTCGCAATATTTTACAAAGTCATTGAACCATTAAATGTAAGTCAAGTCAAATATGGATACTTGCATTTAATTTGCCATGCCCAGATTCAAGTTTGTACCAAGTATCATTAATGAAGCTCTTATAGTTCTTGAGAAATTAACTTGACCATTTGGGTGAATGCTAGGGTGGTCGCAATACTTTACAAAGTCGGTGAACCATGAACTGTAGGTCAAGGTAACATATGGTTGCTTGCATTTAAGTTGCCATACCGAGATACAAGTTTGTACCAAGTATCATTAATGAAGCTCTTATAGTTCTTGAGAAATAAACTTGACCTTTAGGGTGACCGCTAGGGTGGTCACAATATATTACAAAGTCAGTGAACCATGAAATTTAGGTCAAGGTCAAATATTGATGCTTGCATTTAAGTTGCCATCCCCAGATTCAAATTTGAACCAAATATCATTAATGAAGCTCTTAACAGTTCTTGAGAAATAAACTTGACCATTAGGGTGAACACTAGGGTTGTTGCAATATTTTACCAAGTCAGTGAACCATAAAATGTGAGTGAGTGAGTGTTTCAGTTTTACGTCCCACCAACAGCTAAGGTCATACGGAGACGGGACCTCGGTTTAAAGACTCAACCGAAAGTCGGGAGAAGCCCGGGATCGAACCTGCGACCCCTGGTTTACAAGGCAAGTAGCATAACCACTCGACCACGGAGGCTTCTAAAACCATACAAGAGGGCCATGATGGCCCTGGGTTGCTCACCTGATCCATAGGGTAACAAGTTGTCCACGGGGAGAGCCATTATTGACCCCATGGCTATAATTTGCATAATCTTGGTAGTGGTCTAAAAGGTGAAGCTAGTTTCAGAAAAGAAGATTTTTAAAGGTTTTCCTTATATTAGTCTATATAAAACCTGCAGGTCCCGGGCATGGCCATTTTTGGCCCCAGGGCTATAATTTGAACAATCTTGGTGGAAATCCGCAAGACAAAACTTCATACCAAATATAAAAGACCTTGGCCTTCTGATTTCAAACAAGAAGATTTTCAAAGGTTTTCTCTACATAAGTCTATGTAAAACCAGTGGGCATCGGGGTGGGCCCATTTTTGGGGCTCAGGGCTATAACTGGAACAATCTTGGTAGAGGTCTACTAGACAAAGCTTCATACTGAATAACAAAGACCTGAGCCTTCTAGGTTCAGACAAGATTTTTAAAGGTTTTCCCTATATAAGTCTATGTAAAACCAGTGGGCCCCAGGGCGGAGCCATTTTTGGCCATCTTGGTCATGGTCCACTAGACAAAGCTTCATACCAAATGACAAAGAACTGAGCCTTTTGGTTTCAGGCAAGAAGATTAATATATATTTTCCCTGTATAAGTCAATCTAAAACCAGTGGACCCCGGGAAAGGCATTTTTGGCCCCAGGGGTATAATTTGAATAATCTTGATAGAGGTCCACTAGACGAAGCTTCACACCAAATATCAAAGACCTGAACCTTCTGTTCTCAGACAAGAATTAAAGATTTTCCCTTTATAAGTCAATGTAAAACCAAAGGGTCAGTTTTGGTTCAAGGGCTATAATTAGAACAATCTTGGCAAAGGTCCACTAGATGAAGCTACAAACCAAATATCAAAGACCTGGGCCTTGCAGTTTCAGAGAAGAAGATTTTTTAAGATATTCCCAACATAAGCCTATGTTAAACCAAAAGGCCCCAAATCGGGGGCAATTTTGGCCCCAGGGCTATAAAATCTTGGTAGAGGTCCACTAGATGGAGCTTCACACCAAATACTTGGGGTTTCAGAGAAGAAGATTTATAAAGATTTTCTCTATATAAGTCTATGTAAAACCAAAGGGCCCCAGGGTTATAATTTGAACAATCTTGGTAGAGGTCCACTAGATGAAGCTTCACACCAAATATCAAAGACCTGGGCCTTGTGGTTTCAGAGAAGAAGATTTATAAAGATTTTCCCTATATAAGTCTATTTGAAACCAAAGGACCCTAGGGCGGGGGCATTTTTGGCTCTAGGGATATAATTTGAACAATCTTGGTAGGGGTCCACTAGATGAAGCTTCATACCAAATATCAAAGTCCTGGGCCTTGTGGTTTCAGAGAAGAAAATTTTTAAAGATTTTCCCTATATAAGCCTATGTAAAACCAAAGGGCCCCGTGGCGGGGGGCATTTTTGGCCCCAGCACTATAATTTGAACAATCTTGGTAGGGGTCCACTAGATGAAGCTTCATACCAAATATCAAAGACCTGGGCCTTGTGGTTTCAGAGAAGAAGATTTTTAAAGATTTTCCCTATATAAGCCAATGTAAAACCAAAGGGCCCCGTGGCGGGAGCATTTTTTGTCCCAGCACTAAAATTGGAACAATCTTGGTAGGGGTCCACTAGATGAAGCTTCATACCAAATATCAAAGTCCTGGGCCTTGTGGTTTCAGAGAAGAAAATTTTTAAAGATTTTCCCTATATAAGCCTATGTAAAACCAAAGGGCCCCGGGGCGGGGGCATTTTTGGTCCCAGCACTATAATTTGAACAATCTTGGTAGGGGTCCACTAGATGAAGCTTCATACAAAATATCAAAGACCTGGGCCATGTGGTTTCAGAGAAGAAGATTTTTAAAGATTTTCCCTATATAAGCCAATGTAAAACCAAAGGGCCCCGTGGCGGGGGCATTTTTTGTCCCAGCACTAAAATTGGAACAATCTTGGTAGGGGTCCACTAGATGAAGCTTCATACCAAATATCAAAGTCCTGGGCCTTGTGGTTTCAGAGAAGAAGATTTTTAAAGATTTTCCCTATATAAGCCCATGTAAAACCAAAGGGCCCCGAGGTGGGGGCATTTTTTGTCCCAGCACTAAAATTTGAACAATCTTGGTAGGGGTCCACTAGATGAAGCTTCATACCAAATATCAAAGTCCTGGGCCTTGTGGTTTCAGAGAAGAAAATTTTTAAAAATTTTCCCTATATAAGCCTATGTAAAACCAAAGGGCCCCGGGGCGGGGGCATTTTTGGCCCCAGCACTATAATTTGAACAATCTTGGTAGGGGTCCACTAGATGAAGCTTCATACCAAATATCAAAGACCTGGGCCTTGTGGTTTCAGAGAAGAAGATTTTTAAAGATTTTTCCTATATAAGCCTATGTAAAACCAAAGGGCCCCGAGGCGGGGGCATTTTTGGCCCCAGCACTGTAATTTTAACAATCTTGGTAGGGGTCCACTAGATGAAGTTTCATACCAAATATCAAAGACCTGGGCCTTGTGGTTTCAGAGAAGAAGATTTTTAAAGATTTTCCCTATATAAGCCAATGTAAAACCAAAGGGCCCCGTGTCGGGGGCATTTTTTGTCCCAGCACTAAAATTTGAACAATCTTGGTAGGGGTCCACTAGATGAAGCTTCATACCAAATATCAAAGTCCTGGGCCTTGTGGTTTCAGAGAAGAAGATTTTTAAAGATTTTCCCTATATAAGCCTATGTAAAACCAAAGGGCCCCGGGGCGGGGGCATTTTTGGCCCCAGCACTATAATTTGAACAATCTTGGTAGGGGTCCACTAGATGAAGCTTCATACCAAATATCAAAGACCTGGGCCTTGTGGTTTCAGAGAAGAAGATTTTTAAAGATTTTCCCTATATAAGCCTATGTAAAACCAAAGGGCCCCAGGGCGGGGGCATTTTTGGCCCCAGCACTATAATTTGAACAATCTTGGTAGGGGTCCACTAGATGAAGCTTCATACCAAATATCAAAGACCTGGGCCTTGTGGTTTCAGAGAAGAAGATTTTTTAAGTTTTTGGTGAAAAAAATCTATTTTTTGCTCCTGTGACCTAGATGTGCAACGGACCGGAACCATTTGAACAACTTTGAAAGGGGACCACCTAAGGATCATTCCTGTGAAGTTTGGTCAAAATCCGATCAGTGGTTTAGGAGGAGATGTCGTTTAAAGAAATTGTTTACGCACGCACGGACGCACGGACGGACGCACGGACGGACGGACGCACGCACGACGGACGACGGACAAAAAGTGATCCCAAAAGCTCACCTCGTCACTACGTGACGGTGAGCTAAAAATGTAGGTCAAGGTCAAATACGGATGCTTGCATTTAAGTTGACATCCCCAGATTCAAATTTGTAAGAAATATCATTAATGAAGCTCTAATAGTTCTTGAGAAATAAACTTGACAATTAGGGCAAATGCTAGGGTGGTCGCAAATGTTGTCGCCTTGACAAAAGGACGAACGAACGGACGGACGACTGGACAAACAGACAAATAGACGAACCAACGGAAAACCAGACGCCTATATGCTAATAGCAGGCATGACAAAAATGGCAAAACTGTAAGAGTGTACAAGGGGATTAACTGATAAAAAGAATACCAGATTTCTGTCATTTGGTATCAAGTCTATCAGGGTCGGCTTAGAGAATGCATGTAGAATCGCTCGGTCTACAAGCCTGATAAACTTTATATCAAATTGATACGAATCTGGAATTCTCTATATATGAACCTTAAACCCATGAAAAATTCTTACATGACAATATATAATATGAACAAACCTCGTGTGAAGTGACTTTTAACGTAAACTTTCTTCTCATGGAAAAAAATATTTTGCCTTTATCCATTATAGTCAAAGATGATAAAAAATCTTAACCTTTAACCTGTTAATTTATCCATCTATGTCAACATTTATGAAAATCAATTTTTTAACACATTCAAGAAAACGAAAGAAAAAAATGGGATATAACATTACACAAACTATAAAAATAATATAATTAAACTTCCTAAATAAAATACCATGTAATTACTATGTTGATTCAGACAGTATAAAAGAGTTAGAAAATTGAATAGAATTATTTAACCCATTGCAGACGGGAAACCCCTAAATGGGTACTTGGCGAACAGTGTAGGCCCAGATCAGACGCCGCGTTCTGCGGCGTCTGATCAGGGCCTGCACAATTTGCTAACAGAATTTTCCGTCAAAAATAGAATAAAAATGAAAAAAGGGGTCTGACATCTCTTATATGACGAATGGGCTTGTCAAACATATAGCAATGGAAGAGTCCACTAGTATACAATGGGTTAACCCTTATAAGCCTTGCATCCCATAAGAGGGACATCACAAAAAAGTGAGTGAGTTTTAGTTTTACGTCCCACCAACAGCTAAGGTCATACGGAGACGGGACCTCTGTTTAAAGACTCATCCGGAAGTCTGGAGAAGCCCGGGATCGATCCTGCGATCCCTGGTTTACAAGGCGAGTAGCGTAACCACTGCACCACGGAGGCTTCTCATCACAAAAAAGTGTAGACCCATAAGCTAAAACAAGAATGTGGCAACTGATCAGTGTCTATACTGTTTGCTTAAAACAAAGGAGTTTTTGTTGAACTTACAATAAATAAAATCAACCACACATCCCTTTACTTGGGAATGGGAACACCTTCTGGGGAGGCAACTCATGCAAGCATATTTTTGTCTCCCATGTCAATAGGGGTCCACTCTTAAAGAAAAGAATTTGCTCCATAGGAGCAAATTCTTTCCTTTAAGAGTAGACCCCGTTTTCCGTGGGACAGGGCTTATAGAAAAGCGAACAGGAAGTCCTGAAAGTTGTCTCCCTTTGAAAAATGGCGGAAAAATCTGCCAGGTATTCCCAATTCCCCTCAAGGTGGAAGATTTCATTTGTCAAATACGGTTAGTTCTTTTTTATTGAGGAAGTTGAATACAGTGGCTAATAAACACAAACATGAAATAAGAAATATAAATGTGATAAACCAGGAAGTCATAGAAGGTCTGTCTTTGTTTGTTTTGGTTGTTTTTATCAATCAACCCACCAAAGTTATATATACAAAAGCTCTTCTACTGCCCGTGACCATGTGACTACTGCTGACCTATAAAATTAACCCATTTTGTACCGGAAACCCTTGAACATGTAACTGGCAAACAGTGGTGGCCTAGATCAGATGCTGCTTCTGCGGCATCTGATCAGGGCCTACACTGTTTGCAAAAAGTTCTGCCATTTTCCAAATAGATTTTGAAGAAAACACTACCTGACACCTGGAATCCTGTTATACATAAGGAGGAAGATTCGATTTGGTACAAAAAGGGTTCAACTTTGCGCAACTCAAACATAAAGGGAGAGCAATGAAAATTTACAGATGCCACTCTCCCTAAAACAGGACATTAGTATACAGTGTAGATACAGATCGGAGGCCGCAAAAAGTGAGTGAGTGAGTGTCTGAGTTTTATGTCCCACCAACAGCTAAGGTTGTACGGAGACAGTCCCTCAGTTAAAAGATTCATCCGAAAGTCTGAAGAAGCCTCGGATCGATCCTGCGCCCCTGGTTTACAAGGCGAGTAGCATAACCACTACACCACGGAGGCGTCTGAGGCCGCAAAAAGCACTGTCAATTTATCACAAAGGTTATTGGAGTAATAGCAATCCAAAGGTTTTGTCTACCGACAGATGGAGGGACAGGCAGACGGATGGACGCCAAGCTGATCGCTATATCCGCTGAACCTATTCAGTCAGGGAATTAAAACTTAGAAAGACGCGTACAGCATTCGGCGTTATTTGATAATACAATTCACAATGTTTCAAACAGCTAAACCAATGGTGTATAGTAAAATTCCTATATTAACCCTTATCATGCTGTTCACGACAACCCCTACCTTTGCAAACAGTGTAGATCCAGATCAGATGGCTTCTGAAGAAGCCATCTGATCTGGATCGGATCTACACTACTTGGCATTTAGTTTACTATTTTGTAGCAATAAATTACATCAAGTAATCTGATTGGTTCAAAGTCAGAGATGGGTGTGGCTACAAGAGGCTCAATGAGCCTAAACCGCTCACCTGAGGAACTTAAGTTTTAACAATTCACAGACTTGACTACTAAATCTGCTAATGGAATCCAGCCCATTGACCCTTACAGGATATCAGTCATCATTATTGCATTGCATTCCAAGTTTGAGACTTCTAGCTTCTATAGTTCCTGAGAAATCTTTGACGAAAATTTAACATTGGTCAAAATGGAGAGAAAGAAGAATGAAAGAACAGAATGAACAAATAAGCTGAGAAAGCCCAATGTCTCTTACACAAAATAAGTCATCATTATTCTATTGAATACCAAATTTGATGCTTCTAGCTTTTATAGTTCCTGAGAAATCTTTGATTAAAAATTTAACATTGGTCTATTATCTCTATATGGAGAGAAAGAAGAATGAAGGAACAAATGAACCAGACTAGCTCCAAAACCTAATGCAGCCTTTCCCCTTGCCCAATGGTGCTACACATAAAATTTAAACAAGATTGGTCGACTGCCTTCTGAGATATGCTTCATTGAAAGTGTGGACGACGGATGGACGGACGACAGACGACGGACTCCGGAGCCTTGGTATACTATCAGCTCACTGGAGCCTTTGGCTCAGGTGAGCTAAAAATTCAAGTCGCTATTTCTGTCACAACATTTTCCCTACGTTAAGTCTATGGGCAAATTTTTTTGTCTCTCAAGGTCACTTAACTCCGAGGTCAATATTCCGATTCGCCCCAAAATCGAACTTAACCGAGATTTTATGCCTGTCCTCGTTACCTGCAAGTTTGAAGCTGATATGAATAAAAATAAAGTTGCTATCGTGGTCACAACGTATTTTTTTATGCTCAAGGGCAGGTAACTCCAAGGCAAATATTCCGATTCAGCCCAAAATCGAACTTAACCGAGATTTTATGTCTGTCCTCGTTACCTGCAAGTTTGAAGCTGATCTGAAAAAAATTCAAGTCGCTATCGTAGTCGCAACATTTTCCCTAATTAAGTCTTTGGGCAAATTTTTTGTCGCTCAAGGTCACGTAACTCTGAGGTCAATATTCCGATTTGGCCCAAAATTGAACTTAACCGAGATTTTATGCCTGTCCTCGTTACCTGCAAGTTTGAAGCTGATATGAATAAAAATAAAGTTGCTATCGTGGTCACAACGTATTTTTTTATGCTCAAGGGCAGGTAACTCCAAGGCAAATAATCCGATTCGGCCCAAAATCGAACTTAACCGAGATTTTATGTCTGTCCTCGTTACCTGCAAGTTTGAAGCTGATCTGAAAAAAATTCAAGTCGCTATTGTAGTCACAACATTTTTCCTATGTAAAGTCTATGGGCAAATTTTTGTCGCTCAAGGTCATGTAACTCCGAGGTCAATATTCCGATTCGAACTTAACTGAGATTTTATGCCTGTCCACGTTACCTGCAAGTTTGAAGCTGATCTGAATAAAAATAAAGTTGCTATCGTGGTCACAAAGTATTTTTTTATGCTCAAGGGCAGGTAACTCCAAGGCAAATAATCCGATTCGGCCCAAAATCGAACTTGACCGAGATTTTATGCCTGTACTGGTTATCTGCAAGAATGAAGTCGATCAGAAAAAAATTGACGGAGCTAGAGTGATGACAAGCTTTTTCCTATGTGAAGTCTATGGGAGCTAGATGTTGCCATGGCAACCAGAGTTCCACTCAGATCTGCCTGAAAACCTAATGAAGCCTTTCCACTTGCCCAATAATGCGACACATGAAATTTGATCAAAGTTGGCCAAGTAGTCTTTAAGATATACATTTTTGAAATTCCCATTAACCCTAATGCAAAAACACACAAGGGCAGGTAACTCCTAAGTGAATGATCCGATTCTGCCAGTTATCGAACTTGACCGAGATTTCATGGCTGTGCTGGTTATCTGCAAGAATAAAGCCAATCCGAAAATAATTGAAGCAGCTACGGTGATGACAACATTCTTCCCATGTTAAGTCAATAGGCAATTTTTTCAACGCTCAAGGGCACATAACTCCTGAGTGAATAATCCGATTCAGCCCAAAATCGAACTTGATCGAGATTTCATGCCTGTCCTCGTTATCTGCAAGAATGAAGTCGATCAGAAAAAAATTGACGGAGCTAGAGTGATGACAAGCTTTTTCCTAACGCTCAAGGGCACGTAACTCCTGAGTGAATAATCCGATTCAGCCCAAAATCGAACTTGATCGAGATTTCATGCCTGTCCTCGTTATCTGCAAGAATGAAGACGATCAGAAAAAAATTGACGGAGCTAGAGTGATGACAAACTTTTTCCTATGTTAAGTCTATGGGAGCTATTTGTTGCCATGGCAACCAGAGTTCCAATCTGATCTGCCCGAAAACAGTATGCAGCCTTTCCCCCTACCTGATAATGCTTCACATGAAATTTGATCAAGATTGGCCCACTGGTTCCGGAGATATACTTCTTTGAAAGTGTGGACGACGGACGACGACGGACGACGGCTCGTGGTATACTAATACCTCACATGAGCCTTCGGCTCAGGTGAGCTAAAAATGAATATTCAGCAAGAGAAGGGTTAAGACCACTTTTGAACAGACCCAAAGGTGATCTTTGACCAGAGAACAATGTATGCAGAAAACACAAAGAAAAATAACTGCAACTAACTAAATAAGCTTTTTAAAGAAGAATTGGTCTTAATTTTAGGTGGTCTTAAGGAGGGTCGCACATAAGTGACTCTGCCGTAATCAGGTTCGAATTTTTACCTCAAAATGATTTTTGTTTCTATTTAGTTTTCAAAGTGTTTTCTGAGGTTTTTGTAACATTTAATAACCATTGCAATGTGCATTTTGTTATAAATTATTTTGCGACTTCATAGACTACTTTCCGGTCTAGTCCGCATGGCTGGAAGCACAGGAACATAGAGGGATAAACAGACTAACCCTGTATTTTTCCAGCTACTGGTTTGTTTCCTCCGATTGCAGCCCATCAGCTGTCCATGGCAAATCTGAACTATCTTTAACGCAAGATGTTTACTTTATTTTTCCATTGGTGTCAAAAATATAGCCTCGAAGAGTCTATCAGTTCACATATTCCACGGCCATACTTTGTCAACACAAACAAAACAATGAATCAATAGTGACGTTTACTTTAGTTTGCGTGACGTCATATATATGGAAAGAAAACACTGCCATATTTGATAACTAAAAGTGCAGACTGTAATGCCTGGCAGCGCACAATATTCTTTTAACTGTCAGTCGCAGTCTCAGGTTCAATTACTGTTAAGCCATCTCGGTGAACAAACAGCCTGTGCCAGCACCCATAATTAGGATCTTGCACTCAACAGGGGTAGGCCTACTGGTAAACTGCTTAGAGGATCTAAGCCTGCCCAGGCAAAGCGGTGCGAGTCCATGTTAATAAACTCTATTGGTTCAATTGGCGGCGGGGTTTTAGTTGACATTTCATCTTAAGTTCGGGTAAATGTCCCACAAAATTGGAAGCGACGTCTCCAAAAAGACCTTTACAGTGTTGATGGGGACGTTTAACCTCAAATCAAACAAACAATAATCAAGCATAAGCAAAAGGGTGTACAAGAAAAAATCCCTTTGATCTGTTTCGAATATAAAGATGATGGTTTAGGTTGTGCCACACGGAGCCTTTGTATGCCCACACATCCACCATCATAACAGAATTTTGTCAATGTACCGGCTCCAGCCAATCGGGCTGCATGGTTTCACGCAGAGCTGAAACCGACCGCACGTGAGAACTAGTAAACCGCTTAGAGGGTCTAAACCTGCCGAGGAAAATGGGTCCGAGTCGGACCGTCCATGCATATAAACCCTATTGGTTTCGTTGAGCGGCAGGGCTTGAGATGTCATTTTAACGTCAACATAATATTGGTCATTTTGGAGAGGTTACTTCCCAATTTGTGGGTCTTTTTACCCGACATTGAGATTAAACCTGACAGCCAGTGAAACCAATCTATATGTTTATAAGGACTGTCCGTCTTTCACCACTTTACCTGGGCAGGGCGGTCTACTCGTACTCATGAGTGATTGGGTTAGTATCATGCAGCACAATCTTTTTCTTCAAGGCCAGTTCGGGGCTATCAGGCATTGTAGAGACTATATATATGAGAAGTTTTGGGCGACGCCTTTGAAGTGGTGTAGCACACTGAAGTGATTCAGCTATGATTACAAAGCCCCCCCCCCCCCCCCCCCAGAACAGAACTCGCATGACAAGACATAAAGCACAATGATGAAATGCATAAGGCTGAGAAAAGAGCCTTGAGGAACACCGACCTTCACTTCGAATTCTTCAATGGAACCAACACAAAAACACATACGGCTCTGCGAATTAGCATACACCCACTGGACCATTCGAACATGCCACTCCTCCACTTCAAATTTTCTCTGTGCCTCCAAGATGACTTTCCGAGACACTCAACCAAATGCCTTCCAAGGTCCACGAAAGCCACTATGTGGGAATGCAACTGCCATTTTGGCTTTCCGCTAGTGATGTTTCCATTACAGTCTAGTTATTCATGTTCGTGGTTCTTTCCCTTTGGTGTGTCTGATCGGAGGTGTTGGGTAATTGTATCGATTCCAGGTCATTGCCATCACTTCTATCCACTTTCAGAAAGTAAAAGGTTAACTTATCTCACCTCCCTTTCACAGTTTGCATAAACAGGCAATAGATAATTAAATAGCGTTTCCGGTCAATATGGCATGAAAAAAAAAAAAAAATTGTCAAAATTATAGAACAAAAATAATTAGAAGTGTTTCTACTTTCCCTATAACGTTGGCAGGAACTTAAATGGGAAAATGGAAATTTTTACATTCTTTTGCATCAGCTTATTGTATTGTATTTTTTTTTTTTTTTTTTTTATCAATTTCAACCCATTTCATTAGGGGGTGGGGTAATAAATTGTCAAAAAAAAGAAAGCTAAAAATGTATAATAATGTTTCCCACGTATATTAATAACATACATCTGACATTGTTTGAACGTCTGCGACAATGTTAATGGCTTCATATCTTTTAAACATGAACAAAACGACAATATGGCTATATCAGAACATGCATTTTTTGGCCAGAAAAATCCATTTTTCACACCATAAAACTTATAAATGAAATTGTGTTTCAATTCTAATGAAATACTTTGATTCATATCACATAAAAGAAGCAAAAGTATGTGCAATAATAAAAGTATAATCCTTGTTCTTGTCATTTAAACAATATCTTAATGCTTTTTTAGCCATTTTTATTGGGGGTGGGGTAATTTTTTCTGCAATATTTCTCTCAGATGCCTGGTGACATGGTCAAATTTCACGCCTATTTCGTGTATCTAGTATTATTACACAATATATGTGAAAATAAGAAAAATCTAAAGACGAAAAATGCATTCTTTTTTCAAATATAGCGAAAATTGCATCTCAAAACAGCAAAACATGCAGAAAAGGACATTTGTAAATAGGTGTTTCGACAAAAATCTGTGCAAGAGTTTGTCTTTCACACATAGGTACGCAAACATGACATTATCCTGCATTGTGTTTTTTTTAACCAAACTTGGAAATATTGTTTTAAACAATTGTTATCGACAATTTGTCAATGACTGGGGTAATTATTGAAACATTCTATAAATTTGAAAACAGTACCCATCTTTAAGGCTAAAAAGCTCGAAAAAAAAGCCTGGTGTGCCTATATTTTTTATACCGGCAAACGAGTGCAGAGATTTCAAGCTACAAAATATAAGCAAATAAAAAAAATCTAAAGAGAAAAGAATTACTCCCCACCCTCCTTAATAGCAGAATTTCAATGTATTTTATCAACTGCATGTGCGTTATTAAGTTACTGATGATTTGTTTGATTTGAGGTTTTAAGTCCCCGTCAACACTGTATAGGTCATTTTGGAGACGTTGTTTCCAATTTTGTGGGACTTTTACCCGACATTGAGATGAAATGACATCTCAAGTCTTGTCGCCCAATGAAACCAAGCAGGGACGTGCCAACTCGCACCGCTTTGCCTGGGCAAGCTTAAATCCTCTAAGCCGTTTACCAGTACTCGTGTGGGGTCGGTTTCAGATCTGCGTGGAAGCATCATGCAGCCCATCTATTTCTTCAAGCCCCGATGGGCGGAGGCAGAGTTACGGATGAATCTGAGCTGTATTGCTTATGTCCATGTGACCAACACTGTCCAATGAAAGTAGTGTCTGAATGAAATTAAAGGAAATGGTTACTTAACCCATTGTATTCTAGTGAACTCTTCCATTGCTTCATGTTGGACAAGTCAATCTGTCATATAAGGGGTGTAAGGCCTATATTTTGTTTTTATTCTATTTCTGATGGAAAATTCTGTTAGCAAATAGTGCAGGCCCTGATCAGACGCCGCATTCTGCGGCGTCTGATCTGGGCCTGCACTGTTTGCCAAGGTACTCCTTTAGGGTTTTCCTGATGCAATGGGTTAAAGCTGGTCTATTCTTGTCGCTGCGATGTTGTCGTGTTGTGCAAAGAGTGTTTGTTTATGTTGAGGCTACACACCCCCGTCAACACTATTTGGTTCATTATGAAGTTTCAAATTCTCTAAGACTTTTACCCGGCACTGAGATGAAATGACATCTCAAGCCCTACCACACCAAGAAACTGCTAGAGCTTAAGGGGTAGTCGAACTAGAAACACTCTGCAAAGAGTGTTGTGTGTGTTTTAGTTTTGATTCTGAATCTCCATGTTGCCTCGATGCCTCCCACCAAATATCAGCTCAATCCCACTTATAGATCTAGAGGAGATGTCGAAAATGTATTAGCTAACAACAGATGGATGGATGATGGATGGATGGACAGATGAGGTACAACAGGCCATTACATAAGCTGATCTGGAACTCCTCGCCCCAGAAGAGCAAACTAGCAAGAAACTAGAATTTGTTTTTCTACAACAAGAGGGCCATCATGGCCCTGGATCGCTCACCTGATCCATGGAGTAACAAGGGGGCCCCGGGGAGGGCCATTATTGACCCAGGGCTATAATGTGCATAATGTTGAGGGAGGTCTAAATAGGTGAAGCTTCATACCAAATATCAACAAAGACTACAATTTGAACAATCTTGACAAAGGTCCACTAGATGAAGCTATACACCAAATATCAAAGACCTGGGCCTTGTGGTTTCGGAGAAGAAGATTTTTTAAAGATATTCCCTACATAAGCCTATGTAAAACCAAATGGCCCCGGGGCTAGGGTGTTTTTGGTCTCAGGGCTATAATTTAAACAATCTTGATAATTGTCCACTAGATGAAGCTTCACACCAAATATCAAAGACCTGGGCCTTGCTGTTTCAGAGAAGAAGATTTTCAAAGATTATCTCTATATAAGTCTATGTAAAACCAAAGGGCCCCAGGGTGGGGGCATTTGTGGCCAGAGGGCTATAATTTGAACAATCTTTGTAGAGGTCCACTAGATGATGCTCCATACCAAATACCAAAGACATGGGCCTGACTGTTTCAGAGAAAAAGATTTTTCAAGATTTTCCCTATATAAGTGTAGGTAAAACCAAAGGGCCCCGGAGGGGGGGGGGGTGGGGGGGGCATTTTTGGCCCCAAGGCTATAATTTGAACAATCTTGGTAGAGGTCCACAAGATAAAGCTTCAAACCAAATATCAAAGATATGGGCCTTGCAGTTTCAGAAGAAGATTTTTAAAGATTTTCCCTATATAAGTTTATGTAAAACCAAAAGGCCCCGGGGCAGGGGCATTTTTGGCCCAAGCACTATAATTTAAACAATCTTGGTAGGGGTCCACTAGGTGAAGCTTAATACAAAATAGCAAAGACCTGGGCCTTGCGGTTTCAGAGAATAAGATTTTTAAAGATTTTCCCTATATAAGCCCATGTAAACCAAAGGGCCCTTGGGTGGGGGCATTTTTGGCACTATAATTTGAACAACCTTGGTTGAGGTCCACTAGATGAAGCTTCATACAAAATAGCAAAGATCTGGGCCATGCGGTTTCAGAGAAGAAGATTTTTAAAGTGTTTCTCTATATAAGCTCATGTAAAACCAAAATGCCCTGGGGTGGGGACATTTTTGGCCCCAGCACTATTATTTGAACAACCTTGGTAGTGGTCCACTAGATGAAGCTTCATACCAAATATCAAAGACCTAGGCCTTGTGGTTTCAGAAAAGAAGATTTTTACAGATTTTCTCTATATAAGCCCATGTAAAACCATAGGGCCCCAGGACAGGGGCATTTTTGGCCCCAGCACTATAATTTGAACAATCTTGGTAGGGGTCCACTAGATGAAGCTTCATTCCAAATATCAAAGACGTAGGCCTTGAGGTTTCAGAGAAGAAGATTTTTAAAGATTTTCCTAAATCCTATGTAAAACCAAAGGGTCTAGGTGCTGGGGCATTTTTAGCCCGATCAATATAATTCGAACAATCTTGGTAGGGGTCCACTAGAAGAAGCTTCATACCAAATTTCAAAGACCTGGGCCTTGTGGTTTCAGAGAAGAAGATTTTTAAAGATTTTCCCCATATAAGCCCGTGTCAAACCAAAGGGCCCCGTGGTGGGGGCATTTTTGGCCCCAGCACTATAATTTGAACAATCTTGGTAGGGGCCCACTAGATGAAGCTTCATACCAAATATCAAAGACCTTGGCCTTGCGGTTTCAGAAGAAGATTTTTAAAGATTTTCCTTATATAAGCCCATGTAAAACCAAAGGGCCCCAGGGCGGGGGCATTTTTGGCACCAGCACTTTAATTTGAACTAGACAAAAGTGCCCAGTGGGGCACGTATACCCCCGGCCAGTGCCATCACCTCAGCTAAAATATACACTATTAAACAGCAAGAACTACAAAGGGAAATAACTCTAAAAGGCCTGACCCCTTGGCCCTTATTTTCTTTTCCACAATACAACTAGTCATACTGATCATATTGCAAAATTTCAAGTTTCTATGTACAGTAGTTATTGAAATATCTTTGACACAAAATAACAAGAGGGCCCAGAGGGCCCTGAATCGCTCACCTGAAAATTAGTGTCTCCAAAACATTCTAGGCCCAAGGGCTATAATTTGAACAAACTATGTAATGGTCCACTAGATGAAGCTTCATACCAAATATCAAAGACCTGGGCCTTCTGGTTTCAGACAAGAAGATTTTTAAAGGTTTTCCCTATATAAGCCTATGAAAAACCAAAGGGTCCCGGGGTGGGGGCATTTTTGGCCCAAGGGCTATAATTTGAACAATCTGGAAAGAGGTCCACTGGATGAAGCTTTATACCAAATATCAAAGACCTGGGCCTTCTGGTTTCAGACATGAAGATCTTCAAAGGTTTTCCCTATTTAAGCCTATGAAAAACCAAAGGGTCCCGGGGTGGGGGCATTTTTGGCCCAAGGGCTATAATTTGAACAATCTTGAAAGAGGTCCACTAGATGAAGCTTCACACCAAATACCAAAGATCTGGGCCTTGCGGTTTGAGAGAAAAGGATTTTTAAAGATTTTCCCTGTACAAACCTATGTAAAACCAAAGGCCCGCAGGGCCGGGGCATTTTTGGCCCCAAGGCTATAATTTGAACAATCTTAGTAACGGTCCACCAGGTAAAGCTTCACACCAAATATTAAAGACCTGGGCCTTGTGATTTCAGAGAAGAAGATTTTTTAATGATTTTCCCTATATAAGCCTATGTAAAACCATAGGCCCCCACGGCGGGGGCATTTTGGCCCCCAGGGCTATAATTTGAACAATCTTGAAAGAGGTCCATTAGATGGAGCTTCACGCCAAATATCAAAGATCTGGGCCTTGCGGTTTCAGAGAAGAAGATTTTTAAAGATTTTCCCTGTATAAACCTATGTAAAACCAAAGGCCCCCAGGGCGGGGGCATTTTTGGCCCAAAGGCTATAATTTGAACAATCTTAGTAGAGGTCCACCAGGTAAAGCTTCACACCAAATATTAAAGACCTGGGCCTTGTGTTTTCAGAGAAGAAGTTTTTTTAATGACTTTCCCTATATAAGCCTATGTAAAACCATAGGCCCCCGCCCCGGGGGCATTTTGGCCCCCAGGGCTTTAATTTGAACAATTTTGAAAGAGGTCCAATAGATAAAGCTTCATACCAAATATCAAAGAACTGGGCCTTGCCGTTTGAGAGAAGAAGATTTTTAAAGATTTTCCCTGTATAAGCCTATGTAAAACCAAAGACCCCCGGGGCGGGGGGCATTTTTGGCCCCAAGGCTATAATTTGAACAATCTTGAAAGAGGTCCACTAGATGAAGCTTCATACCAAATATCAAAGATCTGGGCCTTGCAGTTTGAGAGAAGAAGATTTTTAAAGATTTTCCCTGTATAAGCCTATGTAAAACCAAAGGCCCCCGGGGCGGGGGCATTTTGGCCCCAAGGCTATAATTTGAACAATCTTAGTAGAGGTCCACCAGGTAAAGCTTCACACCAAATATTAAAGACCTGGGCCTTGTGGTTTCAGAGAAGAATATTTTTTAATGATTTTCCCTGTATAAGCCCATGTAAAACCAAAGGCCCCCGGGGCGGGGGCATTTTGGCCCCCAGGGCTATAATTTGAACAATCTTGGTAGATTTCCACTAGATGAAGCTTCATACCAAATATTGAAGACCTGGGCCTTGTGGTTTCAGAGAAGAAGATTTTTAAAGATTTTCCCTGTATAAGTCTATGTAAAACCAAAGGCCCCCGGGGCGGGGGCATTTTTGGCCCCAAGGCTATAATTTGAACAATCTTAGTAGAGGTCCACCAGGTAAAGCTTCACACCAAATATTAAAGACCTGGACCTTGTGGTTTCAGAGAAGAAGATTTTTTAATGATTTTCCCTATATAAGCCTATGTAAAACCAAAGGCCCCAAGGGCTATAATTTGAACAATCTTGGTAGAGGTCCACTAGATGAAGCTTCATACCAAATATCGATGACCTGGGCCTTGCGGTTTCAGAGAAGAAGATTTTTAAAATTTTGTTTTAAAAAAATCTATTTTTAGCTCCTGTGACCCAGATGTGCAATGGACCGGAACCATTTGAACAATTTTGAAAGGGGACCACCTAAGGATCATTGCTGTGAAGTTTGGTCAAAATCCGATCAGCGGTTTAGGAGGAGATGTCATTTGAAGAAAAAGTTTACGCACACACACACGCACGCACACACGCACTGACGACGGACGACGGACGAAAAGTGATCCCAAAAGCTCACCTTGTCACTACGTGACAGGTGAGCTAAAAATATACACTATTAAACAGCAAGAACTACAAAGGGAAATAACTCTAAAAGGCCTGACCCCTTGGCCCTTATTTTCTTTCCCACAATACAAGTAGTCATACTAATCATGTGTGCATAATTTCAAGTTTCTATGTGAAGCAGTTCCTGAGATATCTTTGACACAAAATAATTGTTTACGGACAGACAGACAGACAGACAGACAGACGGAAAAGACAAAAACTATATACCCCCATTGCATACTTCGTATGCCGGGGGTATAACAATCTTGATAGGGGTCCACTAGATGAAGCTTCATACCAAATATCAAAGACCTAGGCCTTGCGATTTCAGAGAAGAAGATTTTTAAAGATTTTCCTTATATAAGCCCATGTAAAACCAAAGGGCCCCAGGGCGGGGGCATTTTTGGCCCCAGCACTATAATTTGAACAATCTTGGTAGGGGTCCACTAGATGAAGCTTCATACCAAATATCAAAGACCTGGGCCTTGTGGTTTCAGAGAAGAAGATTTTTTAAGTTTTGGGTGAAAAAAATCTATTTTTGGCTCCTGTGACCTAGATATGCAATGGACCAGAACCATTTGAACAACTTTGAAAGGGGACCACCTAAGGATCATTCCTGTGAAGTTTGGTCCAAATCCGATCAGTGGTTTAGGTGGAGATGTCGTTTAAAGAAATTGTTTACGCACGGATGACAGACAAAAAGTGATCCTAATATAAAACACAAGAGGGCCATGATGGCCCTGGATCGCTCACCTGATCCATAGAGTAACAAGTGGGCCTCTGGGAGGGCCATTATTGACCCCAAGGTTATAATGTGCATAATGTTGAGGGAGGTCTAAAACGGTGAAGCTTCATACCAAATATCAAGGCTATAATTTGAAAACTCTTGGCAAAGGTCCACTAGATGAAGCTACACAAAAAATATCAAAGACCTTGGCCTTGCAGTTTCAGAGAAGAAGATTTTTTTAAAGATTTTCCCTATACAAGCCTATGTAAAACCAAAGGGCCCCGGGGTGAGGGCATTTTTGGCCTCAGCACTACATAAGCCTATGAAAAACCAAATGGCCCCGGGGCAGGGGCATTTTTGGCCTCAGGGCTATAATTTAAACAATCTTGATAGAGGTCCACTAGATGAAGCATTATACCAAATATCAAAGACCTGGGCCTTGCTGTTTCAGAGAAGAAGATTTTCAAAGATTATCTCTGTATAAGTCTATGTTAAACCAAAGGGCCTCGGGGCTGGGGCATTTGTGGCCCGAGGGCTATAATTTGAAACATCTTGGTAGAGGTCCACTAGATGAAGCTCCATACCAAATATCAAAGATATGGGCCTTGCAGTTTCAGAGAAGAAAATTTTAAAGATTTCCATATATAAAGAAGAAGTAAAACAAAGATCAGGAATCGATACAATTAACTTACTCCACCCATCAAAGACACCAAAGGGAAAGAAACACAAACATGAAGCCACCAGACCATAATGGAAACCTAAACAAAGGATGGCCATAAGGACATTTACTCTCCCATAAAATGGCCAAATGGTCATCAAAAATAAAAAGACACAAGTGATACACACAGTGAGTAGGAACAAACAACAACATAAATAAACCGCCACAGAAGAACCGGCTTGGAACGGTCAGTGGAAAGAATTCCACTGGGGGGCTTAAATCGATTTTACGTGGCCACAATCCTCCCCCTTTGTTCCGTCGCGATTTAGACAAATAATTTGTTCAGTCCCCATGAAGGCCTCTAAACTCATCAGTGCAACATCTCCGTGAACACAAATAATCAAAGAACCACAGAGGTGAGACAACGGTGACTACTCGACAGCAAAAAAAACACTGAAATGCTGGAGCAAAAGAAAACCAACAGTTAGACTCCGATGGGTCCGACCATAAGTCTATGTAAAACCAAAGGGTCTCTGGGTGGGGGCATTTTTGGCCCCAGGTCTATAATTTGAACAATCTTGATAGAGGTCCACAGGATGAAATTTCACACCAAATATCAAAGACCTAGGCCATGTGGTTTGATAGAAGAAGATTTTAAAGATTTTCCTAATATAAGCCTATGTAAAACCACAGGGCCCCGGGGCGGGGGCATTTTTGGCCCCAGCACTATAATTTGAACAACCTTGGTAGGGGTCCACTAAATGAAGCTTCATACCAAATATCAAAGACCTGGGCCTTGCGGTTTCAGAGAAGAAGATTTTTAAAGATTTTTCCCTATATAAGCCTCTGTAAAACCAAAGGGCCCCGGGGCAGGGCTATTTTTTGCCCCAGCACTATAATTTGAAGAATCTTGGTAGGGGTCCACTAGATGAAGCTTCATACCAAATATCAAACACCTGGGCCTTGCGGTTTCAGAGGAGAAGATTTTTAAAGGTTTTCCCTATATAAGCCCATGTAAAACCAAAGGGCCCCGGGGCGGGGGCATTTTTGGACCCAGCACTATAATTTGAACAACCTTGGTAGGGGTCCATAAGATGAAGCTTCATACCGAATATCAAAGACCTGGGCCTTGAGGTTTCAGAGAAGAAGATTTTTAAAGATTTTCCCTATATAAGCCCATGTAAAACCAAAGGGCCCTGGGGCGGGGGCGTTTTTTGCCCCAGCACTATAATTTGAATAATCTTGGTAGGGGTCCACTAGATGAAGCTTCATGCCAAATATCAAAGACCTTGGCCTTGGGGTTTCAGAGAAGAAGATTTTTTAAGTTTTCGGTGAAAAAAATCTATTTTTGGCTCCTGTGACCTAGATGTGCAACGGACCGGAACCATTTGAACAACTTTGAAAGGGGTCCACCTAAGGATCATTCCTGTGAAGTTTGGTCAAAATCCGATCAGTGGTTTAGGAGGAGATGTCGTTTGAAGAAATTGTTTACGCACAAATGACAGACAAAAAGTGATCCTAATATTAATCACAAGAGGGCCCAGAGGGCCCTGGTTCGCTCACCTGATCCAATGTATAACAAGTGGGCCCCGGGCAGGGTCAATTTTGGCCCCAGGGCTATAATTTGAACAATCTTGGTAGAGGTCCACAAGATGAAGCTTCATATCCAATATGAAAGACCTGGGCTTTCTGGTTTCAGATAAGAAGATTTTAAAGGTTTACCCTCTATATAGAAGTCTATGTAAAAAAAGATTTTCCCTATATAAGTCTATGTTAAACCAAAGGGCCCTGGAGCGGGGGCATTTTTGGCCCCAGGGCTATAATTTGAACAATCTTGGTAGAGGTCCACTGGCTGAAGCTTCATAACAAATATCAAAGACCTATGCCTTGTGTTTCAGAGAAGATGATTTTTAAAGATTTTCCCCATATCAGTCTATGTAAAACCAAAGGGCCACATGGTGGGGGCATTTCTGGTCTCAGGGCTATAATTTGAACAATCTTTATAGAGGTCCACTAGCTGAAGCTTCATAACAAATATCGAAGACCTAAGCCTTGTGGTTTCAGAGAAGAAGATTTTCAAGATTTTCCCTATATAAGTCTATGTAAAACCAAAGGGCCCCGGAGCGGGGGCATTTTTGGCCCCAGGGCTATAATTTGAACAATCTTGGTAGAGGTCCACACGATGAAGCTTCATACCAAATATCAAAGACCTGGGCCTTGCAGTTTCAGAGAAGAAGATTTTTCAAGATTTTCCCTATATAAGCCTATGTAAAACAAAAGGGCCCTGTGCGGGGGGCGTTTTTAGCTCCAGCACTATAATTTGAACAATCTTGGTAGGGTTTCACTAGATGAAGCTTCATACCAAATATCAAAGACCTGGGCCTTGCGGTTTCAGAGAAGAAGATTTTTAAAGATTTTCCCTATATAAGCCTAAGTAAAACATAAGGGCCCTGGTGCGGGGGCATTTTTGGCCCCAGCACTATAATTTGAACAATCTTGGTAGGGGTCCACTAGATGAAGCTTCATACCAAATATTATCCCGGGCTTCACCAGACTTTCGGATGAGTCTTTAAACCGAGGTCCCGTCTCCGTATGACCTTAGCTGTTTGTGGGACGTAAAACTAAAACTCACTCACTCACTCATACCAAATATCAAAGACCTGGGCCTTGCGGTTTCAGAGAAGAAGATTTTTCAAGATTTTCCCTATATAAGCCCATGTAAAACCAAAGGGCCCCCCGTGCGGGGGAATTTTTGGCCCCAGCACTATAATTTGAACAATCTTGGTAGGAGTCCACTAGATAAAGCTTCATACCAAATATCAAAGACCTGGGCCTTGCGGTTTCAGAGAAGAAGATTTTTTAAGATTTCAGTGAAAAAAATCTATTTTTGGCTACTGTGACCTATATGTGCAACGGACCGGAACCATTTGAACAACTTTGAAAGGGGACCACCTAAGGATCATTCCTGTGAAGTTTGGTCAAAATCCGATCAGTGGTTTAGGAGGAGATGTCGTTTGAAGAAAAGTTTACGGACGCACTCACGCACGCACGGACGGACGACGGACAAAAAGTGATCCCAAAAGCTCACCTTGTCACTACGTGACAGGTGAGCTAACAAGAGGGCCATGATGGCCCTGGATCGCTCACCTGATCCATAGTGTAACAAGTGGGCCCCAGAGAGGGCCATTATTGGCCCAAGGGCTTTAATGTGCATAATGTTGAGGGAGGTCTTAAAGGTGAAGCTTTATACCAAACATCAACAAAGGCTAAAATTTGAACAATCTTGGCAAAGGTCCACTAGATGAAGCTACACATCAAATATCAAAGACCTGGGCCTAGCGGTTTCAGAGAAGAAGATTTTTAAAGATTTTGCCAATATAAGCCTATGTAAAATCAAAGGTCCCCTGGACAGGGGCATTTTTTGCCCCAGCACTATAATTTGAACAATCTTGGTAGGGGTCCACTAGATGAAGCTTCATACCAAATATCAAAGTCCTGGGCCTTGTGGTTTCAGAGAAGAAGATTTTTAAAGATTTTCCCTATATAAGCCTATGTAAAACCAAAGGGCCCCGTGGCGGGGGCATTTTTTATCCCAGCACTATAATTTGATCAATCTTGGTAGAGGTCCACTAGATGAAGCTTCATACCAAATATCAAAGACTTGGGCCTTGCGGTTTCAGAGAAGAAGATTTTTAAAGATTTTCCCTATATAAGCCTATGTAAAACCAAAGGGCCCCGGGGCGGGGGCATTTTTGGCCCCAGCACTATAATTTGAACAATCTTGGTAGGGGTCCACTAGATGAAGCTTCATACCAAATATCAAAGACCTGGGCTGTGTGGTTTCAGAGAAGAAGATTTTTAAAGATTTTCCCTATATAAGCCAATGTAAAACCAAAGGGCCCCGTGGCGGGGGCATTTTTTGTCCCAGCACTAAAATTTGGAACAATCTTGGTAGGGGTCCACTAGATGAAGCTTCATACCAAATATCAAAGTCCTGGGCCTTGTGGCTTCAGAAAAGAAGATTTTTAAATATTTTCCCTATATAAGCCTATGTAAAACCAAAGGGCCCCGTGGCGGGGGCATTTTTGGCCCCAGCACTATAATTTGAACAATCTTGGTAGGGGTCCACTAGATGAAGCTTCATACCAAATATCAAAGACCTGGGCCTTGTGGTTTCAGAGAAGAAGATTTTTAAAGATTTTCCCAATATAAGCCAATGTAAAACCAAAGGGCCCCGTGGCGGGGGCATTTTTTGTCCCAGCACTAAAATTTGAACAATCTTGGTAGGGGTCCACTAGATGAAGCTTCATACCAAATATCAAAGTCCTGGGCCTTGTGGTTTCAGAGAAGAAAATTTTTAAAGATTTTCCCTATATAAGCCTATGTAAAACCAAAGGGCCCCGGGGCGGTGGCATTTTTGGCCCCAGCACTATAATTTGAACAATCTTGATAGGGGTCCACTAGATGAAGCTTCATACCAAATATCAAAGACCTGGGCCGTGTGGTTTCAGAGAAGAAGATTTTTAAAGATTTTCCCTATATAAGCCTATGTAAAACCAAAGGGCCCCGGGGCGGGGGCATTTTTGGCCCCAGCACTGTAATTTGAACAATCTTGGTAGGGGTCAACTAGTTGAAGCTTCATATCATATATCAAAGACCTGGGCCTTGTGGTTTCAGAGAAGAAGATTTTTAAAGATTTTCCCTATATAAGCCAATGTAAAACCAAAGGGCCCCCTGGCGGGGGCATTTTTTGTCCCAGCACTAAAATTTGAACAATCTTGGTAGGGGTCCACTAGATGAAGCTTCATACCAAATATCAAAGTCCTGGGCCTTGTGGTTTCAGAGAAGAAGATTTTTAAAGATTTTCCCTATATAAGCCCATGTAAAACCAAAGGGCCCCGGGGCGGGGGCATTTTTGGCCCCAGCACTATAATTTGAACAATCTTGGTAGGGGTCCACTAGATGAAGCTTCATACCAAATATCAAAGACCTGGGCCTTGTGGTTTCAGAGAAGAAGATTTTTTAAGTTTTTGGTGAAAAAATCTATTTTTTGCTCCTGTGACCTAGATGTGCAACGGACCGGAACCATTTGAACAACTTTGAAAGGGGACCACCTAAGGATCATTCCTGTGAAGTTTGGTCAAAATCCGATCAGTGGTTTAGGAGGAGATGTCGTTTAAAGAAATTGTTTACGCACGGACACACTGACGCACGGACGCACGCACGCACGACGGACAAAAAGTGATCCCAAAAGCTCACCTCGTCACTACGTGACGGTGAGCTAACAAGAGGGCCATGATGGCCCTGGATTGCTCACCTGATCCATAGAGTAACAAGTGGGCCCCGGGGAGGGCTATTATTGACCCCAGGGTTATAATGTGCATAATGTTGAGGGAGGTCTAAAAAGGTGAAGCTTCATACCAAATATCAAAGACATGGACATTGCAGTTTCAGAGAAGAAGATTTTTAAAGATACATAAGTCTACAAAAGTCTTGTTAAACCAAAGGGTCTCAGGGTGGGGGTATTTTTTTGCCCCAGGGCTATAATTTGAACAATCTTGATAAAGGTCCACTAGATGAAATTTCACACCAAATATCAAAGACCTAGTGGTATTACAGAAGAAGATTTTTAAAGATTTTCCCAAAATAAGTCTATGTAAAACCAAAGGGCCCAGAGCAGAGGCATTTTTGGCCACAGGGCTATAATTTGAACAATCCTGGTAGAGGTCCACAAGATGAAGCTTTAGACCAAATATCAAAGACCTGGGCCTTGCAGTTTCAGAGAAAAAGAACTTTAATGATTTTCCTTATATAAGCCTATGTAAAACCAAAGGGCCCCAGGGCGGGGGCATTTTTGGCCCCAGCACTATAATTTGAACAATCTTGGTATGGGTCCACTAGATGAAGCTTCATACCAAATAGTAAAGACCTGGGCCGTGGGATATCAGAGAAGAAGATTTTTTAAGATTTTCCCTATATAATCCTATTTAAAACCAAAGGGCCCTGGAGCAGGGGCATTTTGGGCCCCAGCACTATAATTTGAACAATTTTGGTAGGGGTCCACTAGATAAAGCTTCATACCAAATATCAAAGAGCTGGGCCTTGTGGTTTCAGAGAAGAAGATTTTTAAAGATTTTCCCTATATAAGCCAATGTAAAACCAAAGGGCCCTGTGGCGGGAGCATTTTTTGTCCCAGCACTATAATTTGAACAATCTTGGTAGGGGTCCACTAGATGAAGCTTCATACCAAATATCAAAGTCCTGGGCCTTGTGGTTTCAGAGAAGAAGATTTTTAAAGATTTTCCCTATATAAGCCTATGTAAAACCAAAGGGCCCCGGGGCGGGGGCATTTTTGGCCCCAGCACTTTAATTTGAACAATCTTGGTAGGGGTCCACTAGATGAAGCTTCATACCAAATATCAAAGACCTGGGCCTTGTGGTTTCAGAGAAGAAGATTTTTAAAGATTTTCCCTATATAAGTCAATGTAAAACCAAAGGGCCCCATGGCGGGGGCATTTTTTGTCCCAGCATTATAATTTGAACAATCTTGGTGGGGGTCCACTAGATGAAGCTTCATACCAAATATCAAAGTCCTGGGCCTTGTGGTTTCAGAGAAGAAGATTTTTAAAGATTTTCCCTATATAAGCATATGTAAAACCAAAGGGCCCCGGGGCGGGGGCATTTTTGGCCTCAGCACTATAATTTGAACAATCTTGGTAGGGGTCCACTAGATGAAGCTTCATACCAAATATCAAAGACCTGGGCCTTGTGGTTTCAGAGAAGAAAGTTTTTGGTGAAAAAAATCTATTTTTGGCTCCTGTGACCTAGATGTGCAACGGACCGGAACCATTTGAACAACTTTGAAAGGGGACCACCTAAGGATCATTCCTGTGAAGTTTGGTCAAAATCCGATCAGTGGTTTAGGAGGAGATGTCGTTTAAAGAAATTGTTTACGCACGGACCCACGTACTGACGCACGCACGGACGCACGCACGGACGCACGCACGATGGACGACGGACAAAAAGTGATCCCAAAAGCTCACCTCGTCACTACGTGACAGTGAGCTAACAAGAGGGCCATGATGGCCCTGGATCGCTCACCTGATCCATAGTGTAACAAGTGGGCCCCAGAGAGGGCCATTATTGGCCCCAGGGCTTTAATGTGCATAATGTTGAGGGATGTCTTAAAGGTGAAGCTTCATACCAAACATCAACAAAGGCTATAATTTGAACATTCTTGGCAAAGGTCCACAAGATGAAGCTACACATCAAATATCAAAGACCTGGGCCTAGCGGTTTCAGAGAAGAAGATTTTTGAAAGATTTTGCCTATATAAGCCTATGTAAAACCAAAGGGCCCCGGGACGGGGGCATTTTTTGCCCCAGCACTATAATTTGAACAATCTTGGTAAGGATCCACTAGATGAAGCTTCATACCAAATATCAAAGTCCTGGGCCTTGTGGTTTCAGAGAAGAAGATTTTTAAAGATTTTCCTTATATAAGCCTATGTAAAACCAAAGGGCCCCGGGGCGGGGGCATTTTTGGCCCCAACACTATCATTTGAACAATCTTGGTAAGGGTCCACTAGATGAAGCTTCATACCAAATATCAAAGACCTGAGCCTTGTGGTATCAGAGAAGAAGATTTTTAAAGATTTTCCCTATATAAGCCAATGTAAAACCAAAGGGCCCCGTGGCAGGGGCATTTTTTGTCCCAGCACTAAAATTTGAACAATCTTGGTAGGGGTCCACTAGATGAAGCTTCATACCAAATATCAAAGTCCTGGGCCTTGTGGTTTCAGAGAAGAAAATTTTTAAAGATTTTCCCTATATAAGCCTATGTAAAACCAAAGGGCCCCGGGGCGGGGCATTTTTGGCCCCAGTACTATTATTTGAACAATCTTGGTAGGAGTCCACTAGATGAAGCTTCATTCCAAATATCAAAGTCTTGGGCCTTGTGGTTTCAGAGAAGAAGATTTTTAAAGATTTTCCCTATATAAGCCTATGTAAAACCAAAGGGCCCCGGGGAAGGGGCATTTTTGGCCCCAGCACTATAATTTAAACAATCTTGGTAGGGGTCCACTAGATGAACCTTCATACCAAATATCAAAGACATGGGCCTTGTGGTTTCAGAGGAGAAGATTTTTAAAGATTTTCCCTATATAAGCCAATGTAAAACCAAAGGGCCCCGTGGCGGGGGCATTTTTTGTCCCAGCACTAAAATTTGAACAATCTTGGTAAGGATCCACTAGATGAAGCTTCATACCAAATATTAAAGTCCTGGGCCTTGTGGTTTCAGAGAAGATTTTTAAAGATTTTCCCTATATAAGTCTATGTAAAACCAAAGGGCCCCGGGATGGGGGCATTTTTGGCCCCATCACTATAATTTGAACAATCTTGTTAGGGGTCCACTAGATGAAGCTTCATACCAAATATCAAAGACCTGGGCCTTGTGGTTTCAGAGAAGAAGATTTTTAAAGATTTTCCCTATATAAGCCTATGTAAAACCAAAGGGCCCCGTGGCGGGGGCATTTTTTGTCCCAGCACTAAAATTTGAACAAACTTGGTAGGGGTCCACTAGATGAAGCTTCATACCAAATATCAAAGCCCTGGGCCTTGTGGTTTCAGAGAAGAAGATTTTTAAAGATTTTCCCTATATAAGCCTATGTAAAACCAAAGGGCCCTGGGGCGGGGGCATTTTTGGCCCCAGCACTATAATTTGAACAATCTTGGTAGGGGTCCACTAGATGAAGCTTCATACCAAATATCAAAGACCTGGGCCTTGTGGTTTCAGAGAAGAAGATTTTTAAAGATTTTCCCTATATAAGCCTATGTAAAACCACTGGGCCCCAGGGCGGGGGCATTTTTGGCCCCAGCACTATAATTTGAACAATCTTGGTAGGGGTCCACTAGATGAAGCTTCATACCAAATATCAAAGACCTGGGCCTTGTGGTTTCAGAGAAGAAGATTTTTTAAGTTTTTGGTGAAAAAAATCTGTTTTTGGCTCCTGTGACCTAGATGTGCAACGGACCGGAACCATTTGAACAACTTTGAAAAGGGACCACCTAAGGATCATTCCTGTGAAGTTTGGTAAAAATCCGATCAGTGGTTTAGGAGGAGATGTCGTTTAAAGAAATTGTTTACGCACGCACGGACGCACGGACGGACGCACGACGGACAAAAAGTGATCCCAAAAGCTCACCTTGTCACTACGTGACGGTGAGCTAACAAGAGGGCCATGATGGCCCTGGATCACTCACCTGATCCATAGGGTATCAAGTGTGCCCCTGGGAGAGCCATTATTGGCCCCTGGCTATAATATGATTAATCTTGGTAGTGGTCTAAAAGGTGAAGCTTCATACCAAATATCAAAGAATGGAGACTTCTGGTTTCAGACAAGATTTTTAAACGTTTTCCTTATGTAAGTCTACGAGTTGTATATAAACCTTGGGGTCCCCTGGGCGGGCCATTTTTGCCTCCAGGGCTATAATTTGAACCATCTTGGTAGAAATCCACAAGACAAAGCTTCATACCAAATATCAAAGACCTTGGCCTTCTTCTTTCAGACAAGAAGATTTTCAAAGGTTTTCATTGCCTTGACTTCTATTTCCTAGGGCTATAATTTGAACAATTTAGATGAAGCTTCACACCAAATATCAAAGATCTGGGCCTTGCTGTTTCAGAGTAGAAGATTTTTTTAATTTCCCTATATAAGTCAATGTAAAAACGAAGGGACCCGGTGCGGGGGCATTTTTGACCTAAGGGCTAAGATTTGAACAATCTTGGTAGAAGTCCACTAGATGAAGCTACACACCAAATTTCAAAGAACTGGGCCGTCCGGTTTTGGAGAAGAAGATTTTTAAAGATTTTCCCTGCATAAGCCAATGTAAAACCAAAGGGCCTGCAGATGGGGGCATTTTTCGCCCTAGGCCTATAATTTGAACAATCTTGATAGAGGTCCACAATATGAAGCTTCACACCAAATATCAAAGAACTGGGCCTTGCTGTTTCAGAGAAGAAGATTTTTAAAGATTTTCCCTGTATAAGCCTATGTAAAACCAAAGGCCCCAGGGCTATAATTTGAACAATCTTGGTAGAGGTCCACTAGATGAAGCTTCATACCAAATATTAAAGACCTGGGCCTTGCGGTTTCAGAGAAGAAGATTTTTAAAGATTTTCCCTATATAAGCCTATGTAAAACCAAAGGCCCCTGGGGCGGGGGCATTTTTGGCCCCACAGCTATAATTTGAACAATCCAGGTAGAGGTCCACTAGATGAAGCTTCATACTAAATATTGAAGACCTGGGCCTTGTGGTTTCAGAGTAGAAGATTTTTACGTATTTTCCCTATATAAGCCTATGTAAAACCAAAGGCCCTCGGGGCAGGGGCATTTTTGGGCCCAGGGCTATAATTTGAACAATCTTGGTAGAGGTCCACTAGATGAAGCTTCATACCAAATATCAAAGACCTGGGCCTTGCGGTTTCAGAGAAGAAGATTTTTAAAGATTTTCCCTATATAAGCCTATGTAAAACCAAAGGCCCCTGGGGCGGGGGCATTTTTGGCCCCACAGCTATAATTTGAACAATCCAGGTAGAGGTCCACTAGATGAAGCTTCATACCAAATATCAAAGACCTGGGCCTTGCAGGTTCAGAGAAGAAGATTTTTAAAATTTTCAGAAAAAAAAAATCTATTTTTAGCTCCTGTGACCTAAATGTGCAACAGACCGGAACCATTTGAACAACTTTGAAAGGGGACCACCTTAGGATCATTCCTGAGAAGTTTGGTCAAAATCCGATCAGTGGTTTAGGAGGAGATGTTGTTTGAAGAAAAAGTTTACGCACGGACGCACCCACACACGCACGCACGCACGACGGACGACGGACAAAAAGTGATCCCAAAAGCTCACCTTGTCACTACGTGACAGGTGAGCTAAAAACACAGCTGTCTCCCCCTTTCTGACCTCTAAGTATGACCTTGACATTGGAGGTATCTTGTGTGCAACACATTATCTAATGAAGATGAACATTTCTGCAAAGTAACTTTAAAAAGCTCATGGAGAAATAAGAAAGTTATTGACCGGACACAAAAAAAAACACCTTTTTACCTTTGACCTCTAAGTATGGCCTTGACCTTTGAGGTACAACATATCCTCTCATGATGGTTAACATTTCTGCCAAGTAATTTCATAATCCATCAAAGAATAAGAAAGTTATTGACTGTGTACAAAAAAAGGCCCTTTTCTAATCTTTGACCTCTAGGTATGACCTTGACATTGCAGGTATGGACCTTGGTCTTGCACACAATTCAATGTCTACTGAAGATGAACATTTCTGCAAGGGTACTTTAAAAAGTCCATCCAGAAATAAAAATGTTATTGACTGGACATAAAAAAGACTTTTTTTTACCTTTGACCTCTTAGTATGACCTTGACCTTGGAGGTACCGACCTGGGTCTAGCGCGCAACACATAGTCTCATGATAGTTAACATTTCTGCCAAGTAATTTCACAATCTATCCAGGAATAAGAAAGTTATTGACTGAACACTAAACCAGAGGACCAGTGGTCCTGTAAACGCTCACCTGACACCTGGTCCTGGTGTACATTTTAATGTTTTTATATATGTATATAGCCTCAGAGCAGGGGTACACAACTTGTGGGGACAAAATTTTGATGTCTAACAATGTGATAAAACTTTCCACCTATTCCTACCTTTCTGACAGTTCGAAGGCCATGCTTTCATTATGGTTTATTCCATTTGTCATATTTTTTTTTAACTTTTCATATTATTTAGGGAATTCCTGATTGACAATGTGCTGGGAAAGAGCACTTGACTCCTTGATTTTCCACTTGTACAGTTTTACTTAATACCATCTACATTATAGGTGTTTCTTTGCAGTATGGTGGCTGGGACACAACGTGAATTTGTTTTATCAGTTCCTGGTCATTGCATTTTATCTACTTTGTGACCAGAAACAGCAGATGAGACCTATTTGATTGAATTTTTGCATTAACCCCAATTTTGTATTATATATTCCTTCCAATTCGGTATTCTAGAAATTATGTGCTTATTTTTTAAATTAATCTTACGAGAGATACTGGTCTAGTGGAATTCATTTCACTGACCGTTCCAAGGCGGTTCTTCTGTCGTGGTTTATTTTTGTTATAGTATGTCTTTTGTGTGTGTGTCTGTATCGCTTACATTATTTTATTTTGGATAGCCAATTGGCCATTTTGTGGGAAAGTAACTGTTCTTTTTGGCTTTCCACTATTGATGTTTCCATTAGAGTCTAGTTATTTCATGTTTGTGTTTCTTTCCCTTTGGTGTCACTGATAGGAGCTGTGGGTTAATTGTATCTATTCCTGATCACTGCCTTCACTTCTATTTTCTAATATTGTATTTTGGAAATTCTCCTTTCAGTTCAGTTGTCACAAGCATAAAAAGTATACCAGAGTTGTTCCATATTGTGTTAAACATTATCGGCTGACAATGTCTTGTGGTAGCCCCAAAAAGTGTGTCACAGAAATACAGAGGTTTTGCAACCAAAACAACAATTTGAATATGTTCTTATTTTATTGAAAATATTGTTTATAACATGTTATGATCAAAACAATAAAATATTCTTTATAACATGCTACCATCAAAAATAATATTATTATATGAATAACACAATACTACTACAAAAATACATGTACATGTATAAAGCAATTTCCAAATAGATATTAAAATATGTGACCAGCCATGAGATTTTGGGTCCAAATGAGGTCCATGACCGAAAATGAGGTTTTGCCATTTTCCGATTCATATACAATACTTTAGTGCATATGTGAAATTTCAGATGAAAATATGGAGCGGTGTCCGAGATATGGGCCTTTATGAACTGACCTCCTGTCCGAGATATGGACCTTTATGAACTGACCCCCAAAATGTGAAAATTGCAGTTTCGCTCTTTTATTTAGAAGTGTATTTTCAAGTGACTCTTGACGGCTTCAAAGCCTCAAAAGATTCAGGTAAACCTGGAGAAAACAAATACCTGCAAACCATGCCTTCACACAATTATTTATTTATCCAGTAGCAATCATTTATTAAATATTTGTTGGGAAGAATTCGGTTGCCATGACAAAAAATTCAAAAATCCTGAAATTTCTCGAAAAAAAAAACTCTTGTAGAGCTTGACATATATTTTCTCATTCAATCTAAGTCAAACAATAGATAATGTATTACTAAATCCAATTAAAGAACATGTAGCAATATTCATTTCCACCATTGCCAAAGAGATCAGCTTTGCTGGGATACAGAATACCCCACCCACTTAATATGTATGTCACTAATGTCATTTTTTGAATGCTACATCTCAATAGCCAAAAAATTGGACTGCATCTATTACTTTAACTGCAAAGTCCGGCTTATGAGAAAAGACTTTTTACACACCACTGCTTTCAATCAAGATCAAAATGGTGTGTATAATTTCATGATGGCTTATAAAACTACAAATTTCATGTAAAAATGAAGAAACGAAAAAAAAAAAAGAAAAAAAAAAGAAATATATTGTCAAGTTGTTACGCACAATATTTTTACTTTTTGGACAAAACTGTGTGTACAAGCCAACTTTCAAGGTCATTGGCTTCATGGTTCTGGAGAAGAAGATTTTTGAAGGCTTTTTATCATATATGGGCATGGCTGCCATCTTGGTCATGTGACCCAGACCCCTCTAACAAACTTTCGTTCCCCCATCCTACTGAAGCTCCACATGAAATTTGGCTTTGATTAGCCTCCCTGTTTTGGAGGAGAAGATCTTTGAAAATGGTGGACGGCCGGACAACGGATGGACGGACGACAGACCATGGCTATACTATAAGCTCACCTATGAGCCTAAAGGCTCAGGTGAGCTAAAAATCAATTATTTTCACTTTTTCCCAAGCAAAAGCCTAAGTCCGCAAATTTGACATTGCCGTAAAATAGGTAAAGGGCAACCCAGGGCCACCATTTGAACAAATTATGATAGGCCCGTGTACCAGATGCTTCCTGCCAAGTTTCAAGGTCATTTGCCTTACGGTTCTTGAGAAGAAGAATTTTATTTTGAAGTGTTTTTACCATATATGGGCATGGCCACCATCTTGGTCATGTGACCTGGACCATATGAGCAAATTTTCATTTTTTCATCATATAAAGGATCCATATCAAATTTCACTTGAATTTGGCCAGTGGTTTCTGAGAAAAAACTGTTTGAAATATGGAACCTGGTTAATCTTGGTCCCAGGTCACTGAAGTATGACTTTTCTTACCCTTGAATCTTCATGTATTCATTTACTTTACCTGATCTACCAATTTGGTGACATTGTCTTCAATGGTTTCCTAAAAATCCATTATTTTCACTTTTTCCCATGCAAAAGCCTAAGTTGACAAATTTGACACTGCCATAAAATAGGTCAAGGTCAACCCAGGGTCAGCATTTGTAAAAACTATGACGAGCCCGAGTACCATATGATATATGCCAAGTTTCAAAGCCATTGGCCTTACGGTTCTGGAGAAGAAGAATTTTTAAGGCTTTTTACCATATATGGGCGTGGCGGCCATCTTGGTCATGTGATCTAGACCGTACTGGCAACTTTTCATTTGTTCAACTCACAAAAGCTCCATATTGAATTTCGCTTAAATTGGCTCAGTAGTTTCTGAGAAAAAATGTTTATTTTTTAATATGAAATCGGAGTGACCTTGGTCTAAGGTCAATGAATGACCTTGACCTTTCTTACCCATAGATCTTCATGTATTCAGTTACTTTACCTAATCTACAAATTTTGGTGACACTGTCTTCAATGGTTTCCCTAAATATCCATTATTTTCACTTTTTCCTATGCAAAAGCCTAAGTCAGCAAATTTGACATTACTGTAAAATAGGTCAAGATCAACCCAGGGTCACCATTTGAACAAATTATGATAGGCCCAAGTACCATATGCTACATGCCAAGTTTCAAGGCCATTGGCCTTACAGTTCTTGAGAAGAAGAATTTCGAAGTTTCTTTACCATAGATGGGCGTGGTGGCCATCTTGGTCATGTGATCTAGACCATGTTGGCAGCTTTTCATTTGTTCAACTCCCAAAGGCTCCATATTGAATTTCACTTCAATTGGCTCAGTAGTTTCTGAGAAAAAATGTTTGAAATATGGAACCTGCGTGACCTTGGTCTAAGGTCAATTAATGACCTTGACCTTTCTTACACATAGATCTTCATGTATTCAGCTACTTTACCTTATCTACTAATTTTGGTGACACTGTCTTCAATGGTTTCCTAAAAATCCATTATTTTCACTTTTTCCCATGCAAAAGCCTAAGTCGGCAAATTTGACATTGCTGTAAAATAGGTCAAGGTCAACACGGGGTCACCATTTGTACAAACTATGATGGGCCTGAGTACTATATGCTACATACCAAGTTTCAAGGCCATTGGCCTTACGGTTCTGGAGAAGAAGAATTTTTAAGGCTTTTCACCATATATATAGGCGTGACAGCCATCTTGGTCATGTGATCTAGACCGTATTGGCATTTTTTCATTTGTTCAACTCACAAAGGCTCCATATTAAATTTCACTTAAATTGGCTCAGCAGTTTTGGAGAAAAAAATGTTTGAAATATGGATCCTGAATGACCTTGGTCTAAGGCCAATGAATGACCTTGACCTTTCTGACCCATAGATCTTCATGTATTCAGTTACTTTACCTGATCTACAAATTTTGGTGACACTGTCTTCAATGGTTTTCCTATAAATCCATTATTTTCACTTTGCCCCATGCAAAAGCCTACTTCGGCAAATTTGACATTGCTGTAAAATAGGTCAAGGTCAACCCGGGGTCACCATTTGAACAAGCCATGATGGGCCTGAGTACCATATGCTACATACCAAGTTTCAAGGCCACTGGCCTTATGGTTCTGGAGAAGAAAATTTTTGAAGGCTTTTTACCATATACACTGTATGGGCATGGCGGCCATCTTGGTCATGTGATCCAGACCCCGCGAACAAACTTTCATTCCCCCATCCCACTGAGGCTCCATATGAAATTTGGCTTTGATTGGCCCTGCAGTATAGGAAAAGAAGATCTTTGAAAATGGTGGACGGACGGACGACGGACGGCGAACCATGGCTATACTATAAGCTCACCTATGAGCCTAAAGGCTCAGGTGAGCTAAAAAAGGCCCCTTTTTTACCTATGACCTCTTAGTATGACCTTCACATTTGAGGTACCAACATGGGTCATGCAAGAGACACATTAAATAAAAACGTTATTGACCAAACACGAAAAAAGGTCCTTTTTTGACCTTTGACCTCTATGTATGACCTTGACCTTTGAGGTGCCAACCTGTGTCATGCCAAACCACATCGTCTCATAGTGGTTAACATTTCTGCCAAGTAATTATATAATACATCAAAAAATAAGAAAGTTATTGCCTGAACACAAAAAGCCCCTTTTTCTACCTGTAACCTCTATGTATGACCTTGACCTTTGAGGTACCAAACTGGTTCATGCGCGCAACACCTAGTCTCATGGTGGTTAACATTTCTGCCAAGCAATTTCAAAATCCATCTAAAAATAAGAAAGTTATTGACCAAACATGAAAAAAGGCCCCTTTTTACCTTTGACCTCTATGTATGACCTCGACCTTTGAGGTACCAACTTCAATCATGCCTGCAACACATTGCCTCATGATATTTAACATTTCTGCCAAGTAATTTCAAATTCTACCTGAAAATAAGAAAGTTATTGACAAAACACAAAAAAGGCCCCTTTTTACATTTGACCTCTTAGTATGACCTTGACCTTTGAGGTACCAACCTGGGTCATGCACGCAACACATCATCTGATGGTGGTTAACATTTCTGCCATGTAATTTCAAAAGCCATCTAAAAATAAGAAAGTTATTGACAAAACACAAAAAAATTTGGGGTATGGCCCAGCCTGCCGCTTAAATAAAATGTGAGGGTGTCTGGGGTCAAAAATGCCTCGAAAATGACGCTGGCAAAACAGGTAACTCAGAAATCATTTGACCTGCGTGGCCTGAATTCAAACTCAACATAGACATGTATGGCCCTCCTGGTTATCTTCAAGTTTGATGAAGATCTGATTTGAAATGGGCGAGAAAAGCTGGAGACGTCGTTTTCCCATTGTAAGTCTATGGGAAAATCTTTCACACTCAAGGAGATGTAACTGGAAAACCACTGGTCAGATTCAAGTCAACTTGCTCACTCGAGATTTTATGCTTGTCCTCTTTACCAAAAGTTACAAAATAAGCCAATCAAAAACGGCTGAGAAAAGCTGGAGACACCATTTTTCACTTACATTTATGCTCAAGGGCAGGTAACTCAGAAGCTGTTTGTCTCGTGCAGCCCAAATTTGAACTCAACGTAAACTGTAAGCCCCTCCTGGTTATCTGCAAGTTTGATGATGATGGAATCAGAAATGGCAGAGAAAAAGTGGACACGTCATTTTCCCCATTATAAGTCTATGGGAAAATGTTTTCACGCTCAAGGGGATGTAACTGAAAAAAACACTTGTCAGATTCAAGCCAAATTCAACACGTTCAAGATTTTATGCTTGTTCTCGTTTATGAAAAGTTACAAAAAGATCAGATCATAAACAGCTGAGAAAAGCTGGAGACACCATTTTTCACTTATATTTTATGCTCAAGGGCAGGTAACTCCAAACCTGTTTGTCCCATCCATCCCAAATATGAACTCGATGTAGACTGTAAGCCCCGCCTGGTTATCTGCAAGTTTGATGAAGAACGGATCAGAAATGGCTGAGGAAAAGTGGAGACATAGTTTTCCCCATTATAAGTCTATGGGAAAATTGTTCACGCTCAAGGGGATGAAACTGGAAAACCGCTGGTCAGATTCAAACCAATTTGGAACTCTTCCGAGATTTTATGCTTGTCCTCGTTTAGAAAAAGTTACAAAAAGATCAGATCATAAACGGCTGAGAACAGCTGGTGACACCATTTTTCACTTATATTTGTGCTCAAGGGCAGGTAACCCCAAAGCTGTTTGTTCCGTGCAGCCCAAATTCGAACTCGACATAGATTGTAAGCCCCTCCTGGTTATCTGCAGGTTTGATAAGATCGGATGAGAAATGGCCGAGAAAAAGTGGAGACGTTGTTTTCCCCATAATAAGTCTATGGAACCTTTTTGTTTCCATGGCAACCACAGTTCTGATCAAAACTGGTCCAAAACCTAATGCAGTCAATCCCCCAACCCAGTGATGCTGAACATAAAATTTGATTGGGATTGGCCAGCTAGTCACTTAGGTATTCAAGTTCAAAGGTGTGGAAGAGGGACGACAGATAGACAACGGACGGACGCCGGATGCCTACCTATACTATAAGCTCACCTTGTGAGCCTTCCGCTCAGGTGAGCTAAAAAGATCAGATCATAAAAGGCTGAAAGTTCCAAAATGAGCCAATCAAAAACGGCTGAGAAAAGCTGGAGACACCATTGCTCACTTATATTTATGCTCAAGGGCAGGTAACTCCAAACCTGTTTGTCCTGTGCAGCTCAAATTTGAACTCAATGTAGACTGTAGGCCCCTCCTGGTTATCTGCAAGTTTCATGAAGATTGAATCAGAAATGGCTGAGAAAAAGTGGAGACATCGTTTTCCCCATTACAAGTCTATGGGAAAATTTTCACGCTCAAGGGTATGTAACTTGAAAACCGCTGGTCAGATTCAAACCAAATTCGAACTTGTCCCAGATTTTATGCTTGTCCTCGTTTATGAAAAGTTACAAAAAAGATCAGATCATAAACGGCTGAGAAAAGCTGGAGACACCATTTTTCACTTATATTTATGGTCAAGGGCGGGTTACTCCAAAGCTATTTGTCCCGTGCAGCCAAAATTCAAACTCGACGTAGACTGTAAGCCCCTCCTGGTTATCTGCAAGTTTGATGAAGATCGGATCAGAAATGGCCGAGAAAATGTAGAGACGTCGTTTTCCCATTATAAGTCTATGGAACCTTTTTGTTTCAATGGCAACCAGAATTCCAATCTGATCAGCCCAAAAACCTTATGCAGCATTTCCCCCTACCTGATGATGCTTCTCATGACATTTGATCAAGATTGGCCATGGGGTATACGTATTTGAAATTGTTTACGGACGCACACAAGCACGACGGACAAAATGTGATCACAAAAGCTCACCTTGTCACTATGTGACAGGTGAGCTAAAAATTGTTGAAAGCGACGTTAAACCCGAATTCACACACACATATCCCCAATACTTTGAATCATTAACCCTTTTTGTGCCAAATGGAATCTTCCTCCTTATATATAGCAGGAGCCCATTTTGAAATTTAAGGGTGTCAGGTTGTGTTTTCTTCAAAATTTGTTTGGAAAATGGCTGAACTTTTTGCAAGCAGTGTAGGCCCTGATCAGACGCCGCGTTCTGCGGTGTCTGATCTGGGCCTGCACTGTTTGCCAGGGTACCCGTTTTGGGGTTTCTGGTACTAAATGGGTTAAGGTATCTCAAATTTGCTTTTAAAATGGATGCAAAAAATTAGATTCCAATATAGAGGAATACTTAATAACTTACCCCTGATGGAGACGTCGCTGGTATCCTCTGTACTTTGCCACCCACCACTATATGGGTATAGCTGAAACAAAATAACCATGGATGCTGACAAAATGCTATATTCATTATAAACAGAACACAATGTGCCTAGAAATTTACATTATTATATACCCAGAAAATGTCCCGTTTACTTTGTACAGCAGTGCCAACCTTTACTGAAGGATTAATGGAAGGACATGGTGATGACAGGGTAAGCAATTTCTGCAAATCAAGTAGAATGTAACTCTATGAGAAATAAGCTGACCTCAAAAGTTTTCAAACTCATTCAAGCTTTTATTCCTGACTTGCTAAGAAGATCCGATATAAACTGATGTGGCTATGGTGATGACAAGTTAAAAAATAAGCAATTAACTGCTGCAATCAAGTTTCATGAAGATCTGATCAAGGTCTAACAAGGTTGTAAATAGGCATTTTAAAGCAATCAAAGGCAAGTAACTCAATGATAAATGTGCCGACTTGGCCAGTATTCAAACTCATCGGAGGTTTTATATTCCCAGCCACCTTACATATAAGTTTCAGAAAGATCCGATCAAAACTGAAGGGGCTACGGTGATGACATGGTCAAAATTTGGCATTTTTAGCAATCAAAGGGATGTTACTCTAAGATAAATGGGCCGACTTGGCCAGTTTTCGAACTCATACGAGGTTTCATCCCCAGCCACCTTACATATAAGTTTCAGAAAAATCCAATCAAAACTGAAGGGGCTACGGTGATGACAAGGTCAAAAATCAACATATTCAGCCATCTAAGGGACATAACTCTACGATAAATGGGCTGACTTGATGAAAAAGTAAAAAATCGGCACTTTCAGCAATCAAAGGGACGTAAATCTATGATAAATGGGCCAACTTGGCCGTTATTCGAACTAATCCTACGTTTTATCCCCAGTCACCTCACATATAAGTTTCAGAAAGATCCGATCAAAACTAAAGGGGCCTATGGTGATGACAAGGTCAAAAATCGACATTTTCAGCCATCAAAGGGACAAAACTATATAGTAAACAGGGCGACTTGGCCGGTTTTCAAACTCATCCGAGGTTTTATCCCCAGCCACCTTACATATAAGTTTCAGAAAGATCTGATCAAATCTGAAGGGGCTACAGTGTAGACAAGGTCAATAATCAACATTGTCAGCAATCAAAGGGACCTAACTCTATGATAAATAGGCCATCTTGGCCGATATTCGAACTCATCAGAGGTTTTATACCCAGCCACCTTACATATAAGTTTAAGAAAGATCCGATCAAAACTGAAAGGGCTACGGTGATGACAAGGTAAACCAGAGGACCAGTGGTCCTGTAAACGCTCACCTGACAGCTGGTCCTGGTGTACATTTTAATGTTTTTATATATGTATATAGCCTCAGAGCAGGGGTACACAACTTGTGGGGACAAAATTTTGATGTCTAACAATGTGATAAAACTTTCCACCTATTCCTACCTTTCTGACAGTTCGAAGGCCATGCTTTCATTATGGTTTATTCCATTTGTCATATTTTTTTAACTTTTCATATTCGGGGTCACCATTTGTACAAACTATGATGGGCCTGAGTACCATATGCTACATGCCAAGTTTCAAGGCCATTGGCCTTACGGTTCTGGAGAAGAAGAATTTTTAAGGCTTTTTACCATATATATAGGCGTGACGGCCATCTTGGTCATGTGATCTAGACCGTATTGGCATTTTTTCATTTGTTCAACTCACAAATGCTCCACATTAAATTTCACTTAAATTGGCTCAGCAGTTTTTGAGAAAAAAATGTTTGAAATATGGATCCTGAATGACCTTGGTCTAACGCCAATGAATGACCTTGACCTTTCTGACCCATAGATCTTCATGTATTCAGTTCCTTTACCTGATCTGCAAATTTTGGTGACACTGTCTTCAATGGTTTTCCTATAAATCCATTATTTTCACTTTGCCCCATGCAAAAGCTTACTTTGGCAAATTTGACAGTGCTGTAAAATAGGTCAAGGTCAACCCGGGGTCACCATTTGTACAAACCATGATGGGCCCGAGTACCATATGCTACATGCCAAGTTTCAAGGCCACTGGCCTTATGGTTCTGGAGAAGAAGAGTTTTTAAGGCTTTTTACCATATATATAGGCGTGACGGCCATCTTGGTCATGTGATTCAGACTGTATTGGCATTTTTTTCATTTGTTCAACTCACAAAAGCTCCATATTAAATTTCACTAAAATTGGCTCAGCAGTTTTGGAGAAAAAAATGTTTGAAATATGGATCCTGAATGACCTTGGTCTAAGGCCAATGAATGACCTTGACCTTTCTGACCCATAGATCTTCATGTATTCAGTTACTTTACCTGATCTGCAAATTTTGGTGACACTGTCTTCAATGGTTTTCCTATAAATCCATTATTTTCACTTTGCCCCATGCAAAAGCCTACTTCGGCAAATTTGACATTGCTGTAAAATAGGTCAAGGTCAACCCGGGGTCACAATTTGTACAAACCATGATGGGCCCGAGTACCATATGCTACATGCCAAGTTTCAAGTCCACTGGCCTTATGGTTCTGGAGAAGAAGATTTTTGAAGGCTTTTTACCATATATGGGCATGGCGGCCATCTTGGTCATGTGATCCAGACCCCGCGAACAAACTTTCGTTCCCCCATCCCACTGAGGCTCCATATGAAATTTGGCTTTGATTGGCCCTGCATATAGGAGAAGAAGATCTTTGAAAATGGTGGATGGACGGACGGACGCACGGACGGACGACGGACTGACGACGGACGGACATTGGCCTTACGGTTCTGGAGAAGAAGAATTTTTAAGGCTTTTTACCATATATATAGGCGTGACGCCCATCTTGGTCATGTGATCTAGACCGTATTGGCATTTTTTCATTTGTTCAACTCACAAAGGCTCCATATTAAATTTCACTTAAATTGGCTCAGCAGTTTTGGAGAAAAAAATGTTTGAAATATGGATCCTGAATGACCTTGGTCTAAGGCCAATGAATGACCTTGACCTTTCTGAACATAGATCTTCATGAATTCAGTTACTTTACCTGATCTACAAATTTTGGTGACACTGTCTTCAATGGTTTTCCTATAAATCCATTATTTTCACTTTGCCCCATGCAAAAGCCTACTTTGGCAAATTTGACAGTGCTGTAAAATAGGTCAAGGTCAACCCGGGATCACCATTTGTACAAACCATGATGGGCCTGAGTACCATATGCTACATGCCAAGTTTCAAGGCCACTGGCCTTATGGTTCTGGAGAAGAAGAATTTTTAAGGCTTTTTACCATATATATAGGCGTGACGGCCATCTTGGTCATGTGATCCAGACTGTATTGGCATTTTTTCATTTGTTCAACTCACAAAAGCTCCATATTTAATATCACTTAAATTGGCTCAGCAGTTTTGGAGAAAAAAAAGTTTGAAATATGGATCCTGAATGACCTTGGTCTAAGGCCAATGAATGACCTTGACCTTTCTGACCCATAGATCTTCATGTATTCAGTTACTTTACCTGATCTGCAAATTTTGGTGACACTGTCTTCAATGGTTTTCCTATAAATCCATTATTTTCACTTTGCCCCATGCAAAAGCCTACTTCGGCAAATTTGACATTGCTGTAAAATAGGTCAAGGTCAACCCGGGGTCACAATTTGTACAAACCATGATGGGCCCGAGTACCATATGCTACATGCCAAGTTTCAAGGCCACTGGCCTTATGGTTCTGGAGAAGAAGATTTTTGAAGGCTTTTTACCATATATGGGCATGGCGGCCATCTTGGTCATGTGATCCAGACCCCGCGAACAAATTTTCGTTCCCCCATCCCACTGAGGCTCCATATGAAATTTGGCTTTGATTGGCCCTGCAGTATAGGAGAAGATCTTTGAAAATGGTGGATGGACGGACGGACAGACGCACGGACAGACGACGGACGGACGACGGACGGACATTGGCCTTACGGTTCTGGAGAAGAAGAATTTTTAAGGCTTTTTACCATATATATAGGCGTGACGCCCATCTTGGTCATGTGATCTAGACCGTATTGGCATTTTTTCATTTGTTCAACTCACAAAGGCTCCATATTAAATTTCACTTAAATTGGCTCAGCAGTTTTGGAGAAAAAAATGTTTGAAATATGGATCCTGAATGACCTTGGTCTAAGGCCAATGAATGACCTTGACCTTTCTGAACATAGATCTTCATGTATTCAGTTACTTTACCTGATCTACAAATTTTGGTGACACTGTCTTCAATGGTTTTCCTATAAATCCATTATTTTCACTTTGCCCAATGCAAAAGCCTACTTCGGCAAATTTGACATTGCTGTAAAATAGGTCAAGGTCAACCCGGGGTCACCATTTGTACAAACCATGATGGGCCTGAGTACCATATGCTACATGCCAAGTTTCAAGGCCACTGGCCTTATGGTTCTGGAGAAGAAGATTTTTGAAGGCTTTTTACCATATATGGGCATGGCGGCCATCTTGGTCATGTGATCCAGACCCCGCGAACAAACTTTCGTTCCCCCATCCCACTGAGGCTCCATATGAAATTTGGCTTTGATTGGCCCTGCAGTATAGGAGAAGAAGATCTTTGAAAATGGTGGACAGACGGATGGAAGACGGACAGACGACGGACCATGGCTATACTATAAGCTCACCTATGAGCCTAAAGGCTCAGGTGAGCTAAAAATTGGTATTTCCAGCAATCAAAGGGACGTTTCTCGGTAAAAAATGGGCCAACTTGGCTGGTTTTCGAACTCATCTCAGATTTTATCCCCAGCCACGTTGCATATGAGTTTCAGAAAGATTCGATCAAAACTGAAAGGGCTATGGTGATGACAAGGTCAAACAAGAGGCTCAATGAGCCTAAACCGCTCACCTGAGGAACTTAAGTTTTAACAATTCACAGACTTGACTACTAAATCTGCTAATAGAATCCAGCCCATTGACCCTTACAGGATATAAGTCATCATTATTGCATTGCATTCCAAGTTTGAGACTTCTAGCTTCTATAGTTCCTGAGAAATCTTTGACGAAAATTTAACATTGGTCAAAATGGAGAGAAAGAAGAATGAAAGAACAGATGAACAAATAAGCTGAGAAAGCCCAATGTCTCTTACACGAAATAAGTCATCATTATTCTATTGAATACCAAATTTGATGCTTCTAGCTTTTATAGTTCCTGAGAAATCTTTGATTAAAAATTTAACATTGGTCTATTATCTCTATATGGAGAGAAAGAAGAATGAAGGAACAAATGAACCAGACTAGCTCCAAAACCTAATGCAGCCTTTCCCCTTGCCCAATGGTGCTACACATAAAATATAAACAAGATTGGTCGACTGCCTTCTGAGATATGCTTCATTGAAAGTGTGGACGACGGATGGACGGACGACAGACGACGAACTCCGGAGCCTTGGTATACTATCAGCTCACTGGAGCCTTTGGCTCAGGTGGGCTAAAAATTCAAGTCGCTATTTCTGTCACAACATTTTCCCTACGTTAAATCTATGGGCAAATTTTTTTGTCTCTCAAGGTCACGTAACTCTGAGGTCAATATTCCGATTCGGCCCAAAATCGAACTTAACCGAGATTTTATGCCTGTCCTCGTTACCTGCAAGTTTGAAGCTGATATGAATAAAAATAAAGTTGCTATCGTGGTCACAACGTATTTTTTTATGCTCAAGGGCAGGTAACTCCAAGGCAAATATTCCGATTCAGCCCAAAATCGAACTTAACTGAGATTTTATGTCTGTCCTCGTTACCTGCAAGTTTGAAGCTGATCTGAAAAAAATTCAAGTCGCTATCGTAGTCACAACATTTTCCCTAATTAAGTCTATGGGCAAATTTTTTGTCGCTCAAGGTCACGTAACTCCGAGGTCAATATTCCGATTCAGCCCAAAATTGAACTTAACCGAGATTTTATGCCAGTCCTCGTTACCTGCAAGTTTGAAGCTGATATGAATAAAAATAAAGTTGCTATCGTGGTCACAACGTATTTTTTTATGCTCAAGGGCAGGTAACTCCAAGGCAAATAATCCGATTCGGCCCAAAATCGAACTTAACAGAGATTTTATGTCTGTCCTTGTTACCTGCAAGTTTGAAGCTGATCTGAAAAAAATTCAAGTCGCTATCGTAGTCACAACATTTTCCCTATGTAAAGTCTATGGGCAAATTTTTTGTCGCTCAAGGTCATGTAACTCCGAGGTCAATATTCTGATTCGAACTTAACTGAGATTTTATGCGTGTCCACGTTACCTGCAAGTTTGAAGCTGATCTGAATAAAAATAAAGTTGCTATCGTGGTCACAACGTATTTTTTTATGCTCAAGGGCAGGTAACTCCAAGGCAAATAATCCGATTCGGCCCAAAATCGAACTTGACCGAGATTTTATGCCTGTACTGGTTATCTGCAAGAATGAAGTAGATCAGAAAAAAATGACGGAGCTAGAGTGATGACAAGCTTTTTCCTATGTGAAGTCTATGGGAGCAAGATGTTGCCATGGCAACCAGAGTTCCACTCAGATCTGCCTGAAAACCTAATGAAGCCTTTCCACTTGCCCAATAATGCTACACATGAAATTTGATCAAAGTTGGCCAAGTAGTCTTTAAGATATACATTTTTGAAATTCCCATTAACCCTAATGCAAAAACACACAAGGGCAGGTAACTCCTAAGTGAATGATCCGATTCTGCAAGTTATCGAACTTGACCGAGATTTCATGGCTGTGCTGGTTATCTGCAAGAATAAAGCCAATCTGAAAATAATTGAAGCAGCTACGGTGATGACAACATTCTCCCCATGTTAAGTCAATAGGCAATTTTTTCAACGCTCAAGGGCACGTAACTCCTGAGTGAATAATCCGATTCAGCCCAAAATCGAACTTGATCGAGATTTCATGCCTGTCCTCGTTATCTGCAAGAATGAAGTCGATCAAAAAAAAATTGACGGAGCTAGAGTGATGACAAGCTTTTTCCTAACGCTCAAGGGCAGGTAACTCCTGAGTGAATAATCCGCTTCAGCCCAAAATCGAACTTGATCGAGATTTCATGCCTGTCCTTGTTATCTGCAAGAATGAAGTCGATCAGAAAAAAATTGACGGAGCTAGAGTGATGACAAGCTTTTTCCTATGTTAAGCCTATGGGAGCTCTTTGTTGCTGTGGCAACCAGAGTTCTCATCCGATCTGCACGAAAACCTAATACAGCCTTTCCCCCTACCTGATGATGGTTCATTTGAAATTTGATCAAGGCCGGCCCACTGGTTCCAGAGATATACTTCGTTGAAAGTGTGGACGACGGACGACGGACGCCGGCTCGTGGTATACTAATACCTCACATGAGCCTTCGGCTCAGGTGAGCTAAAAATGCACAAGGGCAGGTAACTCCTAAGTGTATGATCCAATTCTGCCAATTATCGAACTTGACCGAGATTTCATGGCTGTGCTGGTTATCTGTAAGAATGAAGCAAATCCGAACAAAATTGAAGCAGCTACAGTGATGACATTTAACATTTTCCCCATGTTAAGTCGATAGGCAATTTTTCAGGCGCTCAAGGGGACGTAACTCTTGAGTGAATTATCTGATTCGGCCAAAAATCGAACTTGACCGAGATTTTATGCCTGTACTGGTTATCTGCAAGAAAGAAGTCGATCAGAAAAAAATTGACGGAGCTAGAGTGATGACAAGCTTTTTCCTATGTGAAGTCTATGGGAGCTAGATGTTGCCATGGCAACCAGAGTTCCACTCAGATCTGCCTGAAAACCTAATGAAGCCTTTCCACTTGCCCTATAATGCGACACATGAAATTTGATCAAAGTTGGCCAAGTAGTCTTTAAGATATACATTTTTGAAATTTCCAATAACCCTAATGCAAAAACACACAAGGGCAGGTAACTCCTAAGTGAATGATCCGATTCTGCCAGTTATAGAACTTGACCCAGATTTCATGGCTGTGCTGGTTATCTGCAAGAATAAAGCCAATCTGAAAATAATTGAAGCAGCTACGGTGATGACAACATTCTCCCCATGTTAAGTCAATAGGCAATTTTTTCAACGCTCAAGGGCACGTAACTCCTGAGTGAATAATCCGATTCAGCCCAAAATCGAACTTGATCGAGATTTCATGCCTGCCTCGTTATCTGCAAGAATGAAGTCGATCAGAAAAAATTGACGGAGCTAGAGTGATGACAAGCTTTTTCCTAATTCCCATTAACCCTAATGCAAAAACACACAAGGGCAGGTAACTCCTAAGTGAATAATCCGATTCTGCCAGTCATCGAACTTGACCGAGATTTCATGGCTGTGCTGGTTATCTGCAAGAATAAAGCCAATCTGAAAATAATTGAAGCAGCTACGGTGATGACAACATTCTCCCCATGTTAAGTCAATAGGCAATTTTTTCAACGCTCAAGGGCACGTAACTCCTGAGTGAATAATCAAATTCAGCCCAAAATCGAACTTGATCGAGATTTCATGCCTGTCCTCGTTATCTGCAAGAATGAAGACAATCAGAAAAAAATTGACGGAGCTAGAGTGATGACAAACTTTTTCCTATGTTAAGTCTATGGGAGCTTTTTGTTGCCATGGCAACCAGAGTTCCAATCCGATCTGCCCGAAAACAGTATGCAGCCTTTCCCCCTACCTGATAATGCTTCACATGAAATTTGATCAAGATTGGCCCACTGGTTCCGGAGATATACTTCTTTGAAAGTGTGGACGACAGACGACGACGGACGCCGGCTCGTGGTATACTAATACCTCACATGAGCCTTCAGCTCAGGTGAGCTAAAAATGGGCATTTTCAGCAATCAAAGGGACGTAACTCTATGATAAATGGGCCGACTTGTCCGGTTTTCGAACTCATCCGAGGTTTTACCCCCAGTCACCTTATATATAAGTTTCAGAAAGATCCGATCAAAACTGAAGGGGGTACGGTTATGATAAGCATTTTCCCATTGTAAGTCTATGGGACCTTGTGATTGCCATAGCAACCAAAGTTTTCATGCAATTTCAAAAACAAGAGGACCAAACTGGTCCTTTATCGCTCACCTGAGCTAACAAATTCAAAGTTTCAGGAAGTGCCAACCTTTACTGAAGGATTTATGGGAGGATATGGTGATGACAGGGTAAGCAATTTCTGCAAATCAAGTAAAATGTAACTCTATGATAAATAGGCTGACCTCACCAGTTTTCAAACTCATTCAGGCTTTTATTCCTGACTTGCTCAGAAGATCTGATATAACTGATGGGGCTATGGTGATGACAAGTTCAAAAATAAGCAATTAACTGCTGCAATCAAAGGGATGTTACTCTGTGACAAATAGACAAACCTCACAAGTTTTCAAACTTCTGCGAGCTTTTCTGCCTCAATTATTTGTTTGTAAGTTTCATGAAGATCCGATCAAAACTGAAGAGGCAGCAGTGCTTACAAGGTCAAAAATAGGCATTTTTAAGCAATCAAAGGCAAGTAACTCTATGATAAATGTGCCGACTGGGCCAGTATTCAAACTCATCGGAGGTTTTATTCCCAGCCACCTTACATATAAGTTTCAGAAAGATCCGATCAAAACTGAAGGGGCTACGGTGATGACAAGGTCAAAATTTGGCATTTTTAGCAATCAAAGGGACGTTACTTTAGCTAAAAAGTGTGGACGGACGGAGGGACAACAGACGACCAACTATACTATAAGCTCCCCTGGAGCCTTCGGCCCAGATGAGCTAAAAAGCTTATGTCATAAATGCCCCACCAGAGGCATGCTACAGATGAGAAATGATTGAGATCAGCCTGCAGGCTGCAGAGATATAGCTGCTCAAAAGTGTGGACGGACGACAGAGGACCCACTATACTATAAGCTCCCCTGACTTGGCCGGTTTTCAAACTCATCCATATTTTTATCCCCAGCCACCTTATATATAAGTTTCAGAAAAATCCAATCAAAACTGAAGGGGCTACGGTGATGACAAGGTCAAAAAATCAACATTTTCAGCAACCAAAGGGACGTTACTCTATGATAAATGGGCCGACTTATCTTGCTGAATATTCATTTAAGCCATGCCCATTTCTGTCTATCAACCAATCAAATTACTTGATGTAATTTTTTGCTACAAATTCATAAATTGAATGCCAAACAGTGCAGATCCTGATCAGATGGCTTCTTCAGAAGCCATCTGATCTGGATCTACACAGTTTCCAGATATATGGGTTGTCTTGAACAGCATGATAAGAGTTAAAGAAGCTTTTTTAGTTCTTGAGAAATCGACTCCTTATTAGGGTAAATGCTAGGGTTAAAGCAATATATTACAAAGTGAGTGAACCATAAAATGTAGGTTAATCCTTTCCCACTCAGATACTTGTTTTTACATGTCTGCACCCCCCCCCTCCACGTTAAGCCCTAGAACCACCTGAAATCTGTATTTCTCACCCCTGGATAGCTATGTTTGCATTAGGATAAGTTGCCCTAAAAAGTGACCTATTTTTTCATGCAGCTCCCCACGAAAAATTCACCTTTGGTGGGTTTGAAGGCCTCCCCTTCGAAAAAAAAGTTGGTGGTATAGCCCAACCCAGCGCTGAAAATAAATCTGAGGGTGTCTAGGGTCAAAAAGTCCCAAAACTGATGCTGGCAAAACATGCTGGAAAGAGTGAATGTCGCCAGTGTTAAACCCCTTGTTGCCTTGACAGATGTGTGAAAATTAAGGTTTGGTCAAAAATGCATGTGAAATCACACTTTTTGTCAACTTTGAGATGCCCCCTCATTTCCATGGCAACAATGATTTATCTGAAAAAGGTTGCATTTAAAAGGCCACTGCAAAGTGAACATTCATGCAGAGTTTGGTGAAAAACAGACTATCTATTGTGAAATAATGGCTATTTGAAGTTGCTGTCAGGCTCAACACTGGGAGAATCAGCAAAATTCACAAAGTCATCATGTGGGAATGGGTTAAGGTCAGATATGGATGCCTGCATTAGGATTGCTTTCCCAAGATGCAAGATTGTACTAAGTTTAACCCATTTCAGACTGGAAACCCCTATACAAGTACCATGGCAAACAGTGTAGGCCCAGATCAGACGCCGTATAACGCAGCATCCGATCAAGGCCTCCACTGTTTGCTAGAAGTTCAGTCATTTTCCAAATAAATTTTGATGGAAACACAACCTGACATCCCTAAATTTTGGAATGGATTCTAGCTATATATAAGGAGGAAGATTCCATTTGGTACAAGGGTTAATGAAGCTCATATAGTTCTTGAGAAGTGGACTCCTACATTAGGGTGAACACTAGGGTTGACATTACAGTTAACAAAGTTAGTGAACCATGAAATGTAGGTCAAATATGGCTGCTTGCTTTCAAGCTGCCATCCCAACATGCAGGTTTGTACCAAGTATCATTGTTGAGACTATTACTGTAATAGTTCTTCAGAAATAGTTCTTACATTAGGGTGAACGCTAGGGTGTATGAAAATGTTTACATTTTACTCAGTCAGTGAAGCATGAAATGTAGGTCAAATATGGATGCTTGCACTGAAGTTGCCATCCCAAAATGCAAGATTATACCAAGTATCATTGATGAGGCGGTAATAGTTCTTGAGAAAAGGTCTCCTACATTAGGGTGAACACTCGGGTGAACGCAATTGTTGACAGACGGCTCCTATATAGCAGGCGCAAAGTAAGGCTTGACAATTCATTTGAACTTTTCATTTTTCAAAGATGGTCACAGTTCAAAGTCTAGGTTACAGGTCAAGATTTTTGGTTTGAGTGGGAAGCACTTGGCACAAGGATCTTACATGCCAAATATGAAGGCTCTATCTTAAATGATTTGAATGCGTCTTATCATAAGGAAGATGAATATACAGTAAAATTCCTGTATTCAGACCACCTCCGGGACTGTTCAAAAGTAGTCTTTTAGACCACTTTTGAATAGTCCCAAAGGTGGTCTGTTATTGGGAGTCACTGGGTGTGGTAAACACAAAGGAAGGATAATTGAAACTTTCTCAATAAGCTTTCAACAGCAGATTTAGTCATAATTTAAGAAGCCTCCTTGGTGCAGTGGTTACACTACTCACTACTACCAGGGATCGCAGGATCAATCCCGGGCTTCTCCAGACTTTCGGATGATTCTTTAAACCGAGGTCCTGTCTCCGTATGACCTTAGCTGTTGGTGGGACATAAAACTAAAACTCACTCACTCACTAGTCATAATTTTAAGTGGTCTTAATAGCGGAATTTTACTGTATATGGTTTAGGGGTGGAGCTCTGAATGGTTTCTGAATCTAAGAGATATATGGCCTTGTGTGAAGTGGAGGGGTGGTGCAAGGCCCTGGCTTGACCCAGGAGACCCCCAGGTTGGTGTCAATGAATGAGTCTTATCATATGGAACAACAATATACCGGTATATGATTCTAGGGGTGAGGATCTATAAGGTTTCCAAGATATTGGGCCTTTTATGAAATGAAGGGGTTTGGCACGGCCCTGGCACATCCCAGGGGACCCCAGGTTAATGTCACTGAATGCTTCTTATCATAAGGAACATGAAGATATATGGTTTAGGGGTGGGATCTCTGTGATATATGGCCTTTTGTGAAGTGAAGGGGTGGGGGCAAGGCCCGGCACACCCAGGGAGACCCCAGGTTGGTGTCAATGAATGCTTCTCTTCATAAGGAACAAGAATATATATGGTTAAGGGGTGGGGATCTGTAAGGTTTCTGAGACATTGGGCCTTTTATGAAAAGGAGGGGGTGCGGCATGACCTTGGAGAATCCCAGGGGACCCCCAGGTTGGTGTCACTGAATGCGTCTTATCAAAAGGAACAAGAATATATATGGTTTAGGGGTGGGGATCTGAATGGTTTCTGAGATATGTGGCCTTTTGTGAAGTGGAGGCGTGAGGCAAGACCCCGGCACACCCCGGGAGACCCCCAAGTTGGTGTCAATGAATGAGTCTCTTCATAAGGAACAAGAATATGGTTAAGGGTAGGGGATCAGTAAGGTTACCTTTTTTATGACACCAGTGCATCCTGGGGACCTCCAGGTTGGTGTGACTGAATGTGTCTTATCATAAGGAACAAGAGGGGGTGGGGCATGGCCCCAGCACAACCTGGGGGACCCTCATGTTGGCATAAAAGCATATTGCTGAGAGAAGTTTACTCAAGAAACATTTCTATAAAAGTTTTGTCAAAATATCTGCAATGACCTGGCAGTAAATGCCATTTTTCAATTTTCCCTATTTTAAGTCTATGGAAACTCTAAGTTACCATAGCAACCAAACTAAACTAAAAATTCGATTTTAACTAGAGCTATCACTAAAGGTGATGAATACCCCCACAAAAACTGCCTTGATAGTACATCAGCGGCACTTTGCAATTTTTTCACTTGAAAGGGGCCATAACTATGTTGAATATTGACGAATTGTAGTGGAAATCGAACTTGACCTGTATTTTATGATGTTACATCAGTGTACCAAAAATTATAAAAATCATAGCGCTTTTTGAGTTATCGTCTGGAAACCAAGTCAACAGACCGACAGACCGACCGACAAGCTCACTCCTATATACCCCCTCAAAATTTCATTTGTGGGGGTATAAAAACACAAACGTTCAATCCCCCAGCCCAGGGATATTACAGATGAAATTTGGCCAAAATGGGCCCAGTGTTTTCAGAGGAGATGTTGTATGAAAGTGTTGACGCAGACAACAGACGACATACGTCATTGGATGGATGACAGACGATGGACGATGACGGACAACTACCTATCCTATAAGCTTCCCCGGAGCCTTCGGCTCTGGTGAGCTAAATATAATAGATTGCAATCTGCTCTAAAACTTTCTGCAGCACTTTAATGGTTTAGAGTAGACCCATTTTCGGAGGAATTTTGTTTATAGAAAGGGAAATAAACAGTCACAAAAGTTCTCTCCCTCGATAGGGGTGTTCAATCACCTTATTGGAATAAAGTGAAAAACCAGAAACATACCACTGCTCATTGTCCGAGTTTCTTTCTCCTTCTTTCCCGCCAAAAGTAACATGCTTTCTCTCGCCACCCTGTGCACCGCCCTTCTCCCCATCCTGTAACGTTAATGCCGAAAATGTTTTACGAAGTCTCAACATAATCTACGAGCGTAACATTTCCTAAACCGTCTTATATCAATTCCATAGTAAGTGTGTCTGCTTCTTCTGAAGTTTTAGCGTAAGTTTTAGCAAAATCTTCATTTAGTTATCCATATCTAAGTACAGTCAAACTGGTGTAGTGGTTACGCTACTCGCCTTGTAAACCAGGGGTTCCAGGATCAATCCCGGGCTCCTCCAGACTTTCAGACTAGTCTTTAAACCGAGGTCCCATCTCCATATGACCTTAGATGTTGGTGGGACGTAAAACTCGAACACTAACTCACTCACAGTCAAACTTAATAGCTCGAACACCTTTGGGAGCACGAAAATTTGTTCAAGATAGGGGTACCGTATTCGCCCTAATTACCGCACCGTGCGCATAGTGTTTTCAAAATCGTGTCAAAAAATCACAGTGAAAAATCTACCTAATTAGCGCACACTCGATGCGAAATCAATAGCTTCTGAGATGATGCATACTGATATTTAATGGGACGGAAAAGGATACTAAAGCATTGCCTTCACTGTTGAAGAAATAACGGTAAGTTTTTATAGATTTACTGTGAGAGCTTCCATGTGGAAAGTGTGCGCTTATGCATTTGCTTTTCAAAAATAGCTTTGGTGTGCGCTTATAGGAGCATGTGCGGTAATTAGGGCGAATACGGTAGTTCAAATTACTGAGGGTAACTGATACCGCCAGGCTATGAAGCATAAAGGGGTCGACTTCAGGATATATTTTCGAATTTTAAAAAAAATTAAGGTATGCTGTGTGTACTCATTAGAATCGCCTTAGAGAGAGGCGATTCTAATGAGTACACACAACATAAATTTTCAACAAAAAAAAACACACAAACACCTTAAAATTAATCGAAATACATGGATATCTGGAGCTATGGGAAGAATTCTATAGGGTCTCCAGAACTAGTTCAAATTATCCGTGGTCAACGAGTTATCCGTGTTCGCGTTATTGAAGTTTAACTGTATACCAAATTTAACAGTATGAAATCTGTTCACGTTCCCAGAAACTGGTGAAGAACTGTCTTCAATGTTTTGTTTGTCTTTATTAGTATCCTTTTTTGTCTGGTTTTTGTTCCTCTGTTTGAAACCATTTCATTGGTCTAGATAATGTGCATGTGTGAAAACGTTACGAAAACACGCCTACACAAATACATAGAAAACTTTATGCCAGAAAAAAAGAAAATTTTAGGATGAAAAATTGTGATATTTTTCTTATTTCTGCCCAAAATATGGATTGTGGGTACTTGTTAGAACTGCCTCATCGAGGCGGTTCTGAGTAGAAATAAGCAAAATAAGGTTTACCCCTGTAAACCCCAGTTTACCTGTATAAAAATGGGGTTCAAGGGGGTCAAAATTGTATAGGTGTGTTTTCGTCATGAACACTTTTATTTGTTGACAGTTTTAAAGCTCTGCATGCTGGGTATTTTTTCGCAGCAGGCGTCAGAATGATTTTTTTTTTCCAATTTTTCCAGAAAACAGGATTTGACATCTCATGCAAATTGTCTCCTATAAGTCTTCAGCTCCTTGGAGCAAATTCTAATCGAACATTGAGAAAAATATTTTTTTTTCGGGATGACTCCATTCCACTACACTGAAAACAATAGCATTCTACTTTTTCTATCACAAAATATATGATTCATAAAACTGATTGAAACTTCTCAGTTGTAAAAAAAATTCTTATATTTTTGGTATAAAATGACTGCACCGATTTCTTGGTAAAATACAAACAAACAAATAATGATTGAGAGAGTATCCTCTTGTAGATGTTGAAGAAAAAAAGCATATGAAAAAAAAAACAAAAAACATTTGTAACTATTTTGTGAGTTTTAAAGGAAAAGAAAAAATACATCTATTGAAACATGTCCCTTTATCAGTCTAATCTAGAAGTAAAAATTGTCATTTCATTTTGTTTTATCTTCAACATCTCACACGATGTACATTTTAACCCATTTAGTACCAGAAACCCCAGAACGGGGCCTACACTGTTTGCAAAAAGTTCAGCTATTTTTCAAATAAATTTTGAAGAAAACACAACCTGACACCTAACCCCCGCCCATCGGGGCTTGAAGAAATAGATGGGCTGCATGATGCCTCCACGCAGAGCTGAAACCAACCCGCGTATGAGTACTGGTAAACGGCTTAAAGGATCTAAGCCTGCCCAGGAAATGCAGTGCGTGTCGGCCCGTCCATGCTTATAAACCCTATTGGTTTCATTGGGAGACAAGGCTTGAGATGTCATTTCATCTGAGTGTCGGGTAAAGGTCCCACAAAATTGGAAGCAAAGTCTCCAAAATGACCTTTACATTGTTGACGGGGACTTTAAACTTCAAATCAAACAACCTGACACCCCTACATTTTGAAATGGACTCCTGGTATACATAAGGTGGAGTGGGTGAGTGTTTGAGCTTTACATCCCACAAACAGCTGAGGTCATACGGAGACTCATCCGGAAGTCTGCAGAAGCCCGGGATCGATCCTGCGACCCCTGGTTTACAAGACAAGTAGCTTAACCACTACACCTGGGAGGCTTCTACTACATAAGGTGGAAATTCCAGTTGGTACAAAAAGGGTTAAATCTAGGAAGTAAAAATAGTCATCTGAGCCAGTTCATGAAAAGAAGCATCACGTAAAAATGTTCATGAAATGAACACACCCACAAAACCCCACTTTAAACAGAGAAAACTGCGGTTTATGTATTTTGTTTGTTAGATTTGAGGTTTGACGTCCCCGTCAACACTGTATAGGTCATCAAAACTAGCAGACAGCATTTTCAATGTGTATTTTTTCTTAATTTTTCAGTGAAAATAAGGCTTGACATTACATGTCAATCGTCTGCCAAGCAGACGATTCACATGTAATGCCACGCCTTATTTACTACGAACATTTATTTTAAATCAGATTGTCGTCTGCTCATGGAATTTATGCAGCAGTTGATGTCACTACATCTGTTGTCTGGTAATGTGTGGTGGCCATAAAAAGTCTCCCTGCCCTACATCATAGTGTAGTTTATATTTATATCTGTTAATGTATTTATTATTGTTTGACAGAAACATACATGTGCTTAGGTGGAGCTACAGCTGTAGCCTGCCCCTCAGAGATAAGGTTCTTCTCTCTCTGATACTTTTCCGAGAAATTAAGCTTGATAAGTCACTACGGGTCCTGAAGTTTTGTGGCAAGCATGGTGTAGCAGAAATAGTTAAATAATTATTGAGAAATATTTTATATACATCTATACAAATATTGTTTTGTGAACATTGCAGTGTACTTTCACCTTGCCACTGGACCATTCTATACTACTATATTAAATGTATGTTATCCCAATGTTTTTATTAATAAATGATTTCTTCGCGTTACGAAAGAAATGAGTTTAGCGAAGAAATGTATTTAATAGAGGGCTCTTATGTCGCGTTTTATTTTTGTTATGGTTTGCCTTTGGGTGTTTGTGTCGCTTATATTATTTTGTTTCGGATAGCCAATTGGCCATTTTGTGATCATTGCCTCCACTTCTATTAACCCTTATCTTGCTGTTCACGACAACCCCTATCTTTGGAAACAGTGTAGATCCAGATCAGATGGCTTCTGAAGAAGCCATCTGATCAGGATCTACACTGTTTGATATTCAATTTATGAATTTCTAGGAATAAATTACATCAAGTAATCTGATTGGTTCAAAGTCAGAAATGGGTGTGGCTAAAATGAATATTCAGCAAGAGAAGGGTTAAGAACTCCCATACCACTTTTGAAGAGGCTCAGTAAAACCAAGACTGCCAAGTTCAATTTAACCCTTGACCAGGATAAGAATCTTCATTGTTTGTTATCCAGTTTATGAATTTGTTGCAATAATTTGCATAAAGAAATCTGATTGGTTGATAATCAGTGGTGGGTGTGGCATATTTAAATATTCAGCAGGTCAAGGGTTAATTTTAAATGAAATGAGCATTTGTGTAAGAGCCCCATATATTATGGGGATTCATGTTGATTTAAAACTTAGCACTCAGGCTAAATATTTCTGCAGAATACATTTCCTTATATTTCCCAGAAAACAAATTTTGACATTTCATGAAAATTGTTTCCACTGGAGACAATATATATGAAATTAAAAAAAAATATATTTTCAAAATAAGAAACATATCATCAATGTGTTGTCTGCTTAATAAACCCTGAGAGTGGTAAGGGTTAACCCTTAAGGAGTTTAGGAAAAACTGCATCTGAAAATGTTGTCTATTTTTGTCAGCTGCTGAGCAATCTGATCTGGGTCCACAACATTAGCAACAATGACTTTTAAAGAAACTGGCAGACGACAAACCAGACGAAGATTGTCATGATTGGCATTTCATTGGTTTAAGCCTCTTCAAACTTACATAAAAAACTGTATCATCACGAGAACACGTGAAAGGAACACCCCCTTACACCCCACTTTATATAGAGAAACCTGGGGTTTACGGGGGTAAACAATAGTTTTCTTATTTCTGCTCCAAGACATAGGTTGTGGGTACTCATTAGAACCACCTCAATGAGGCAGTTCTAACGAGTACCCACAACCTATGTTTGCAGTATTAATAAGAAAAATATCACAGATTTTCGTCAGAAAAGTAGCCATTTTGGAGATGTAAAAATTGCACTATATCGCACGGGTGTGTTATCGTAATGATCCTGTCAGAGTAGGTAAGAAGGCTGAGTCTTTTCTGGGGCCAGTTGTTCAAAACTAACTTTGTCTTAAGTTAGCTTGTTATTAAATCTTTCGTAACTAAATGATTATATGGCTTACCTACAAATAATTTTGCTGAAAAAATATGAGTAGCTCTTGCATTTGCAAGAGCTACTCACGTTTTTTTTTTCAGCAAAAAAAAAAACACTAGAGTATTAGATATTGTACTTGCTAGAACAGCTAACAATTTGATCACTAACGAGCTTGTTAAGCTAACAGTGATTTGAAAAGCTGGCACAGGTTCAAAGACACAGCTCATGTACAAGGCTCTGTATATGTAGCAACATGCATAAGCATAAATATTATTCAAGCAAACATAAGCAGCTAAAAACAGGAACAAGAGGCACTCCTGACACAAACAAGAACTGCCAACTGATACCGGTCATAAACAAGAAGCAATCCTGACACAAACAAGAACTGCCAACTGATACTGGTCTTAAACAAGAAACACTCCTGACACAAACAAGAACTGCCAACTGATACTTGTCATAACCAAGAAGCACTCCTGACACAAACCAGAACTGCCAACTGATACTGGTCATAAACAAGAAACACTCCTGAGTCCTGACACAAACAAAAACTGCCAACTGATACTGGTCAAAAACAAGAAGCACTCCTGACACAAACAAGAACTGCCAACTGATACTGGTCAAAAACAAGAAACACTCCTGACACAAACAAGAACTGCCAACTGATACTGGTCAAAAACAAGAAACACTCCTTACACAAACAAGAACTGCCAACTGATACAGGTCAAAAACCAGAAGAAGCACTCCTGACACAAACAAGAACTGCCAACTGATACTGGCCACAAACCAGAAGCCCTTCTGACACAAACAAGAACTACCAACTGATACTAATCATAAACAAGGAGCACTCCTGACACAAACAAGAACAGCCAACAGATACTGGTTATAAACAAGAAGCACTCCTAACACAATAAGAACTGCCAACTGATACTGGTCATAAACAAGAAGTTCTCCTGACACAAACACCAACTGCAAACTGAAACTGGCCATAAACTAGTAGACATTCTGACATAAACAAGAACAATCGACCATGATAGGCCCTCCTGGCTTGAACAAAACTGTCAACCGAAACAGACCATGTCATGATGAATTAGAAGCCCTCCTGACACAAACAAGAACTGTCAAATAATAAGGCCATGAGAATTGTCAAATGACAAAGGCCATAAACAAGAAGTCCTCTTGACACAAACTTGGACTGGCCATAAACGTCATAAACAAAATCCAGTAAAGGTATTGAACAGGCCCTCCCAATACTAACAACTGTCAATTAGTTTAGGTCGTAGTACCAAAGCATTACTCCAAAATCATTAACCCATAGACAAATGGCAAATATTAATGTCCAGACCAACAGTCATGGACTCCAGAAGAGTGTAATCAGGCATCCTAGGATAGTAAGCATTACTTGGTAAGCAAGCTTCGCCCACCATGCCTATTGGCCTGAACGAAGAAAAGGAGTAAATGTGGAGAAGGGTATGTTTGAGATTTTGGAAGTCTTCGTATGGCTTTTCATTGGCAAACACATCAGAAATAATTCTGGAAATAACCATAAATTGTACACATCAACAAGATCATGATGCCTCCCATAGAAGTTCTTAAGTGTTGATACCAGTTTGGTTTTTTGATAACCCTGGCATAACAACCTGGCAGTGAGCACCTTCCCACGTTCCTGATACTTGGAGCTGGCTCTAGCATAACGGATTAACTGTGAAACGTAAACTCCATATGCTGGTGCAGACAGGATATTACTGCTCAGGAAGGGAAAGTTAACAATGGGGTAATTGAAGTCATCTCGTTTAGCGTACAGCCTAGTAGAAAGCTTCCCTTTGTCAATATAGAGATAACAATCCAAGTATGAGTAGGAGGTTGCAATCTCTGTTGTTTCCTTAATTTCAAGTTCACTTGGCTAGATGAATTCCAAGTACTCTGCAAATTCAGCATTTTCAGAGACAATAAATCATCTATATATCTGTAGGTGAAATAGAATTATTGTGCAAGGCATATCTTGCCCGCTCTGAGGAGACCTTGTACAAACTCCGCCTCATACGAGTACAAGAAGAAGTGGGCAAGTAACGGTGCACAATTAGTACCCATTGGTATGCCAATTGTTTGCTGAAATATTAGGCCACTGAACTCCAAAAATATATTGTCAATTAGATATTCCAGCATCTTTATGACAGCTGCATCAGTATACTTTTGTGGTGCATCAGAGTGATCTCGAAGAAGCATGTGTCTTTGTAGCCAAAGACAACACACTGGCAGCGGCGGTTACCATTCTTGTGGAAGAAACATTGATTTATGATTTCCTTGAGTTTAGATTTCAATTTATCATGAGGAATAGTTGTGTAGAGTGTTGAGAAATCAAAAGATTTTATGCTTTTTACTGAGAGAAAAGACTGTGACTGAAGATTTTCTAGAAGCTCTTCGGAATTTTTCAAGATCCACATCTAATTTACACCATTCCTGGCATATGCAGTGTCACAATATTTCTGAAGGCCATCTTTAACTGCAGTAAGGATTCGTGTAAGGATCTGTGAAAGACCCTTGGTTGAGCACTTAGCTGAACCCGCGAAATATCTCTGCTTGTAGGGATTCTTGTGAAGCTTAGGAATCCAGTACAACTTTGGAAAGTAGAAGTAAAACAAAGATCAGGAATTGATACAATTAACTTACTCCATCCATAAAAGACACCAAAGGGAAAGAAATACAAACATTAAGCGACCAGACCATAATGGAAACCTAAACAAAGGAAGGCCATATGGACAGTTACTTTCCCACAAAATGGCCATATGGCCATCCAAAATTAAAAGACACAAGTGATACACACAGTAAGTAACAAACAACAACATAAATAAATCGCCACAGAAGAGCCGCCTTGGAACGGTCAGTGGAAGATTTCCACTGGGGGGCTTAAATCGATTTTACGTGGCCACAATCCTCGCCCTTACTTCCGTCGCGATTTAGACAAATAATTAGTTCCATACCTTCCTCTGGGAGGGAAATTCCAAATGAAAGCATCACCGATTTGTGGTTTCGCAGAATTTCATCTTTTATATGTTGGATTGTCTGATATTCAGAAGGTATGTCCAATTTTGTGTCAAGATATTAATGAGCAATACCCAGTATATGTCAAGATATTTATGAGCAATACCCAGTTTGTGTCAAGATATTAATTTTATATGTTGGATTGTCTGATATTCAGAAGGTATGTCCAATTTTGTGTCAAGATATTAATGAGCAATACCCAGTATATGTCAAGATATTTATGAGCAATACCCAGTTTGTGTCAAGATATTAATGTGCAATACCCAGTCTGCGTAAAGATATTATAGAGCAATACCCAGTTTGTGTTATGATATTACACAGGCAATGTCAGTTTGTGTAAAGAAACTACATTAGCAAAGCCCAGTTTGTGTCAAGGTATTACATGAGCAGTGCCCAATTGTGGCAAAGCAATGTAAGATATTACATGGGTAATATCCAGTAGTTTTGTGCCCAGATATTACATAAGCAAAGTATAGTTTTGTGCAAAGATATTTGTGTCAAACTTTTACATGAGTAATATCCATTTTGTGTCAAGAAAAAACATGAGTAATATCCAGTTTGTGTCAAAATATTACATGAGCAATGTCTAGTTTGTGTAGAGATATTGCATGAGCAATGTCCAGGTTGAGTAAGATATTACATGAGCAATGTCCAGGTTGTGTCAAGATAGTACATGAACAATGTCCAGTTTGTGTCAAATATTACATGAGCAATGTCCAGTTTGTGTCAAGATTTTGTATGAGCAGTGTCCAGCTTGAGTCTGAAAGTATTACATGGGCAATGCCAAATTTTGTGTCAAAGTATAACATGAGCAATGTGAAGTTTTGTGCCAAGATATGACATTAGCAATGCCCAGTTTGGTGTAAGATATAATATGAACAATACCCAGTTTTTAGTCAAGATATAACAAGCAATTTTCAGTTTTGTGTCAAGATATACCATGAGCAATGCTTAGTTTTGTGCCAAGTATTTCACGAGTTTTTGTGCACTTTATGTCAAGATATTAAAAAGCAATGTCCAGTTTGTGTCAAAATGTTACTTGAGAAATGCCCAGTTTGATAAGCAATGTTTGGTTTGTGTAAACATATTATATGAGCAATGCCCAGCTTGTGTCAAGATATTACAAAAACAATGCCCAGTTTGTGTCAAGATATAAGCAATGTCTAGTTTGTGTCAAGATATAAGCAATGTCTAGTTTGTGTCAAGATGTAAGCAATGTCTAATTTGTGTCAAGATAAAAGAAATGTCTAGTTTGTGTCAAGATATAAGCAATGTCTAGTTTGTGTCAAGATATAAGCAATGTCTAGTTTGTGTCAAGATATAAGCAATGTCTAGTTTGTGTCAAGATATAAGCAATGTCTAGTTTGTGTCAAGATATAAGCAATGTCTAGTTTGTGTCAAGATATAAGCAATGTCTAGTTTGTGTCAAGATATAAGCAATGTCTAGTTTGTGTCATGATGGAAAAAGAAGAAAGAAGAAAACAATCAATATTAATGCATCTGATGCAACTGAAAGTTTTTTGCTATCATTCATAAGGGTATAAAACACCTACACCACAACCTCTTTATAACACTATTCATGGGACCCAAAATCAGTAACCTTGTTAGTTAAACAACCATTTTATATCCAAACAAAAATGTATAGATTATATAGAAAAATTACCATAAATGGTCATTTTTCTATATAATTTATACATGTTTGGGACCCATCTTGAAAACGTGTTATATCCATAACCGTGTTATAACAAACAGTGTTATAATGAGGTTGCAGTGCATTTTCTGCCATTTTTTAACAAGAAAGACAACTTTTGGAGCTTCTGCTTTCCTTACTCCAGTACACTTTGTTCCTCTGAAATATGGTTCTGCCCTTAAAGGAAAGACTCCCCACGAGCAAATCCTTTCCTTAACGGGGAATGGATACACCTGGCAGATTTTTCTGTCATTTTTCACAGGGAGTCAACTTTCGGGACTTCCTGTTCACTTTTCTATAAACTCTGTCCCAATAAAATAGGGATCTACTCTTAAAAGAATTTGCTCCTCAGGAGATTATTCTTTCCTTAAACAGTATGCCCCTTTTTGGAAGGACTCAATTTATAGGAAATAACAATCACAAAATCACAATAGTTGTCTCCCTTCAAAATATTCTGGGAAATTAAAAGAAGTGCAACCATTTACCTTAAAAAGTACATTTAAAAAGAAAGTAATCGAATATGTTTTCATACAAGTTACGTCAAAAGATTAAAGATAATAATGCATTTAAAAAGAAAGTTTTGTTTGAAATGAGGTTTAATGTCCCCATCAACGCTATTTAGGTCATTTTGGAGACGTGGCTTCAAATTTTGTGGGACTTTTATCGAACACTGAGATGAAATGACTTCTCAAGCCCTGCCACCCAATAAAACTAGAAAGCGTATATGCATTGGATGGTCTTAATCACACCACTTTGCCTGGGCAGACTTAGTCCTTCTAAGTTGTTTACCAGTACCCATGTGTGGTCAGTTTCAGCTCTGCATGGAAGCTTCATGCAGCCCAATCTATTTCTACAAGCCCAATGGTGGGGGGGGGGGGTGATTAAAAAAAAGTAATGCAACCTAATATTTTCATTCAAATTATGTAAAAAAAAAATATATAGATAATAATGCATTCAAATTCTTACCCAAAAGCAGAAATATCATTTGTAAAGAAACTTACCTTTTCCTTTTAGGCACACCTTCATAATAACTGTGGAAAGCTTATATAATACTGGGTCAGATTTTTCTATTCAAATATTTATTTTTACAACTTCTAGGTAATTTGCTTTGATTTCTGTTTTACAGCCATTTCAAGATTATTCCTCTTAACCTTTATCTTGCTGTCCACCCCAACCCCTATCTTTGCAAAGAGTGTAGATCCAGATCAGATGGCTTCTGAAGAAGCCATCTGATCATGATCTACAATGTTTGGCATTCAGTTTATGAATTTGTAGTAATAAATTACATCAAGTAATTTGATTGGTTGATAGACAGAAATGGGTGTGGCTTAAATGAATATTCAGCAAGATAAGGGTTAAAGCAAACTGAACATTAATCAGAAGTAGGTGAAAACAGGAGTACCCAGAGGAAAACATCAAGTAATTTGATTGGTTGATAGACAGAAATGGGTGTGGCTTAAATGAATATTCAGCAAGATAAGGGTTAAAGCAAGCTGAACATTAATCAGAAGTAGGTGAAAACAGGAGTACCCAGGGGAAGACCACCTAATTTCTGTTGCAGATTTCGGGTGTCCCACATGTGACCCAGGCCAGATTTGAACCCAAAGAGGGCGCTAATGGTTAAGAGTCAGCACGCTTACCATTAGGCCACAGAGGTCCAACCATCTCTAGGTCAATCATATTTAAAAGTTACAAACCTAGATGAAAGCATTTCCGAAACACGCCTATACAAATACATGGTAACCTTTAACGCCGAAAAAACAAATATGAAAATTTTAAGATGAACAAGATGTGTTTGTGAAACACGAACATCACAGTTCAAAGTCATGGTCACAGGTCAAGATTTTTGGTTTGAGTGGGAAGCCCTTGGCAAAAGGAACTTACATGCCAAATATGAAGGCTCTATCTTAAACGGTTGGAAAATTATGAACAATAATATTTTTTTTCTTTAAGGTAGGTCATAGTTCAAGGTCACAGGTAAAAAAATTTTGCAAGAATGTAAAGCTCTTGTCACAAGGAACCTACATGCCAAATATGAAGGCTCTATCTTCACCCAGTTAAAAGTTATGAACAATTTTATCTTTTCTTTTAAGTAGGTCAAAGGTCAAGTTCATGGTCAAAACAATTTGTATGAATGTAAAGCCCTTATTACAAGGAACCTACATGCCAAATATGAAGGCTCTATTCTAAATGGTTTGAAAGTTATGACCAAAATGTTATTTTTTTTCTTTTAAGTAGGTCAAAGGTCAAGGTCACAGGTCAATTTTTTGCATGAATGTGAAGCGCTTGTCACCAGGTACCTTCATGCCAAATATGAATACTCTACCTTCAACTGTTCAAAAGTTATGACCAACGTTAAAGTTGTCCCCGCAAACAATCAAAAATCCAACAAACACAGGGCAAAAACAATATGTCCCCGCTACTGGGGACATAAAAATTGTTATTTTTTTTTTTTCTTATTTCTGCTCAAAATATAGATTGTGGATACTTGTTATAGCCGCCTTGGGTACTAGTACCCACCATCCATATTTAAGAGCAGAAATAAGAAAAATAAGGTTTATACCCTGCAAACACTAGTATTTTTTTTTTTGTTATTTGTTTTTATACTATATAAAAGTGGGATTCAAGGGGGTCAAAATCATATAGGCGTGTTTTCGTGGGGGATTCTTTTTTTTTACTATATAAAAGTGGGATTCAAGGGGGTCAAAATCATATAGGCGTGTTTTTGTGGTGGATTCTTATTCATGTGTGAATGTATTGCCACATCTGATTGTATAACCTTAGAATTTGTGACAGCAGAATCAACAATAAACTGCTGGAAAACCTTCACCATCATGCAACATTTGTTTTCATTGGCTTGCATGTATTAGTTTTTCACACCGCTAATAGCATTTTCTATTTTGTGCATGAGCATCGAGTTGTCCATTATGAATTCCTGCCTTATTCCAAAACTGGGCTTCAACAGTAAAACATCATGATCATTAGCTGTGCATTAGTGATCTGTTAGGTTAGTATTTACCAGAAAATGCACACACACTGTACACAGTGAAATTCAGCCATTAAGACCACCTAAAATTACCGGTAAGCCTAATTCCGCTTTAAAAAGCTTACCGTATTCCTCCCATTTAACACCCCGGGCGCTTTAAATATTGGAAAAAGAGGGGGCGCTTATTAGAGACAAAATCTGACCAGTAGGGAGAGTTTAAAACCCATTACACGTGATAGTTTTCCATTAGAATATGGTGGAATCCAGACGTAAAGTACCAAAATGGTCAACACAGACCCTCTTTGATAGATACCTTGCCTGATATGATTTACGACAGATAGTGATACGGCAAATCCTTACTTTATAAGCCAAAATATTTTTTTCCCCTTGCAGAAGGGGCGCTTATTATTTTAATTCTTCAAAAAACAGTGAGGGAGCGATTATAGGAGCAGGGGTGCTAAATGGGAGGAATACGGTTTTCAGTAGGTTGCAGTTATTCTGTCTTTGTTTTTTCTGCATGCAGTGTCAGGTGGTCAGAGACCACCTTGGGACTGTTCAAAAGTGGTCTTAAAGACCACTTTTGAACAGTCCCAAAGGTGGTCTCAATATAGGAATTTTACTGTATTTCACAGCTACAGCTAAAGCAGAGTGAAAGGGGTAACTATGGGACATTTTTCCTTACGTCTAATTAAAACATGTTGTGGGTACTTATTAGAATCGCCTCAATAAGGTGATTCTAACAAGTACCCCATGTTTTTTATGGAGTATTTGTTTGTTTGTATTGGAGTTTAACGGCCCAGTCAACACTATTTAGGTCATTTTTGAGCCGGTCAGTTTACCTATCAACACTTTCCTGGGCAGGCTTATACGTAAGGGGTTAACCAGTACAGTGCAAATTCTTTCGCCAGAAACTGACAACTGCCCTTCTTGAATCAGCGGAAGGGAGAGAATGACCGTAGAAAAGATTTCATGGTCAATCTCCACGAAAGAAAGTTCGTCTGATCACCAGTCAGACGTGCATCCGACTGAGCCACTGAGGCCGGCTTTTATGGAGTAATATTAACTAGAGCTATCACTAAAGGTGATGAATACCCCCACAAAAACTGCCTTGATAGTACAACAGCGGCATTTTTGCAATTTTTTCACTTGAAAGGGGCCATAACTATGTCGAAAATTGACGAATTGTAGTGGAAATCGAACTTGACCTGTACTTTATGATGTTACATCAGTGTACCAAAAATTATAAAAATCGGTGAAGCGCTTTTTGAGTTATCGTCTGGAAACCAAGTCAACAGACCGACCGACCGACAGACCGACCGACAAGCTCACTCCTATATACCCCCCCAAATTTCATTTGTGGGGGTATAATAAGAATTCCACAGAAGGCTATGTCATACCTGTGGGTGGGTGGGGGGTGGGGAGTGCAAAATCACCAAACTATGAAATGTTGGTCAAGGTCCATTGATTATTGCATAAAAGTTGTCATCCCGGGATGCAAGTTTGTACCAAGTATCATTTACCCTTTTTGTACCAAATGGAATCTTCCTCCTTATATATAGGAGTACATTTCAAAATTTAGGGGTGTCAAGTTGTGTTTTCTTCAAAATTGATTTCGAAAATCATTAAATGGCTGAAATTTTTGCCAAAAGTGGAGGCCCTGATCAGATGCCGCGTTCTGTGGCGTCTGATCTGGGCCTGCACTGTTTGCCCGGGTACCCATTTTGGGGTTTCCGGTACAAAATGGGTTAATGAAGCTCTTACAATTCTTGAGAAATGGACTTGAACAATAGGGTGAATGCAAGGGTTGACAGCATACTTCACAAAAGTCGGTGAACCATCATGCAATGAAGTTCAAGGTCAACTATGGATGCTTTCATTAAGTTGTCATCCGTAGATGCAGTTGTATCAGTTACCCCCTATATATATTGCATTAGAACACACTGACCTGATAAAGATATGCTATCTCAGGACAAGTGAGCTTTATCATGTCAATGTGACATTGCACTTTTATGAATGAACCGGACTACTGGAAAAGTGACAAAAATGTCATTGTTACTGGAAAAAATCGAAAAAAAAAAATACTTGAAAAAAATATCATAGGAAAATATGGTCAGCTGATACAAAATATATCGGCCGCAAGAATGCTGAGACGCACTGAGGACCATTAATAACTGATCGTAAATGTTAATTTAAGAGTGTTTTGATTTGAGGTTTAATGTCCCTGTCAACACTGTAAAGGTCATTTTGGAGACGTTGCTTCCAATTTTGTGGGACTTTTACCCGACATTGAGATGAAATGACATCTCAAGCCCTGTCTCCCAATGAAACCCACAGGGTTTATTAGCATGGACGGTCCGCCTTGCACTGCCGTACCTGGACAGGCTTAGATTCATTAAGCGGTTTACCAGTACTAGTGTGGGGGCCGGATTCAGCTCTGCTTGGAAACATCATGCAGTCCATATATTTCTTCAAGCCCCTATGGGCGGGGGCCGAATTTAAGAGTGTACAAGGGGATAAACTGATAAATAAAATACCTGGTATCAAGCTTATCAGACTCGGCTTCGAGAATGCATGTAGAATCACTCAGCAAGCCTCGCGATTCTACAAGCGTTCTCGAAGCCTTGCCTGATAAACTGATATCAAAAAAAACAAAAATGCACTGCATAATGCACAAAATTTATAATTGAACCGTGTTATAAAGGGATATTTGTATAAAGAATTTATAGTAAAATGACATTTTGGGAGGCAAGACCTAGCCGTGTTATAACCAAAACTGTGTTATAATGAGAAGAGTACTAAAGGGACTAAAGTGTATATTCAACCACAATAAGGTCCTTAACCCTGCTCTTGCTGAATATTCAGTTTAGCCACACCCATTTCTGACTTTGAACCAATCAGATTACTTGATGCAATTTATTCCTACAGATTCATAAATTGAATGTCAAACAGTGTAGATCCTGATTGGATGGCTACTTCAGAAGCCATCTGATCTGGATCTACACTGTTTGCAATGAAAAGGGTTGTCCTGAAAGAGTTAAAAAAAACCAAGTCAACAATTAATTTTTGAGTCGACTGTTTATCAATCGCTCCAAAGGTATAAATGACAAAACCTCTATTAGTGCTGGAGTCCAAGTAACTCACTGATTTGTAGGAATCCACGCAGATTATTTATAGAATTTTATCGCAGTGAGGTCAGCGTGTTTACGTGAAAAGGTTAACTGTAAAACCTGGGCTGGAATCATGGGTTGGGCTAGGCAAACAGTGTTGATCCAGATCAGATGCAGCAGAATGCGGCATCTGATCAGTGTCTTCACTGCTTGCTTAGAGTATAGGAATTTAAGGGTCAGGCACCGAAAAACACAGGGTCTGATCAGGGTCTACACGGTTTGCTTTCAGTAAAGGAGTTTAAGGGTTAAACAAAACAGTCCACGCTCAGGCCCATTTTTCCTAATACACTCAGAGACAATCGATCCACCAGTACCCTCAGTGCTTTGATTGTCCCTTTTTATCAGCAGAAGCGTAATAATTGATATGTCAGTGTTACCTAAAGCATTGTTTCAACTTTCAACACTCTGCAAAATCTTGTGCTGTAAAGCATCACATTAACATATCTGGGCAATGAATATTTATATATGCCACACCCACTTCTGATTATCAGCCAATCAGACTACTTGATGCAAATTAGTGTGTCAAATTCATAAACCGAATGACAAACAATGAAGATCCTGATCAGATGGCTTCTTCAGAAGCCATCTGATCTGGATCTTCATTGTTTCTAAGTTAAGACATATCCGGGCTCAGCAGCACAAGGGTTAACATGTCTGTGAAATGAATACCCCTCTAAATCCCGCCTTATACAGAGAAAAATGGGGTAAACAGGGGGTATAATTATTTTCCTTATTTGTGGTTCAATACATAGGTTGTGGGTACTCGTTAGAACCGCCTCACTGAGGCGGTTCTAACAAGCATCCTCAACCAATGTCTGTACACAGGTTGTGGGTACTCTTTAGAACTGCCTCATTGAGGTGGTTCTAACGAGCATCCTTAACCCATTTAGTACCCGAAACCTTAAAACGGGTAGTGGGCAAACAGCCCAGGCCCAGATCAGACGCTGCGGAACGCAGCGTCTGATCAGGGCCTCCACTGTTTGCTAAAAGTTCAGACATTTTCCAAATAAATTTTGATGAAAACACAACCTGGCACCCCTAAATTATGAAATGGACTCCTGCTATATATAAGGAGGAAGATTCCATTCGGTACTAAAAAAGTTAACCTATGTTTGCAGTAAAAATAAGAAAAATGTTCCAACTTGTCATAGAAGCCTCCGTGGCGTAGTGGTTACGCTACTCGCCTTGTAAACCAGGGGTCGCAGGATCGATCCCGGGCTTCTCCAGACTTTCGGATGAGTCTTTAAATCGATGTCCCATCTCTGTATGACCTTAGCTGTTGGTGGGACGTAAAACTCAAAACACTCACTCACTCCAACTTGTCATCGGAAAAATAACCTTTTTGAAATATTCGCACAAGGATGTGTTATTATTACAGGTGCTCCATTGGCTGTTCTTGAAAATGATTGACAGACACTTCCAAGTCAGATGTACAAGTTCACCTTGACTTTAGGGATGCAAAAATAGCAACGGGGCAGTGTGGTCCCTAATCATTCATCAGGGCTCAGGACAACATAACCTTTAAGTACAGCAGGGGACTATCATTTGTATGACTATAAAAAGAACTGTTTTTTCCCAATGGAAATCAAGGGCCCAGGTTTTCAAAGTAAATGAAGTCATTAGTTAACCCTTATCTTGCTGTTCACGACAACCCCTTTGCAAACAGTGTAGAGCCAGATCAGATGGCTTCTGAAGAAGCCATCTGATCAGGATCTACACTGTTTGTCATTCTGTTTGTGAATTTGAACGAAATCATTATATCATGTAATCTGATTGGCTGAAAATCAAAAATGGGTGTGGTTAAGTTAAATATTCAGCAAGATAAGGGTTAATATAATGTTGATTTCATTCAAAATGGCAAAAAAATCATATTTTTTGATGGAACAAAAAAAAGAGTATCTTTTGTATTCCAAAAGCTACTCACATTTATTTTAGCAAAAACTCCACTGTATAGATACTGTATTTGCTAGGTTAGTTGAAGTTTGGACCACAATCGAGTTCGTTAAGCTAAACTAGGTTTGAAGAACTGGGCTCTGATAATGGCTGGATTATTGCATGCAGACAACAAAAGCAGGTTACAAAGCCAAGCAAAAGACAGAGAAATCTTACCAAATCTGGCAAGCGAACAGAATCAATTTTGCGAATAGCTACCAATTGTGGTTCGTTCTTGTCAAAGTGGCTCCCAGCTACTTCAGCATGCTGCAGCACCCTTCTCTGTGGTGGAGTCCTAATTGCCTGTGGAACAGCCATAGCTTGCGGGTAGGCCTTAGGGTGGGTAGTCTCAAACACTGTATCAGAGCCTTCTTTTTCACTACCTGCTGAGTCATCCAATGGTGGTGAGAGACTTGAACTCTCTAGAGATGAAGTGCATGTTTGTGAAGACTCAATGCTACTCTCCAGGCTAGGAGGTACAGAATCAGTGGAACTATCCAAGGTATGCTCAGGGGACTGTCTTTCAGGGGACTGAACTCCTGAAGACTGCTGCCCAGGTGACTGCTTTTCTTGTACTTCTCTCTCTGGGGATCTTATCTCTTCCCTTTCTCCCATCCCTGCTCCTATTTCTTGACCTGCCCCTTCTTCTTTTCCCCTTGGGGTCTCAACCTCAGCATCCCTGGGTGGAGAATCCCTGTCTGAATCTGGGGATTTTACAGTTATTTTGGTTGCCTGCAAAGGCCTCACTGGTTCCATGACCTTGGGTGTGGGCTTTTTGACATTGAATTCGAGTGAGCTAGGAGTGGATTTTGTCTGCTTGAACTCGTGGCGTTTCTCAATAGCACTTGCAAACTTGTGAAGCTCTGAAGCTACATCATTGTCTGCAATGGAAGAGACAAAATAAATAGAGGATCTTACATGAGTGTTCATGTATTATTGAATTTATTAAACGAGTTGAGGAAAAGGGATAAAATGCAAGGCTTTGCCCAGCATTTTGTCCCTTTTCCACAACAAGTTTAATAAATTGTTGACATAGAGGATCTTACATGAAAGTCCATGTATTATTGAATTTATTGAACAAGTTGAGGAAAAGGGATAAAATTCGAGGCTTTGCCGAAAATTTTGTCCTTTTTCCTCAACGAGTTTAATAAATTGTTGACATAGACGATCTTACATGAGTGTTCATGTATTATTGAATTTATTAAATGAGTTGAGGAAAAGGGATAAAATTCTCCTATGTATCATGTCATTTAAAACGAATTTTATTCACGACTGTTTACAAAAATGCCAATATTCCGCCGTTAGTAAATGTGACGTTGTTAAGGACATCGTACATGTAACGTTACAAGACATATCTAGCTATTTTTGCATATTTAGTCCACTAGTGGATTATCGAAAATATTACATGGCATTATTACACTCTCAGACGCGACGTCATATGATAATAAAGTCATTTTTGTTTTTTTTGCCGCGTTTTTCGGCTATAACTTTTTTTTTTTTTAATTTTTTATCAATACAGCCAGGGAGAAAGTTGCCGAGCAGACACTCCGCCAACTTCTCATTAAGGACTTTGCCTCCTGAATGGTTTACTTTTGCTCTAATCAGATGTAATTTTTACTATTTCTGAATTTTTTTATTAAAACTTAGTCCATCTCTGTCGCTCATGCTATCGAAAAATAAACAAATGACTAGCCTAGTTGAAACGATATCTATATATGGATAAATCCTGTGCAGGCAAAGAAGCAACCGACTGAATAGACGTTGTACAAAGCATTAGAGCCTGGACAAAAACAAAACAAAACAGGAAATACGTGGTTTTAGTCAGCAAACCCACAGTTCAGACAATACAGATCCTATGCCTTTGATCTATATTGTTCAACCTGCTGAATATTTATATATGCCGCACCCACTACTGATTATCAACCAATCAGATTACTTGATGCAAATTATTGCAACAAATTCACAATCTGAATGGCAAACAATGTAGATCTTTCCTGATCAGATGGCTTCGCCAGAAGCCATCTGAAGACGAAGCCATCTGGGGCCAGTTGTTCAAAGCATCGTTAGCTTAACGTGTGGACATATTGTCAACTGTTCTAACAAGTTTAATATTTAAAATTTTGGTATTTTTGCTGAAAAAATGTGAGCAGCTTTTGCTGCTCACATTTTTTCAGCAAAAATATTAGCATATTTGCCATAATAAATGATCAAAGTTTTAACGACACGTTAACTAACGTCGTCGTTAGTTTTGAACAACTGGCCCCTGATCCGGATCTTCATTGTTTGGAAAATAAGGCACATCCGGGCTCAGCAGGACAAGGGTAAAAAATACTATACAAGTAACAGCGATTTTCTGTTTCACTCTCGAATGTGCACATTGTAAACCTGCAGGATATTTTTGAATGACCCTCAAAATTTTCCATCAGTCAAGCACTTAAAAGATGACAAATCGACAAACAATACCATCAGGGCGGGACTTGTGGAAAGAGAAAATTTGGCACAATGTTGAAATCGCAGAAATCTCCATCTGATTACAGCCTTACGTTGGTAACTTAGGGACACGGAACGTTTTTGAGAAGTTGGCACTCAGCTTCTCCTCCACAACTTTCTTGCAGGACATGTTGATCAAGAATAGAAAAGTAATCACCAAAAATGTGGCAAAAAGTATAAACAAGAATTTCGCCGAAGGCTATGTCGTACCTGTGGGGGCGCAAAATCACTGAACCATGAAATCTAGGCGAAGGTCAAACACTGATGCTTGCATAAAAGTTGCCATTCCTAGATGCAAGCTTGTACTAAGTATCATCATTGAAGGTCTAATAGTTCTTGAGAAATGAACTTAAACATTAGGTTGAACACTAGGGTAGATGCAATAGTTCACTAAGTCAGTGAACCATGAAATTTAGATCAAGGTCAAATATGGATGCTTGCATTATAGTTGTCATCCCTAGATATGAGTAAATACTAAGTATCATTAATGAAGCTCTTATAGTTCTTTTGAAATGAACTTGACCCTTAGGGTGAACGCTAGGGTGGTCGCAATATTTTACAAAGTCAGTGAACCATGAAATGTAGGTCAAATTCAACTATGGATGCTTGCATTTATGTTGCCATCCCCAACTAGAATCGCACAGTGGATGGCAAGCCATCACATATCCCCATGCTTCCCCGCGGGCCTCAACCCCTGGGCCATCCCCTAGGGGTGTTTGACCCAAGGGGTAAATTTTGATTGTGATGTATTCTACTCATCATGCTGTTCGATTTAATATGCTACACGACCATGTTCTGAAAACTTTGATTTTTTATCCCCAAGGTGCCCCACCTCTGGCCCCACGTCCAGGGCTAGGATCAAAATTCCGAAAGTGTTATGCACTCCCCAGACCCAAGTTTTATCAGTTCCAAAAGTTTCAAGTTTCTATCTATAACGGTCTAGGAGGAGTTATCCGGTAATAGTAATGTATGGGGGTAAAGGGGTCAAAATCAGTTTTTGACCTCTGATGACCTCAAAGTTGACCCCAGGGGTCAAATTTTGGTTGTAATGTTTTCTACTCATCATGCCATTCGCTTTGATATATTACATGACCATGTTCTGGAAATTTTGATTTTTGACCCCTGCGGGCCCCACCCCCTGGGCCCACCCGTAGGGGTGGGATCAAAATTCCAAAAGTGTCATGCACTCCCCAGACCAAAGATCTATCAGTTCCCAAAGGTTCAAGTTTCTATCTATAACCGTCTAGGAGAAGTTATCCGGTAAGACGGACAGATGGACGGACGTACGGACGACGAAGACCATTACAATATCCCCACTTTTTCTTCGAAAAGCGTGGGGATAAATACAAGTTTGTGCCAAGTGTCATTAATGAAGCTCTTTAGTTCTTGAGAAATTAACTTGACCATTAGCATGAGCGCTAGGGTGGTCGCAATATTTTACGAAGTCAGTGAACCATGAAATGTAAGTCCAGGTCAAATATGGGAGCTTGCAAATAAGTTACCATCCCCAGATACAAGTTTTTGCCAATTATCATTAATGAAGCTCTTATAGTGCTTGAGTAATAAACTTGACCATTAGGGTGAATGCTATGGTGGCCACAATATTTTACAAAGTCAGTGAACCACGAAATGTAGGTCAATGTCAAATATGGTGCTTGCGTTTAAGTTGCCATCCCCAGATACAAGTTTATACCAAATATCATTAATGAAGTTCTTATAGTTCTTGAGAAATAAACTTGACCATTAGGGCGAACACTAGGGTGGTCGCAAATGTTGACGCCTTGACAAATGGATGGACAAATGGACAAACAGACGGAAAACCGTACGCCTTTATCCCACCATGCTAATAGCAGGCGCGACAAAAAATCGGTTTTTGCAAAGCCATTTCAGGACAAATGGTTATCTAATGCATGCCAAAAGAAAAGCCCATAATATTTGCCAAAGGCTCTTCATTTTTGTCGCACCTGCTATTAGCATGGCACAATATAGGCATCCAGTTTTCCATCCATTTGTCCATTGGTCCGTTCGTCTGTTTGTCAAGATGTCAACATTTGGGACAATCCTAACTTCACCCTAATGGTCAAGTTTATTTCTCAAGAACTAAAAGAGCTTCATAAATGACACTTGACACAAACTTGTATTTGGGGATCGCAAATTGAATGCAAGCATCCATATTTGACCTTGACCTACATTTTATGGGTCACTGACTTTGTAAAATATTGTGACCACCCTAGCGTTCACCCTAATGGTCAAGTTTATTTCCCAAGAACAATAAGAGCTTCATTAATGACACTTGGCACAATCTTGTATCTGGGGATGGCAACTTAAATGCAAGCATCCATATTTGACCTTGACCTATATTTTATGGGTCACTGACTTTGTAAAATATTGTGACCACCCTAGCTTTCACCCTAATGGTCAAGTTTATTTCTCAAGAACTATTAGAGCTTCATTAATGACACTTAGCACAAACTTGTATTTGGGGATGGCAGCTTAAATGCAAGCATCCATAGTTGACCTTGACCTACATTTCATGGTTCACTGACTTTGTAAAATTGTGACCACCCTAGCGTCCACCCAAATGGTCAAGTTAATTTCTCAAGAACTATAAGAGCTTCGTTAATGATGCTTGGTACGAACTTGTATCCGGAGATGGAAACTTAAATGCAAGCATCCATATTTGACCTTGACCTACATTTTATGCTTCACTGACTTTCTTAAATATTGCAAACGCCCTAGTGTTATCTTCAATGGTTGAGTTCATTTCTCAGGAATTATTCGAGCTTCAATAATGATACTTAGTACAAGCTTGCATTTAAAAATGGCATTTATGTTTGACCTTGGCCTAGATGTCATGGTTTGGTGACTTTTTGCCCCCAGAGGCGCAACATAGCCTTCGGCGGAATTCTTGTTGTTGGTAGAGATACTTAAAAGAAAATAATCTGACCCAGAAAACTAAAACACTCTCGATACACCCCAACCTCTTTATGACACTATTGTTGGGGTCAAAAGCCAAATCTAAGATGTATAGGTATTACAGTGCTATATAGAGGTTGCAGGGTATTGACATTCTTAAGTACAGGCCTCTGTTGTGTAGTGCTTAGGCCACTCCCCTTATAACCCAGGGGTCATAGGTTCGATTTTGGGCATCTCTTGTTTGTTTGTGTTGAGGCTTTATTTCCCCGTCAACACTAGGTCATTTTGGAGATGTTTCCGATTTTGTGAGACTTCTACCTGACATTGAGATGAAATGTCATCTTACATGCTAATGCCCATAGTCATGCAAGGTAATTTTTGGGACATTTCCGATTTTGTGAGACTTTTACCTCTTTTGATATCTTAAGCCAAAAGAAACAACTAGTTTTTAAGCAGTGGTCCTACTTGCACCACTTTTTCTGGGCAGGCTAAAACCGTTTAAGCAGTAGTTCGGTCAGTTTCAGCTCTGCACTGAAGCATAATGCAGCCCATTCTATATCTTAAAGCCCTGTCTGGGTGAGGGCGCTCTAAACCAATGTCCCATCTCCATAAAACCTTTGTGGTTGTTGGGACAGAAAACATATCAAACATTTGTGTGTGTATGTTTTTTATGTGTTTTCTTTTGCTGCTGAGAGTAAATGTCTGCTTTTCAAAAAACAGAGGCTTGCAGAAAAGCAGGTGTACTCTTAAAGTGAAGAATTTACTCCTCATAAGCTAATCCTTTCCTTGTTTCTCAGAAAAGGCAGAAAATATGGTGATTCCGTTCCATCCAAGGTCACTTATATACCATTCTCTCCAAAGTTTCATACACAAGATTCCCTCCAAAGTTCTCTATACACCAATCTTTCAAAAGTCACTTATATACCATTCCCTCCAAAGTTCCCTATAAACCATTCCCTCCAAAGTCTATTATACACAAGTCATTTCAAAGTCTGCTCATACCAATCCCTCCAATGTCCCCTATACAATATTCCATATCCAACATTCCCTATACATCATTCCCTCTATAGTTCCCTCTACACCTTTCCCTCTAAAGTCCTCTATACACCAATCTTTCCAAAGTCACGTATACACCATTTACTCCAAAGTTCCCTATAGACAATTCCCTCCAAAGTCCACTATACACCATTTCCTTCCAAGTCTGATGACACCAAAGTCCCATATTGAACATTCGCATCAAAGTTCCCTGTATACCTTTCCCTCTGAAGTCCCCATTACACCATTCCCTTCAAAGTCCTCAAACACCAATCCCTCCAAAGTCCTCTATATACCATTTCCATCAAAGTCTGCTATTTCCAAAGTCCCATATTCAACATTCCCTACACACCATTCGGTCCAAAGTTCCCTATACACCATTCCCTCTGAAGTCCCCTTAACACCATTCCCTTCAAAGTCCTAAAACACAAATCTCTCTAAAGTCCTCTATACACCATTTCCTTCAAAGTCTGCTAACACCAAAGTCCCATATTCAACATTCCCTAGACACCATTCCCTCCAAAGTTCCCTGTACACCATTCCCTTTGAAGTCCCCTATACACAATTCCCTTCGAAGTCCTCAAACACCATTCTCTCTAAAGTCTCCTATACATCATTTTCTTCAAAATCTGCTAATACCAATCCCTCCAAAGTCCCCTATACAATATTCCCTATGCAACCTCCCCTGTACATCATTACCTTCACAGTTCCTTGTACACCATTCCATCCAAAGTCCTCTATACACCATTACCACCCAATTCCCCTATACACCATTCCTTTCAAAGTCTGCAAAATCAAATCCCTCCAAAGTCACCTATACAACATTATATATGCAACCTTCCATATACATCATTCCCTCCAAATCTGCCTGTACATCTTTCCCTCCAAAGTCCTCTATACACCAATCTTTCCAAAGTCACTTATACACCATTCACTCCAAAGTTCCCAATACAGCATTCCCTCCAAAGTCCCCTATACACCATTTCCTTCAAAGTCTGCTAACACCAAAGTCCCATACTCAACATTTCATATACACCATTCCCTCCAAAGTTCCCTGTACACCATTCCCTCTGAAGTGCCCTATACACCATTCCCTTCAAAGTCCTCAAACACCATTCCCTCAAAAGTCTCCTATACACCATTTTCTTCAGTCTGCTAACACCAAAGTCCAATATTCAACATTCCCTATTCACCATTCCTTCCAAAGTTCCATGTACACCATTCCGCCTGAAGTCCCCTATACACCATTCCCTTCAAAGTCCTTAAACACCATTCCCTCTAAAGTCCCCTATACATCATTTCCTTCAAAGTTTGCTAACACCAAAGTCCCATATTCAACATTCCCTATACACCATTCTCCCCCAAAAGTTCCCTAAACACCATTTCCTCCAAAGTTCCCTATACAACATTCCCTTCCATCCCCTAATACCAATCCCTCCAAAGATATCTATACACCATTCCCTTCAAAATCTGAACACACAAATCCCTCCAAGTCCCCTATACACCATTATCTCGAAAATCCACTATACACCATTACATACAAAGTCCTAATGCACCTCCATGGCCTAGTGGGTAGGAGTGCTGACTCTTCATCATTAGGTCTCTCACTGCTGTGATTCCAGCCTCACTCTGGCCATATGTGAGATGCCAAGTTCTGCAATAGAAGGTTGGTGATTTTTCTCCAGGTATTATGGTTTTCGCTCACCTCTGATTAGCAATCAGCTCAAAATAAGCGAAATAATCTTGGATGGGCTGTAAAACCAGAACAAGAAGAAAACTAGAAATGGTGTTTGTAAAACACAATGCCCCCAACCTTTGCTTGTCCTTAGATGGCAAAATATTCAACAAATATTGTTAAAGACTCAAAAACATACAACAAGAATTCCCCCGAAGGCTATGTTGCGCCTGTGGGGGCGCAAAGTCACCAAACCATGAAATCTAGGTCAAGGTCAAACATGGATGCCTGAATAAAAATTTCACTCCTAGTTGCAAGCATGTACCAAGTATCATCAATGAAACTCTTAAAAACAGACTCTTACATCAGGGTGAAAGTTAGGGTTGTCACACTGTTTTACAAAGTCAGTGAACCATAAAATGTAGGTCAAAGTCAGAAATGGATACTTGCATTGAAGTTTCAATTCCTAAATGCAAGCTTGTACCAAATACAATTAATGAAGCTCTAAAAGATCTTGAGAAATGGACTCTTACATTAGATAGAAAGTCAGGGTGGTCGCAATAATTCACAAAGTCAGTGAACCATGAAATATGGGTAAAAGTCAAATATGGATGCTTGCGTTGCAGTTGCAATTCCTAGATGCAAGTTTTTCACCAATTATATTTTAAAAAGCTTTAATAGTTTTCGAGAAATGGTGAAAGTCAGGGTGGTCGCAATAATTCACGAAGTCAGTGAACCATGAAATATAGGTCAAGGTCAGATATGGATGCTTGCGTTGAAGTTGCAATGCCTGGATGCAAGTTTGTACCAAGAATGATTAATGAAGCTCTAATAGTTCTCAAGATATGGACTTGCTGACAAGATTTTATTAAAAAAAAAACAAGGCATCGCATGCGATACAAATCCCCTCGCACAAGACAACTTCGTGTGTGGAAAACACTGAAATGGCAAAAGTCCAACTTGCTTGAGATATTATCATATGCAACATTTGTGTAAAGTTTGTTTAAAAATCCATCCATAAATGTAGGTTCTAGAGTGATGACAATATTTTCTCTAAAAATAGTCATAGGGACCTTGACTTGAGGCCATGGCCGCGAAGTAGATCTTGCTCAAGATATTATCATAAGCATCTTTTGTGTGAAGTTAGATTAAAATCATAAATGTAGGCGGTAGAGCAATGACCAAGTTTTTCTAAAAATAGCCATAGTGACCTTGACCTTGAGGTCATGACCTTGAAAGTCAAAGCAACGAGATATTACCATAAGAAACATTTGTGTGAAGTTCTATTGACATCCATCAATAAATGTAGGCACTAGAGCGATGACAAAGATTTTCTAAAAATAGCCCCAGTGACCTTGACCTTGAAAGTCGAAATAGTTCGAGATATTGTCATAAGGAACATTTGTGTGAAGTTATACTGAAATCGGTGAAGAAATGTAAGCGCTAGAGCCATGTCAAAGTTTTTCTAAAAATAGCCACAGTGACCTTGACCTTGAAAGTCAAACTCACTCGAGGTATTGTCATAAGGAACATTTGTGTGAAGTTATATTGAAATCAGTGAATAAATGTAGTGGCTAGGGCGATGACAAAGTTTTTCTAAAAATAGCCACAGTGACCTTGACCTTGAAAGTCGAAATCGCTTGAGATATTGTCTTAAGGAACATTTGTGTGAAGTTATATTGAAATTGGTGAAGAAATGTAAGCTCTAGAGCATTGACAAAGTTTTTCTAAAAATAGCCACAGTGACCTTGACTTTGAAAGTGGAACTTGTTACAGATATTGTCATAAGGAACATTTGTGTAAATCGATTTTGAAATTGGTGAAAAAATGTAAGCGCTAGAGCAATGAAAAAGTTTTTCTAAAAATAGTCACAGTGACCTTGACCTTGAAAGTCGAACTCTTTCGAGGTATTGTCACAAGGATCATTTGTGTGAAGTTATATTAAAATCGGTGAAGAAATGTAGGCACTGGAGCGATGACAAAGTTTTTCTAAAAATAGCCATTGTGACCTTGACCTTGAAAGTTGAAATGGCTTGAGATATTGTCATAAGGAACATTTGTGTGAAGTTATATTGAAATCGGTTAAGAAATGTAAGCGCTAGAGCATTGACAAAATTTTTCTAAAAATAGCCACAGTGACCTTGACCTTGAAAGTGGAACTCGCTAGAGATATTGTCATAAGGAACATTTGTGTGAAGTTATATTGAAATTGGTGAAGAAATGTAGGCGCTAGAGCGATGACAATTTTTTTCTAAAAATAGCAACAGTGACCTTGACCTTGAGGTAATGACCCTGAAAGTCGAACACACTCGAGATATTGTCATAAGGAACATTTGTGTGAAGTTATATTGAAATCAGTGAAGAAATGTAGGCGCTAGAGCAATGACAAAGTTTTTCTAACAATAGCCACAGTGACCTTGACCTTGAGGTCATGACCTTGAAAGTCGACCTCGCTCAAGATATTGCCATAAGGCACATTTGTGTGAAGTTATATTGAAATCAGTGAAGAAATGTAGGCACTAGAGTGATGACAAAGTTTTTCTTAAAATAGCCACAGTGACCTTGACCTTGAGGTCATGACCTTGAAAGTCGAACTCGCTTAGATATTGTCATAAGAAACATTTGTGTGAAGTTATATTGAAATTGGTGAAGAAATGTAGGCGCTAGAGCGATGACAAAGTTTTTCTAAAAATAGCCACAGTGACCTTGACCTTGAGGTCATGACCTTGAAGTCCAACTCGCTCGAGATTTTTTTATAAGGAACATTTGTGTGAAGTTATATTGAAACTGGTGAAGAAATGTAGGCGCTAGAGCGATGACAAAGTTTTTCTAAAAATAGCCACAGTGACCTTGACCCTGCGGTCATGTCCTTGAAAGTCGAACTTGCTCGAGATTTTTTTATAAGGAACATTTGTGTGAAGTTATATTGAAATTGGTGAAGAAATGTAGGCGCTAGAACGATGACAAAGTTTTTCACAAATTACCAAAATGACAAAGGGCCATAACTCACAAAGTATTTTTCGGAATTTTGTCAAAAGTTAACCAGTTCATCTACTCATCACCACCAATCTATTCACCAACTTTCAAGGCTCTAGCTCCAATAGTTTTTGAGATATCTTGCTGACAAGATTTTATTAAAAAAATTTTTAGGGCAATAACTCTTAAAAGGGGCATAATCCGGACGAGAAAAAAAATACGCGTCAGCTAATTTTCTATGAGGAATCCATATATGAAATTTCAAAACCCTAGCATACACGGTTCTAAAGATATGCTATGCATCACTTTTAGCATACATTACAATGGGCACAAATTACCAAAATGACAAAGGGCCATAACTCACAAAGTATTTTTCGGAATTTTGTCAAAAGTTAATCAGTTCATCTACTCATCACCACCAATCTATTCACCAACTTTCAAGGCTCTAGCTCCAATAATTTTTGAGATATCTTGCTGACAAAATTTTATTAAAAAAATTTCAAAGGGCAATCACTCTTAAAAGGGGCATAATCCGGATAAGAAAAAAAATACACGTCAGCTAATTTTCCATGAGGAATCCATATATGAAATTTCAAAACCCTAGAATACACGGTTCTAAAGATATGCTATGCATCACTTTTAGCATACATTACAATGGGCACAAATTACCAAAATGACAAAGGGCCATAAGCTCAAAGTATTTTTCGGAATTTTGTCAAAAGTTAATCAGTTCATCTACTCATCACCACCAATCTATTCACCAACTTTCAAGGCTCTAGCTCCAATTGATTTTGAGATATCTTGCTGACAAGATTTTATTTAAAAAATTTCAAAGGGCAATAACTCTTAAAAGGGGCATAATCCGGACGAGAAAAAAAATACGCGTCAGCTAATTTTCCATGAGGAATCCATATATGAAATTTCAAAACCCTAGCATACACGGTTCTAAAGATATGCTATGCATCACTTTTAGCATACATTACAATGGGCACAAATTACCAAAATGACAAAGGGCCATAACTCACAAAGTATTTTGCGGAATTTCGTCAAAAGTTAATCAGTTCATCTACTCATCACCACCAATATATTCACCAACTTTCAAGGCTCTAGCTCCAATAGTTTTTGAGATATCTTGCTGACAAAATTTTATTAAAAAAATTTCAAAGGGCAATAACTCTTAAAAGGGGCATAATCCGGACAAGAAAAAAAATACATGTCAGCTAATTTTCCATGAGGAATGCATATATGAAATTTCAAAACCCTAGAATACACGGTTCTAAAGATATGCTATGCATCACTTTTAGCATACATTACAATGGGCACAAATTACCAAAATGACAAAGGGCCATAACTCACAAAGTATTTTTCGGAATTTTGTCAAAAGTTAATCAGTTCATCTACTCATCACCACCAATATAATCACCAACTTTCAAGGCTCTAGCTCCAATAGTTTTTGAGATATCTTGCTGACAAGATTTTATTAAAAAAATTTCAAAGGGCAATAACTCTTGAAGGGGGCATAATCCGGACGAGAAAAAAAATACGCGTCAGCTAATTTTCCATGAGGAATCCATATATGAAATTTCAAAACCCTAGCATACACGGTTCTTTAGTTATGCTATGCATCAAAAGCGTAACGGACGGACGAACGGACGAACGGACGAACAGACGAACGGACGAACGGACGAACGGACGAACGAACCAGAAGCAATATGCCCCTCCAACTTTTTCAAAGTTGGGGGCATAACAAGAGCACCACATGCGGGTGCCAATGCTCAGCTGCAGTTTCTTTTAGAAAACAAAAATTCTAAGTCAAAAAAGGGGCATAACTGTGCCAAAATATTTTTAGGGTTACCTCACCTATTGGTATGAGTTCCTCTTTTCAAAATGAACAAATAGTCCGAGTTTCAAGTAAACAAGTTCAGTAATGACAGAGATATTACAAAATGTCCAAGTTTTTGCACAACGACAACCAAACAGACGACGCCAGAGCTATGACAATACCTCTTTGTTTTCTTCGAAAACAGCTGAGTTAAAAATTCAAGTCCCCTAGTCACCATTCCCTCCAAAGTCCCCTACACAACACAACACAACACAACACAACAGTACCTCCAAAATCCTCTATACACCATTCCTCCAAATTTGGAGCAGACTGATAAGAGTTCACATGATCAGAGTGCTCCTACTGAAGCTGTCTGATAAGAGTCCACTCTGTTTGCAATCATGATAGCACACAACGAAGCACACAACAATTTGGTGGCTTGGGTTTGAATGGTTAAAGTTTACACAAACCTGGTGAATTGATGACAATCTCTGTGGGCATGTTACCAGAAGTGCCCTCGATTGTGAAAGACTTTGGCCTTGTGGGTGTGTCAAGGTCCTCAATCACGAGTAACGGCCGACTCAGGGTAGGCGATCCTCCGCTAACAGTCGCCCTCCGTTGTTTTGGGTCTACGTGTACTGGGAGTGTGAACTGTGGAGATTCCGAGCCACTTCTGAACACCTCATTGTCTGTGTCGTTACCATCAGTAGCCTCCCTGTAACAAGGATCAAATACATACAAACAAACAGATTTAAGGGGAACTGGTGCAGCTGGCAGATTTTTCTGCCATTTCTCAAAGGGAGACAACTTTCAGGACTTCCTGTTCACTTTTTTATATAATCTCTGTCCCACAGAAAAAGGGGTCTTCTCTTAAAGGAAAGAATTTGCTCCTCCTTTAAGGGTCGACCTACTGACATGGGTGACAAAAATACTTTTGCAGGAGTTGCCTCCCCCTGAATACTTTTGCAGGAGTTGCCTCCCCCTGAATACTTTTGCAGGAGTTGCCGCCCCCCTGAAGGTGTATCCCTTCTCATTAATTAAACTACAACCTCTTTATGACACTGTTCACAACATGGTTTTGGATATAATACAATTTTAAGATGGATCCCAAAAACATAAAGACTATATAGACAAGAGGGCCACGATGGCCCAGGATCGCTCACCTGATCCATACCATATGAATGAAATGGTTGGTAATATAGTAAGGTGGAGTGGAGGGTTTCAGCAATTTTGCTTAACAGTGACTGAAGGAACATTTGACGGCCCCCACCCATAGGGGCTTTCAGAAATATATGGGCTGCATGATGCTTCCACGCAGAGCTGAATCCAGCCCGCACACTAGTACTGGTAAACCGCTTAGAGGATCTAAGCCTGTCCAGGGACCGCGGTGCAAGGCGGACCTTCCATGCTAATAAACCCTATTGGTTTCATTGGGCGACAGGGCTTGAGATGTCATTTCATCTCAATGTTGGGTAAAAGTCCCACAAAATGGGAAGCAACGTCTCCAAAATGACCTTTACAGTGTTGACGGGGACGTTAAACCTCAAATCAAACAAACAAAGGAACATTTTGGGAAATTCTATCAAAGTCAATACAGTTGACTAGGTCATTTTAGGGTTTTGATATTTTTAGCTCTGGTGGCAATCATGTTCATTTGGGCAAAATTGATCCATAAGCCATAACAAGTTTTTATAACAAGAGCTCCACAAGCGGGTCATTATACGCCCTTAGCAAGTTAATATTTGTTGGATTGAAACCTTGAAACAATAAGAACTGCTCCATATCATGGTCAAATTACATGACAAGTTTCAGCTTGATCAGATCTAAATTGTAAGAGGAGTTAACCGGAAATGAAAATGTCTACAGATATTTTCGAAGTGTTATACTTATATAATTATTTGGTCTACCATCCTCTCTAAACTATATGCACTGCTCCACATCATAGTCAAACTTAAGATTTTGCTAGATCGAATGTTACCTGCAGGAAAAGTTAGCCACAAACAAAATGTGTACAGAAATTTTCAAAGGGGCATAACTCAATTAATTTTTGGTGGACGGTAATCTCAAAACAATAAGCCCTGCGCCACATAATGGTCTAACTATATAAGACGTTGCAGCTTCATTGGATATTAATTGTAGGAGAAGTTAGCCACAAACAAAATACTTCCAGAAATCTGCAAAGGGGCATAACTTTGTTTATATCTGAAGCCAAAACCTCGAAACAATATGCGCTGCTCCACATTGTCCAGATGATCATTCTGAGCAAGTTTGATGATTATCTGACCAAAACTGTGGCCTCTAGTGTATTCACAAGGTTTTTCTATGATTTGACCTACTGACCTACATTTTGACCCGACATGACCCATATTCGATCTTGCCCGAGATATTGTCAAGATGATCTTTCTGAGCAAGTTCGATATGATCGGAACAAAAATGTGGCCTCTAGTTTTCTATTATTTGATCTACTGAGGTCCTTTTTGACCCGACACAAACCATATTTGAAATTGACTGAGATATTGTCATGATGATCATTCTGACCAAGTTTGATGATCACTGGCCCAAAACTGTGACCTCTGGTGTGTTCACAAGAAAATTTTACACACAGACGACGGAGGCACACGACGGACGACGAACGACGATGCCGGACATCTCACGGTCACAACAAAAGCTCACCATGACCTTTGGTCAGATGAGCTAAAAATGAGTTAATTGGAAGCAAAAAAGGTATAAAATGAACGTATTATCACTATACATGTATAGCCTTTCAAAACGCAGTGAAACATGATTTCACTTTTGATTTCGGACTCATCCGTGTTTTAAGTAAGGATTTGACATTGGGCGATATAGTTTTAGTGACATTCGTAGTTCATCACATTTACATAATGGCATTATATAAAAAAAAATATTTATATTTTAAAAATCCTGTGAAAAAAAGATATCCGAAACCTGCTTCACCTGAAACATTGAAAAGTCTTGTCACGCTTGATCTCTGAACTCTCAAACGTCGTTGATAACTTGATCTGTCATACATTATCGCATCTCTTGGATGTTTCCAGATCTTATGCATCACACTTGACACTCTGCGTCTCCTGTGATATGTTGATCTAGGAACATCCCATTATGCAAACACGCCTATACAAATACATTGCCACCTTTATCGCCGAAAAAATGGAAATTTTATGATGAAAAATTGTGATATTTTTCTTATTTCTGCTGAAAATATAGATTGTGGGCACACGTTAGAACCGCCTCATCGAGGCGGTTCTAACGAGTACCCACAATCTATATTTTAGAGCAGAAATAAGAAAAGTAAGGTATACCCCGGAAACCCCAGTTTTACTATATAAAAGTGGGGTTCAAGGGGGTCAAAATTATATAGGCGTGTTTTCGTGATGCACTCGATGTGATACCATCGTGAAACCACGCCTATATAATTTTGACCCCCTTGAACCCCACTTTTATATTGTAAATCTGGGGTTTACAGGGGTAAACCTTATTTTTCTTATTTTTGCTCTAAAGATATAGATTGTGGGTACTCGTTAGAACCGCCTCGATGAGGCGGTTCTAACAAGAACCAACAATCTAGATTGTAAGCAGAAATAAGAATGATATCAAAATTTTTCATCTAAAAAAATTCATTTTTTTCAGTGATAAAGGTTACAATATACATGTATTTGTATGGCGTGTTTTCGAAATGCACACACAATACGCCGGATCAAGTTACTATGGTAATAAGGTGTATGTATCATCAAAAACTACGACCTCCGCCTATCCGGGCACGGAGAAATAGATGGGCTGCATGGTGCTTCCACACAGAGATGAAACCATCTATACACACACAAGTACTGGTAAACCGCTTAGACGATCTAAGCCTGCCCAGGCAAAGCGGTGCGAGTCCGGCCGTCCATGCTTATAAACCCTCTAGGTTTCATTGGTGACAGGGCTTGATATGTCAGTTCCTCACAATGTCGGGTAAAAGTCCTATAAAATTCGAAGCAACATCTCCAAAATGACCTATACAGTGTTGACGGGGACGTTAAACCACAAATCCAATAATCCATCATCAAAAACTGACATGGATATCACAAGCACAAGAGATTTTCCCCATAATATCTGCAAGAGATACAACTTTGTGGTCTCCGCCCATCCGGGCTTGAAGAAATAGATTGGGCTGCATGATGCTTCCATGCAAAGCTGACACTGACCGCACATGGGTACTGGTAAACTGCTTAGAGGATCTAAGCCTGCCCAGGAAAAGTTGTGTGAGTTGGACTGTCCATGCATATAAACCCCATTGATTTCATGGGTGGCATGCTTGAGATGAAATTTCATCTCAATGTTGGGTAAAAGTCCCACAAAATTGGAAGCAACATCTCCAAAATGACCTTTACAGTGTTGATGGGGACGTTAAACCTCAAATCAAACAAACAAATCATCACAATGTCGGGTAAAAGTCCCACAAAATTTGAAGCAACATCTCCAAAATGACTTACACAGTGTTGATGGGGACATTAAACCTCAAATTAAACAAAGGGATTCAACTGTAGTGACTTTCTGAAACTAAGCTATATTCCGAACAAAGGGACTACGGGTACTCTTAACCCATATCCTGTAGAACATAAGAATCTTATATGGGTGTGAGGGGTGGATGGAAAAATCCGTCCCTCGGGACACTGTCCGGCATCACGAGGCTTGCCGAGTGATGCCGGTCAGTGATCCTGAGGGATGGATTTTTCTATCTACCCCTCACACCCATATTGGATTCTTTTTCTTCCATACCTTCCATTTCTATTGTGAATTTTTAAAGCTGCTGCCACTTCGGTTACCGACGTCCGCCATTTTGTGATGACACGACAGGAATGTTTAGTGACGTCACGCATGATGATGCCGCGCATGAGGTTGTAATCAACCAGTGCATTTATCAAACACGCGATTATATTCGATTTGGGGTCGGAACACCAGGGTCAGAACATAAATTTCAATCCCAGGGTAAATTCACGGATTTGCTTGTCTGGTGTGCAAGAATATATAATTTGCCACACCAACTACCATTTATCAACCAACTAGGAAAAGTGTCCATAGGACATGGACGCCCCCGCCAAAATGCCATTCAGAAAATAGGGTTTATATGTAATTGTAACAGGTATAGCATGAAGTTATTATTAAGGTAGATATCATTTTCAAGAGAACACAATTAAACCTTTGAGAAAGCTTTGCTTTAATCAATAAGTGCCATGATAATAAATCATAAATTTGCTTTTCATTTGACAGTTTTTGTTTGATTTGAGGTTTAATGTCCCCGTCAACACTGTAAAGGTCATTTTGGAGACGTTGCTTCCAATTTTGTGGGACTTTTACCCAACATTGAGACGAAATGACATCTCAAGCCCTGCCGCCCAACGAAACCAATAGGGTCAGGCCGGTCTCAGCTCTGCGTGGAAGCATCATGCAGCCCATATATTTCTTCAAGCCCCGGTGGGCGGGGGCCGAAGACAACATAGAACAAGGCTACACAATCAGTCAATCTTTTAACCCATTTAGTCCCAAAACCCCAAAACGGGTACGTACCCTGGCAAACAGTGCAGGCCCAGATCAGACGCCACAAAACGCGGCGTCTGATCAGGGCCTCCACTGTTTGCTAAAAGTTCAGCCACTTTCCAAATTAATTTTGAAGAAAACACAACCCGACACCCCTAAATTTTGAATTGGACTCCTGCTATATATAAAGAGAAAGATTCCATTTGGTACAAAAAGGGTTAAATTAAACCAAAATATAAATGTCCAATATTCTTTATGATCTAACAATTGAAAATTCCGTTCACAATATAGTCTAGATAACAATGTATCACACTAAAAGAAAAAATTAACTGTTGCATACTTACACAGTATTCTAAGAAGTTTCAAGAAAATTCCTTGAACAATATGAGAGTTATGCAGCAGACACAATTTGTTTGTTTGTTTGTTTGTTTGATTTGAGGTTTAACGTCCCCGTCAACACTGTAAAGGTCATTTTGGAGACGTTGCTTCCAATTTTGTGTGACTTTTACCCGACACTGAGATGAAATGACATCTCAAGCCCTGTCACCCAATGAAACCAATAGGGTTTATTAGCATGGACGGTCCGCCTCACACCGCTGTTCCTGGACAGGCTTAGATCCTCTAAGCGGTTTACCAGCACTAGTGTGTGGGCCGGATTCAGCTCTGCGTGGAAGCATCATGCAGCCCATATATTTCTTCAAGCCCCTATGGGCGGGGGCCAACAGCAGACACAATGTCTAAGGCGCTAATGGAGAGACATACAGAGAGACGGCAGATGGACTGATGGATAGAAAACATGAGAATAAGAGGGGCATTTACATAAGCAGCTACCATATTCCATACAGTTTATGAGTTATGGCCCAGACACAGTTTACTATAAGGAACTAAGTCAAAGGCAGATAATTCAAAAACCAAAAAAGCAAGAGTTGTCTTCCTTGTTCATGACACATCATCTAATTGCCATGCAGGCACCTGTAAATTTTCATAAATATATTCTGTACGGTTAAGGAGTTATGGCCCGGACCCCGTTTACTATAAGGAACTAAGTTAAGGGCAGATAATTCAAAAGCCAAAAAAGAAAGAGTTGTCTTCCTTGTTCATAACACATCGTCTAATTGCCATGCAGGCACCTGTAAAGTTTCATAAATATATAACATATGGTTTAGGAGTTATGGCCCAGAAACGAAGTGGGACGGACGAACGTATGGACTGGACTGGACGGACAGGGTTAACACTTATTGCCCCTCCTCTATTCTTCGATAGAAGCCCCTGTGGCGCAGTGGTTATGCTACTCGCCTTGTAAACCAGGGATCGCAGGATCGATCCCGGGCTTCTCCAGACTTTCGGATGAGTCTTTAAACCGAGGTCCCGTCTCCGTATGACCTTAGCTGTTGGTGGGACGTAAAACTAAAACTCACTCACTCACTATTCTTCGAATATGTGGGGGCATAATCAGATAACTTGATGAAAATTATTGCAACAAATTCACAATCTGAATGATAAATAATGTAGATCCTGATCAGATAGCTTCCTCAGAAGCCATCTGATCTAGATCTACATTGTTTGAAAAATAAGGCATATCCGGGGGTCAAAGAAAAAGAATTTGCTCCAATGGACCCCTATTGATATAGACAAAAATAATTATAGAAATAGATTTGTTCCCTTAACCCTTGTCCTGCTGAATATTTTAATCTGCCACACCCACTACCGGTTATCAACCAATCAGATTGCTTGATGCAAATTTTTGCAGCAAATTAACAATCTGAATGACAAACAATGTAGATCCTGATCAGATGGCTTCGGCAGAAGCCACCTGATCTGGATTTTCGTTGTTTGGAAAATAAGGCATATCCGGGCTCAGCAGGACAGATGTTAAGAGTTGAGCTGCCTTCGGTAGCTCAGTCGGATGCGCGTCTGACTGGTGATCAGGAGGATGCGGGTTCAATTCCTGCCGGGGTCGAGTCAATGGCAACATTCTTTCATGGAGATTGATCATGAAATCTTTTTTAAGGCCATTCTCTCCCTTCCGCTGATTCAAGAAGGGCAGTTGTCAGTTTTCCGGCAAAAGACTGTGCACTGTACTGGTTAATCACTTACGTATAAGCCTGCCCAGGAAAAGTGTGGATAGAAAAACTGACCGGCTCAAAAATGACCTAAAATAGTGTTGACTGGGCCGTTAAAGTAAATCTTTTCCACTGTCATTCTCTCCCTTCCGCTGTTTCAAGAAGGGCAGTTGTCAGTTTCTGGAGAAAGAATGTTCACTGTACTGGTTAACCGCTTACGTATACGCCTGCCCAGGAAAAGTGTGGATAGAAAACTGACCGACTCAAAAATGACATGACAGTTTCTGGCAAAAGAATGTGCACTTTGTTAACCGCTTACGTATAAGCAGGCCCAGGAAAAGTGTGGATAGGTAAACTGACCAGCTCAAAAATGACCTAAAATAGTGTTGACTGGGCCGTTAAAGTAAATCTTTTCTACTGTCATTCTCTCCCTTCCGCTGTTTCAAGAAGGGCAGTTGTCGGTTTCTGGCGAAAGAATGTGCACTTTGTTAACCGCTTACGTATAAGCATGCCCAGGAAAAGTGTGGATAGGTAAACTGACCAGCTCAAAAATGACCTATAATAGGGTTGACTGGGGCTTTGAACTCCAATACAAACAAACAAATCCCTTAAGAGTCAACCGCTACTGATAATGATGACAAAATAAAATATGATTTGTCTCTTCTTATATTTATCTTTTTTTATCAGACACTCACTAAAAATCCATCTATCTATAGAACATCCACTATGTTCAAGTTGCTGATTATTCTAAATTAGTCTATCCCAATGCACTCTAGGTTACAAACAGAAGAAAATACAAGTGTAGTGTTGTTGATTATGTATGGAATGTCAATGACCTGTATCTTTATTATATGATTATCACTGACATAGGTTATTTACTTCCTGATCAGAAGTAAACAGTTCATCACAATGATCCTAAGTATTGGGACAGACAGGTCTATGCGAACAGTGCAGACCCAGATCAGACTGCTCCTGAAGGAGCAGTCTGATCAGGGTCTACACTGTTTGCCATTCAGTCAGCACCTTTTGGACTCCTTGCTGGATCATGAAAAAAATCGTTAAAATTTTAAGAGAATTTTTTATTTTTTTTTTGGTTTTGGTTTTACGGCCCTTTCAAGATTATTTCACTCATATCGAGCCGATCGTTAATCAGAGGTGGGCGAAAACCGGAGTACCCGGAGAAAAACCACCTGACCTTCCGTTGCAGAACTTGGCGTCTCACATATGACCCGAGCGAGGCTCGAACCACAGCGGTGAGAGACCTAATGATCAAGAGTCTGCGCTCTTACCCCACTAGGCCACGGAGGCCCGTTTTTAAGAGAATTATAGCAGGTCTTCAAGTGTCCGAATTTTTACGATTTTTACGGTAGATAGTAAATCAATGGTTAACCCTTTTTGTACCAAATGGAGTCTTCCACCTTATACATAGCATGAGTCCATTTCAAAATTTAGGGGGGTCAGGTTGTTTTTTCTTCCAAATCTATTTGGAAAATGGCTGAACTTTTTGCAAACAGTGTAGGCCCTGATAGGACGCCGCGTTGTGCGGCGTCTGATCTGGGCCTGCACTGTTTGCCAGGGTACCCGTTTTGGGGTTTCCGGCACCAAATGGGCTAATGGAGTTGGTTCATACAACTCTCTTTTTGGGTAGATTGTTTATCGATTGTCCCAAAACTAACAAGATATCTGTGATAAATTTTCTACAAAATCATGGTTTATGGTGCTTCCACACAGAGCTGAAACCGACCGCACACGAGTACTGGTAAACCGCTTAGAGATGCTAAGCCTGCCCAGGCAAAGCGGTGTGAGTCGGACCGTCCATGCTTATAAACCCTATTGGTTTCATTTGGCGACAGGGCTTGAGATGTCATTTCATCTCTATGTCGGGTAAAAGTCCCACAAAATTGGAAGCAACATCTCCAAAATGACCTAAACAGTGTTGACGGGGACGTTAAACCTTGAATCAAACAAACAAACAACACAAAATCCAGGTGTTTGTTTTTTAAAGTCACACTATTTTCAGCACTGTGACATCAGAGGGATATCTGTCAAACCTTGACAGAGGTCACAGGGGTCATTGGCAAACAGTGTAAAGCCAAATCAGATGTTGCCTTGACACCACAGAACATGGCATCTGGTCAGTATCTTTAATGCTTGCTTAAAATACAGAAATTCAAGCGCTAAACAGAACAGCCTAAGCCTCAGTTCGAACTGTTTTCCCACCCTATGCTTACACCCTGGTCATACCAAACTTATTCTCACTGCATTCTGAAATTTGTTACTCAACAGATAGTAGAAAACTTGAACAACATGTTAAACCATAACGGTCCCCGCCCATCGAGGTTTGATGAGGCCTAATTGGCCGAAAACTAGCTAGTCTGGCCCAGAAAACATATACACTCCATATTTTTCAGTTCTGTGGTGTATTCCTTGCTTCCAAAGGGTAACCCTTTTATAGAACATATTTGAAGAAACAGATGGGCTGCATGGTGCTTCCACGCAGAGCTGAAACTGACCTGCACACGAGTACTGGTAAACCGCTTAGAGGATCTGTGCCTCAGCCCAGGCAAAGGGGTGGGAGTCGGACCGTCCATGCTTATAAACCCTATTGGTTTCATTCGGGGGGCAGGGCTTGAGATGTCATTTCATCTGAATGTTGGATAAAAGTTCCACAAAATTGGTAGCGACATCTTCATAATGACCTAAACAGTGTTGACAGGGATGTTAAACCACAAATCAAACAAACAAACTGTTAACCCATAAGATGCCAAACACAACAATTGTCATCTGCTTTACTTTCTGCCAGTTAAATAAAAAGTCATCAATGAAAACAGTAGGAGCAGTCTGATCTGGGTCCATACTGATTGCCTGTATGCAAAAATATGTTTGAAAAGTATAAACAAGAGGGCCCAGAGGGCCCTGAAGCGCTCACCTGAGAATTAGTGTCTCTAGTACATTCTAGGCCCAAGGGCTATAATTTCAACAAACTTGGTATTGGTCCACTATATGAAGCTTCATACCAAATATCAAAGAACTGGACCTTCTGGATTCAGAAAAGAAGATTTTTAACGGTTTTCCCTATATAAGCCTATGAAAAACCAAACGGTCCCTGGGTGGGGCCTTTTTGGCCCCAGGGCTATAATATGAACAATCTTGAAAGAGGTCCACTAGATGAAGCTTCACACCAAATATCAAAGATCTGGGCCTTGCAGTCTCAGAGAAGAAAAGATTTAAAGATTTCCGCTACATAAGCTAAGGTAAAACCAAATGAAGCTTCACACCAAATATCAAAGGTCTGGGCCTTGCGATTTCAGAGAAGAAGATTTTTAAAGTTTTTGTTTAAAAAATCTATTTTTAGCTCCTGTGACCTAGATGTGCAATGGACCGGAACCATTTGAACAACTTTGAAAGGGTACCACCTAAGGATCATTCCTGTGAAGTTTGGTCAAAATCAGATCAGTGGTTTAGGAGGAGATGTCATTTGAAGAAAAAGTTTACGCACGCACACACACACTGACGATGGACGACGGACGAAAAGTGATCACAAAAGCTCACCTTGTCACTACGTGACAGGTGAGCTAAAAAACTGGAAAAATGTGTCCAGACGACACAGATGCCCCTGCCCAGGGGCCCCGCCTCACCCAAAAATCCATGTTGCAACAACAGCTATCATTGGACAGCATAGCTCTAATGCAAAAGTGTCTACCCATAGATGGGGATATTGCTGATTAAACCTTTGGACACAAAACTAACATCATACCCAATTTGAACCCAATCAATTAAATAGTTTGGAAAATATGAGCTCTAAGAAACTTTAACATTCAAAATTGTCTCTAGAAGCCTCCATTATGCAGTGGTTACGCTACTCACCTTGTAAACCAGGGATCCCAGGATCGATGCCAGGCTTCTCCAGACTTTCGGATGAGTCTTTAAACTAAGGTCCCATCTCCGTATGACCTTAGCTGTTGGTGGGACGTAAAACTAAAACTCACTCACTCACTCAAAATTGTCTAAGTGTCTGACCTTGACCTTGAGGTCATGGGCAGGGTCAGTGGTATGGCTGAATGAAACTTGGGACCTGTATCAATCATCATTCCAAATATGAAGCCAATCCATATGGTTTAGATAATATGAGCCCTAAAACTTTAAAAGCATCATAAGACTAAGTCTGTGACCTTGACCTTGAGGTCAGAGGTGGGGGTATATACAACTTTGGACATGTAACTTATCATCATACCAAGTATGAAGCAAATCCATATGGTTTGGCGAGCATGAGCTCTTAATAAACTTTAAATAAAAACATTCTTTGTCTGTGACCTTGACCTTTAGGGCATGTGCATGGGTGGGGGTATTGGACCTACCAAATATAAACTTAATTCATCATACGATTTGGAAAATATAAACTCTAAAAATAGCTTATTATTAAAAATTTCTAAGTCCTTGACCCTGACCTTGAAGCCAAAGGCATGAGTGGGGGTATTGCCAAATAAACATTTGGACATGTATCTATCATCATAGGAAATATAAGCCAAATCCAAAATATGGTTTAGAAAATTCAAGCTCTTCATTAAAATTGTCTAGGTCTGTGACCTTGACCTTGAGGTCATAGGCATGGGTGGGGCTATTGCTGAATAAAACAGTGTACCTATATCTATCATCATACCAAATATGAACCAAAGCCAGCATAAAAGTTCAGGTTCTACCTGGTACAAATACCTTAACCGGAGTCTTTAAGGTTCCTGGTTCTACCTGGTACAAATACCTTAACCGGAGTCTTTAAGGTTCCTCAATACAGTTATTTCACTACATTTGAGGTACTGAAAAAATCATATTTGCAAATAATTACCCAAAAAGATTTTTCATCAGATGGTAGTCCATGTAAATGTAAGAATATGAAAGCAAAAGATTTTTATTCGAAAGTCACCATTTTAGCAATTTATTGCATTTTTCCTTGGTTTTGCAAAAAAATATCTTAATCCACAGAACCACAATGTGTAAAATTCTATCATAGAAATGAGGCTCAATGTTGCCTATAGGCACTGCAACAGAGGAATTTCAAGTAAAATACCTAAATAGTACTGAAAACTAATGATTCCCAAAATTTAAAAAATGAAATTATCTCACCTGGTACTATTTTTAAATTCAGTGTATGGTAGCCAAAAATGACCAGTTCTACCAAATTGGCAACAAGCTCATTGATTGGGTTGAGGTATTGAAATCTCTTGCATTTAACTTGCAAAATGATGATTGCCCTTCTTTGGTGCTTTTAGTACTTAATTTTATATATTTCATTCATGCAAATTGAATTTATATCAATTTATGCATTCACTCCATCACTTCAACAAAGTTTCACTGTGTTACTGATTCTGTAACAGTATGAAAGATATTTTGATTGTAAACAACATGAATTCAGCTCTGGAAATCAATTGTTTGTTTGATTTGAGGTTTAATGTCCCCGTCAACACTGTAAAGGTCATTTTTGAGACGTTGCTTCCAATTTTGTGGGACTTTTGCCCGAAATTGAGATGAAATGACATCTCAAGCCCTGTCGCCCAATGAAACCAATAGGGTTTATTAGCATGGACGGTCCGCCTCGCACCGCAGTTCCTGGACAGGCTTAGATCCTCAGAGCGGTTTACCAGTATTAGTGTGCGGGCCGGATTCAGCTCTGCATGGAAGCATCATGCAGCCCATATATTTCTCCAAGCCCCTATGGATGGGGGAATTGGAAATCACTTGTAAAATGATGGTTATCACCCTCCTCAATTTGGGCTTCTCAAAATTTTATTCTTCTCCAATATATCTTTTCAGTTCATTCTGTTCTATTCTATACTATTTCAACGGTTGATCACCATTTTACAATTTGCACATTCATAACTACTTCAAATGATAACTAGTATTTGTTTTTCTACAAAAACACAGATGTCTCCCCCGTTTTTGACCTCTAAGTATGACCTTGACACTGGTGGTATTGAACTGGGTCTTGTGTGCAACACATCATCTAATGAAGATGAACAGTTCTGCAAAGTAACTTTAAAAATGTTCACAGAGAAATAAAAAAGTTATTGGCCGTACACAAAAAAGCCCTTTTTTACCTTTGACCTCTAAGTATGGCCTTGACCTTTGAGGTACAACACATTGTCTCATGATGGTTAACATTTCTGCCAAGTAATTTCATAATCCATCAAAGAATAAGGAAGTTACTGACTTTCCCTTTTTTTACCTTTGACCTCTAGGTATGACCTTGACAATGGAGGTATGGACCTTGGACTTGCACATGACTCATGGTCTAATGACGATGAACATTTCTGCATGGTTACTTTATAAAGTCCATCCAGAAATAAAAAAAGTTATTTACTGGACACAAAAAAAAATAAGAAAAATTTACCTCTGACCTCTTAGGATGACCTTGATCTTGGAGGTACCGACCTGGGTCTAGTGTGCACCACATCGTCTCATGATGGTTAACATTTCTGCCAAGTAATTTCACAATCTATTGAGGAATAAAAAAGTTATTGACTGAACACTAAACAAGAGGGCCATGATGGCCCTGGATCGCTCACCTGATCCATATGATAGAGTAACAAGTGGGCCTCAGGGAGGGCCATTATTGACCCCAGGGCTACAATGTGAATAATGTTGAGGGAGGTCTAAAGAGGTGAAGCTTCATACCAAATATCAACAAAGGCTATAATTTGAACAATCTTGGCAAAGGTCCACTAGATGAAGCTACACACCAAATATCATAGACCTGGGCCTTGGGGTTTCAGAGAAGAAGATTTTTTAAAGATATTCCCTACATTAGCCTATGTAAAACCAAATGGCCCCGGAGCGGGGGCATTTTTGGCCTCAGGGCCATAATTTAAACAATCTTGATAGAGGTCAACTAGGTGAAGCTTCACACCAAATATCAAAGACCTGGGCCATGCTGTTTCAGAGAAGAAAATTTTCAAAGATTATTTCTATATATAAGTCTATGTAAAACCAAAGGGCCCCGGGGTGGGGGCTATAATTTGAACAATCTTGGTAGAGGTCCACTAGATGAAGCTCCATACCAAATATCAAAGGCAGGGGCCTAGTGGTTTCAGAGAAGAAGATTTTTAAAGATTTCCCTATTTAAGTCTGTGTAAAACCAAAAGGTCTCGGGGCGGGGGCGTTTTTGGCCCCAGGGCTAATAGCCTATAATTTGAACAATCTTGATAGAGGTCCACTAGATGAAATTTCACACCAAAAATATCAAAGACCTAGGCCTTGTGGTTTCACAGAAGAAGATTTTTAAAGATTTTCCCTATATAAAGTAGAAGTAAAACAAAGATCAGGAATCGATACAATTAACTTACTCCACCCATCAAAGACACCAAAGGGAAAGAAATACAAACATTAAGCGACCAGACCATAATGGAAACCTAAACAAAAGAAGGCCATAAGGACAGTTACTTTCCCACAAAATGGCCATATGGCCATCCAAAATTAAAAGACACAAGTGATACACACAGTAAGTAACAAAAAATAGCCATCGGAAGAGATGGCAAATCCCCCGACCAAAAGCAAATATGGCCTTCAGAAGATTGTTCACCAATAGAAAGTGCACCAGAATTAAACCAGCAATATATCACAAAAGTATTGCAGTTATGGCCATCACAAGATTATACTGTCAGGGGAGATAACTAAAAAACCAGGGCACTCAGAAATGTGGTTCTTGCGAATGACATGCCTGCTTAAGCTCATGTATTTCTGTACAAAGTACCATCAATATGTCTCAAAAGGTATTGGAGATATGGTGATCACAAGCTGGTCATACTGTTATATTGGAAGGGTAGATAACTCAAATACCACAGCACCAACAGTTATGGTTCTTGCTCATGACATCCCTTCTGTACCTTGTATACAATTGTGCCAAGTTCCGTCAATATATCTCAAAGGGTGTTGGAGTTATGGCCATCACAAGGTTATATTGCCAGGGGAGATAATTAAAAAACCAGAGCACCCAGAGTTGTAATTTTTGAGCATGACACACCTGCTTAACCTCATGTACATCTGCATCAAGTACCACAAATATGTCTCAAAGGGTATTGGAGGTACGATGATCACAAGGTTGTCATACTGTTATATTGGAAGGGGAGATAACTCAAATATCATAGCACCCAGAGTTGTTGTTCTTAGGCATGAAGCGCTGTCTCAACGTTGTATACAACTGTGCCAAGTACCATCAATATATCTCAAAGGGTATTGGAGTTATGGCCATCACAAGGTTATATTGTCAGGGGAGATAATTAAAAAACTAGGGCACCCAGAGTTGTGGTTCTTGCACGTGACACACTTGCTTAACCTCATGTACAACTGTACCAAGTATCATCAATATATCTCAAAGAGTGCTGGAGATGTGGCCATCACAAGGTAGTGATTCGATATTATTGGAAGGGGAGATAACTAAACAAGAGGGCCCAGAGGGCCCTGGTTCGCTCACCTGATCCAAAGCATAACAAGTGGGCCCCGGGCAGGGTCAATTTTGGCCCCAGGGCTAAAATTTGAACAATCTTGGTAGAGGTCCACAAGTTGAAGCTTCATATCTAATATGAAAGACCTGGGCTTTCTGGTTTCAGAAAAGAAGATTTTAAAGGTTTACCCTGCATATAGAAGTCTATGTAAAACAAGATTTTCCCTATATAAGTCTATGTAAAACCAAAGGGCCCCGGAGCGGGGGCATTTTTGGCCCCAGGGCTATAATTTGAACAATCTTGGTAGAGGTCCACTAGCTGAAGCTTCATAACAAATATCAAAGACCTAAGCCTTGTGTTTCAGAGAAGATGATTTTTAAAGATTTTCCCTATATAAGTCTATGTAAAACCAAAGGGCCACATGGCGGGGGCATTTTAGGTCTCAGGCCTATAATTTGAACAATCTTTATAGAGGTCCACTAGCTGAAGCGTCATAACAAATATCGAAGACCTAAGCCTTGTGGTTTCAGAGAAGAAGATTTTTCAAGATTTTCCCTATATAAGTCTATGTAAAACCAAAGGGCCCCAGGCGGGGGCATTTTTGGCCCCAGGGCTATAATTTGAACAATCTTGGTAGAGGTCCACAAGATGAAGCTTCATACCAAATATCAAAGACCTGGGCCTTGCAGTTTCAGAGAAGAAGATTTTTCAAGATTTTCCCTATATAAGCCTATGTAAAACAAAAGGGCCCTGGTGCAGGGGCATTTTTGGCCCCAGCACTATAATTTGAACAATCTTGGTAGGGGTCTACTAGATGAAGCTTCATACCAAATATCAAATACCTGGGCCTTGCGGTTTCAGAAAAGAAGATTTTTCAAGATTTTCCCTATATAAGCCCATGTAAAACCAAAGGGCCCCCATGCAGGGGGCATTTTTAGCTCCTGCACTATAATTTGAACAATCTTGGTAGGGGTCCACTAGATGAAGCTTCATACCAAATATCAAAGACCTGGGCCTTGCGGTTTCAGAGAAGAAGATTTTTAAAGATTTTCCCTATATAAGCCCATGTAAAACCAAAGGGCCCCCATGCGGGGGCATTTTTAGCTCCAGCACTATAATTTGAACAATCTTGGTAGGGGTCCACTAGATGAAGCTTCATACCAAATATCAAAGACCTGGGCCTTGCGGTTTCAGAGAAGAAGATTTTTCAAGAGTTTCCCTATATAAGCCCATGTAAAACCAAATGGCCCCCGTGCAGGGGCATTTTTTGCTCCAGCACTATAATTTGAACAATCTTGGTAGGGGTCCACTAGATGAAGCTTCATACCAAATATCAAAGATCTGGGCCTTGCGGTTTCAGAGAAGAAGATTTTTAAAGATTTTCCCCATATAAGCCAAAGCAAAACCAAAGGGCCCCTGTGCGGGGGCATTTTTGGCCCCAGCACTATAATTTGAACAATCTTGGTAGGGGTCCACTTGTTGAAGCTTCTTACCAAATATCAAAGACCTGGGCCTTGCGGTTTCAGAGAAGAAGATTTTTCAAGATTTTCCCTATATAAGCCCATGTAAAACCAAAGGGCCCCCGTGCGGGGGGCATTTTTAGCTTCAGCACTATAATTTGAACAATCTTGGTAGGGGTTCACTAGATAAAGCTTCATACCTAATATCAAAGACCTGGGCCTTGCGGTTTCAGAGAAGAAGAGTTTTAAAGATTTTCCCTATATAAGCCCTTGTAAAACCAAAGGGCCCCCGTGCGGGGGCATTTTTGGCCCCAGCACTATAATTTGAACAATCATGGTAGGGGTCCACTAGATGAAGCTTCATACCAAATATCAAAGACCTGGGCCTTGCGGTTTCAGAGAAGAAGATTTTTAAAGATTTTCCCTATATAAGCCCATGTAAAACCAAAGGGCCCCCGTGCGGGGGCATTTTTAGCTCCAGCACTATAATTTGAACAATCTTGGTAGGGGTCCACTAGATGAAGCTTCATACCAAATATCAAAGATCTGGGCTTTGCGGTTTTAGAGAAGAAGATTTTTCAAGATTTTCCCCATATAAGCCCATGCAAAACCAAAGGGCCCCCGTGCGGGGGCATTTTTGGCCCCAGCACTATAATTTGAACAATCTTGGTAGGGGTCCACTAGATGAAGCTTCATACCAAATATCAAAGACCTGGGCCTTGCGGTTTCAGAGAAGAAGATTTTTTAAGTTTTCGGTGAAAAAAATCTATTTTTGGCTACTGTGACCTATATGTGCAATGGACCGGAACCATTTGAACAACTTTGAAAGGGGACCACCTAAGGATCATTCCTGTGAAGTTTGGTCAAAATCCGATCAGTGGTTTAGGAGGAGATGTTGTTTGAAGAAAAGTTTACGGACGCACGCACGGACGCACGCACGCACGCACGGACGCACGACGGACGACGGACAAAAAGTGATCCCAAAAGCTCACCTTGTCACTACGTGACAGGTGAGCTAAAAACCATGGCACCCAGAGTTGTGGTTCTTGTGCATGACACACCGTCTCGGCCTTGCGAACAACTGTGGCAGTTATCATCAATATATATAAAAGGGTATTGGAGTTATGACCATCACAAAGTAGTCATTCTATTTTATTAGAAGGGGAGATAACTTACGAAGCATGGCATCCAGTGTTCTGGTTCTTGCGCATGACACGCCGTCTCACCCTTGTGAACAATTGTGCCAAGAACCATCAATGAATCTCAAAGGGTATAGGAGTTATGGCCATCACAAGGTTGCGTCTACAGACGGACGTCCCGACGGACGGACGGACGCCAGGCTGATCGCTATATCCCCCGAACCTTTTCGGTCGGGGGATAACAACAACATGAATAAATCGCCAAGAACCGCCTTGGAACCGTCAGTGGAAAGATTTCCACTGGGGGGCTTAAATCTATTTTACATGGCCACAATCCTCACCCTTACTTCCGCCGTGATTTAGACAAATAATTTGTTCAGTCCGCATGAAGGCCTCCTAACTCATCAGCGCAACATCTCAGTGAACACAAATAATCAAAGAACCACAGAGGTGAGACAACGGTGAGGACTCAACAGCAAGAAACCACTGAAATGCTGGAGCAAAAGAAAACCAACAGTTAGACTCTATAAGTTATATGTCTATGTAAAACCAAAGGGCCCCAGAGACAGGGGCGTTTTTGGTCTCAGGGCTATAATTTGAACAATCTTGGTAGAGGTACACTAGATGAATTCTTCATACCAAATATCAAAGAGCCTTCTGGTTTCAGAGAAGAAGATTTTTCAAGATTTTCCCTATATAAGTCTATGTAATACCAAAGGGCCCCGGAGCGGGGGCATTTTTGGCCCCAGGACTATAATTTGAACAATCTTGGTAAAGGTCCACAAGATGAAGCTTCATACCAAATATCAAAGACCTAGGCCTTGTGGTTTCTGAGAAGAAGATTTTTAAAGATTTTCCCTATATAAGTCTATGTAAAACCAAAGGGTTTTTGGTCTCAGGGCTATAATTGAACAATTTTGGTAGAGGTCCACTAGATGAAGCTTCATACCAAATATCAAAGACCTAGGCCTTGTGGTTTCCGAGAAGAAGATTTTTCAAGATTTTCCCCTCTATAAGCCCATGTAAAACCAAAAGGCCCCGGGGTGGGGGCATTTTTGGCCTCAGCACTATAATTTGAACAATATTGGTAGGGGTCCACCAGATGAAGCTTCATACCAAATATCAAAGACCTGGGCCTTGCGGTTTCAGAGAAGATTATTAAAGATTTTCCCTATAAAAGGGGGGGGGGGGGGGGGGGGTAACTGGGCCTTGTGGGGTGTAGCTTCATACCAAATATCAAAGACAAGGGCATTACGGTTTCAGAGAAGAAAATTTTTTAAAGATTTTCCCTATATAAGCCCATGTAAAACCAAAGGGCCCCAGAGCGGGGCATTTTTGACCCAAGGGCTTTAATTTGAACAACCATGGTTGGGGTCCACTAGGTGAATCTTCATACCAAATATCAAAGACCTTGGCCTTGCGGTTTCAGAGAAGAAGATTCTTCAAGATTTTCCATATATAAGTCTATGTAAAACCAAAGGGCCCCGGAGCAGGGGCATTTTTGACCCAAGGGCTTTAATTTGAACAACCATGGTTGGGGTCCACTAGGTGAAGCTTCATACCAAATATCAAAGACCTGGGCCTTGCGGTTTCAGAGAAGAAGTTTTTTTAAGATTTCCCCTGTATAAGCCCATGTAAAACCAAAAGGCCCCTGGGCGTGGTGGGGGGGGGGGGAACCTGGTCCTTGTGGGGTGAAGCTTAATACCAAATATCAAAGACATGGACCTTACGGTTTCAGAAAAGAAAATTTTTTAAAGATTTTCGCTATATAAGCCCATGTAAAACCAAAGGGCCCAAGAGCGGGGGCATTTTTTGCCCCAGCACTATAATTTGAACAATCTTGGTAGGGGTCCACTAGGTGAAGCTACATACCAAATATCAAAGACTTGGGCCTAGCGGTTTTAGAGAAGAAGATTTTTAACGATTTTCCCTATATAAGCCCATGTAAAATCAAAGGGCCCCGGGGTGGGGGGGGGGGGGCATTTTTGGCCCCAGGGCTATAATTTGAATAATCTTGGTAGGGGTCCACTAGGTGAAGCTTCATACCAAATATCAAAGACCTGGGCCTTGCGGTTTCAGAGAAGAAAATTTTAAAAGATTTTCCCTATGTAAGCCCATGTAAAACCAAAGGGCCCCGGAGCAGGGGCATTTTTGGCCCCAGCACTATAATTTGAACAATCTTGGTAGGGGTCCACTAGATGAAGCTTCATACCAAATATCAAAGACCTGGGCCTTGCGGTTTCAGAGAAGAAGATTTTTTAAGATTTTCCCTATATAAGCCCATGTAAAACAAAAGGGCCCCGAGGCAGGGGCATTTTTGGCCCCAGCACTATAATTTGAAAAATCTTGGTAGGGGTCCACTAGATGAAGCTTCATACCAAAGATCAAAGACCTGGGCCTTGTGGTTTCAGAAGAAGATTTTTAAAGATTTTCCCTATATTAGCCTTTGTAAAATCAAAGCGGCCCGGGGCGGGGGCATTTTTGGCCCCAGCATTATAATTTGAACAATCTTGGTAGGGGTCCACTAGATGAAGCTTCAGATCAAATATCAAAGACCTGGGCCTTACGGTTTCAGAGAAGAATATTTTTAAAGATTTTCCCTATATAAGCCCATGTAAAACCAAAGGGCCCCGGAGCGGGGGCATTTTTGGCCCCAGCACAATAATTTGAACAATCTTGGTAGGGGTCCACTAGATGAAGCAGCAGACCAAATATCAAAGACCTGGGCCTTACGGTTTCAGAGAAGAAGATTTTTAAAGATTTTCCCTATATAAGCCCATGTAAAACCAAAGGGCCCCGGAGCGGGGCCATTTTTGGCCCCAGCACTATAATTTGAACAATCTTGGTGGGGGTCCACTAGATGAAGCTTCATACCAAATATCAAAGACCAGGGCCTTGCGGTTTCAGAGAAGAAAATTTTAAAAGGTTTTCCCTATGTAAGCCCATGTTAAACCAAAGGGCCCCAGAGCGGGGGCATTTTTGGCCCCAACACTATAATTTGAACAATCTTGGTAGGGGTCCACTAGATGAAGCTTCATACCAAATATCAAATACCTGGGCCCTGCGGTTTCAGAGAAGATTTTTTAAGATTTTCCCTATATAAGCCCATGTAAAACCAAAGGGCCCCAGGGCGGGGGCATTTTTGGCCCCAGCATTATAATTTGAACAATCTTGGTAGGGGTCCACTAGTTGAAGCTTCATACCAAATATCAAAGACCTGGGCCTTGTGGTTTCAGAGAAGAAGATTTTTAAAGATTTTCCCTATATTAGCCCATGTAAAACCAAAGGGGCCCGGGGCGGGGGCATTTTTGGCCCCAGCACTATAATTTGAACAATCTTGGTAGGGGTCCACTAGATGTAGCTTCAGACCAAATATCAAAGACCTGGGCCTTACGGTTTCAGAGAAGAAGATTTTTAAAGATTTTCCCTATATAAGCCTATGTAAAACCAAAGGGCCCCGGAGCGGGGGCATTTTTGGCCCCAGCACTATAATTTGAACAATCTTGGTAGGGGTCCACTAGATGAAGCTTCAGACCAAATTTCAAAGACCTGGGCCTTAGGGTTTCAGAGATGAAGATTTTTAAAGATTTTCCCTATATAAGCCCCTGTAAAACCAAAGGGCCCCGGAGCGGGGGCATTTTTGGCCCCAGGGCTATAATTTGAACAATCTTGGTAGGGGTCCACTAGATGAAGCTTCATACCAAATATCAAAGACCTGGGCCTTGTGGTTTCAGAGAAGAAGATTTTTTAAGTTTTTGGTGAAAAAAGTCTATTTTTGGCCCCAAAAACCTAGATGTGCAACGGACCGGAACCATTTGAACAACTTTGAAAGGGGACCACCTAAGGATCATTCCTGTGAAGTTTGGTCAAAATCCGATCAGTGGTTTAGGAGGAGATGTCATTTGAAGAAATGGTTTACGCACGCATGGACGCACGGACGGACGCACGCACGACGGACGACGGACAAAAAGTGATCCCAAAAGCTCACCTCGTCACTACGTGACAGTGAGCTAAAAAGGCCACCTTTTGTCCTTTGACCTATTGGTACGACCCTGACATTTGAGGTACCAACTTGGGTCATGCACGCAACACATCGTCTCATGGTGGTTAACATTTCTGCCCAGTAATTTCAAAATCCATCTAATAATAATAAAGTTATTGACAGAACACAAAAAAGGCCCCCTTTTTTACCTTTAACCTCTATGTATGACCTTGACCTTTCAGGTACCAAACTGGGTCATGAGTGCAACAAATCATCTCATGGTGGTTAACATTTCTGCCAAGCAATTTCAAAATCCATCTACAAATAAGAAAGTTATTGACCAAAAATCCATCTAAAAATAAGAAAGTTATTGACCAAACACGAAAAAAAGGCCCCTTTTTTTACCTTTGACCTCTACGTATGACCTTGACATTTTAGGTACCAACCTGAATCATGCATGCAACACATCGTCGCATGATAGTTAACATTTTTGCCAAGTAACTTCAAATTCTATCTAAAAATAAGCAAGTTATTGACAAAACCCAAAAAAAGGCCCCTTTCTTACCATTGACCCCTAAGTATGACCTTGACCTTTGAGGTACCAACCTGGGTCATGCACACAACACATCGTTGCCCCTTTTTGTCCTTTGACCTCTTAGTATTACAAAAGACCATGCATTGCAAAGCGGACCATGAGCGTCAAGAAGGTAATGTATGCCATATTCTTTTCAAATCAGGGCCCTGCTATTCAGGTTGCTGTGCCTAAAGGCAAATCTGTAAATGCGAAGTTTTACAAGAATAAAGTTCTTCGAAAATTGAAGAAATACTTCAAAGAACGAAGACCCACAACTGGTTTGGCCAATGTCAGATTGCTACATGACAATGTGTCATCGCACAAAGCGTTCATTGTGCAAGACTATCTGAAGCAGGAAAAGGTTGTTGAACTCCCTCACCCCCGTATTCCCCTGACCTTGCCCCATGTGACTTATTTTTGTTCCCGCGGCTAAAAAAAATACCTTTCTGGTCGAAAATTTGTACAGCGCAAACACCTCGGTTCTGCAATATTCCAGTGCGTTCATAGTATACCTCGAAAAGACTACCAAAATGCATTCAGTGATTGGATCAGAAGACTGAAAGTTTGTATATCTGTTAAAGGGGTATACTTTGAGGGGACAAAATAAATTTTTCATCGAAATCTATCATGGAATCATTTTTATGTGCTTAGTTGCATTCATATTTGAACAGTTCTCGTAATAGATAAATGGGGTCTGCTCAGTATGTGTCAACGATAAACAAGGATCCTTGATGTTTCTGCCAGGTTGTGTGTGAATGAATAAAAGATTGGGCTAAAGTTTGGGGTAAAAAAGTAGTAGCAAAAATGGCAGATTTTGTATCTTTTTAATGTTTCAAACAATTTCTACTTACATGATCAGCACCACAATAATTTTATTGTCCAAATGTCCACTTTTATGTTCAGTTTGCAGTTGTTGATTTACGAGAGGATGACACCAGTACATGTATTAATGAGAATAAATGAAAACATATGATGTCATCGAACTTACATGACCCTCCAAAGTTTCATGATGTCACTATATATATGGTTTAGGGGTGGGGATCTGTGGGGTTTCTAGGATATTGGGCCTTTTATGAAGTGGGGAGGTGGGGCATGGCCTCGGCACATCACGGGGGCCCCCAGGTTGATGTCACTGAATGCGTCTTATCAGAAGGAATAAGAATATATATGGTTTAGGGGTGGCGATCTGAATGGTTTCGGAGATAAGTGGCATTTTATGAGGGGGAGGGTGTGGGGTATGTTCCGGGGACCCCAGGTCAGTGTCACTTAATGCATCTTATCATAAGGAACAAAAACATATAATATTATGGTTTAGTGGTGAGAATCTGTAAGGTTTCTGAGATATATGGCATTAAATGAAGTGAAGTGGGGGGGGGGGGACACAACCTTGGAGACCCCCAGGTTGACATGAAAGCATAATTTATGGCTGCGAGAAGTTTACTCAAGGAACAATTAAATAAAAAATTTGTCACAATATCTGCAATGACTTGGCAGTAAATGCCATTTTTCAATTTTCCCTATTATAAGTCTATGGGAAATGTGAGTTGCCGTAGAAACTGAACTAAAAGGCCGAATTCCATAAAAAAAACACAAACTTTTAATTCCCCAGCCCAAGGATGCTACAGATGAAATTTGGGACAAATTGGCCAAGCAGCTTCTAAGAAGATTTTTTTTTTTAAAGCGTTGACGTTACATGACAGACAACAATGAAGATGCAGATGACGATAGACAACTGCCTATTCTATAAGCTCCCCCGGAGCCTTCGGCTCTGGTGAGCTAAAAACCTCGCAAGTGGACTCTGACATCCTTAACTCTTATCATGCTGTTCACGACAACCCCAATCTTTGGAAACAGTGTAGATCCAGATCAGATGGCTTCTGAAGAAGCCATCTGATCTGGATCTACACTGTTTGGCATTCAGTGTATGAATTTGTAGCAATAAATTACATCAAGTAATTTGATTGGCTGATAGACAGAAATGGATGTGGCTTAAATGAATATTGAGCAAGATAAGGGTTAAAATGAACCTGTCAGATCTGTACAAATAGGTAAACCATGTAACCTAGTTTATATGAGCCGTATGTGGCTTGTGTAACCCGTTAAACCTGTGGATCAAGTGATCAAGCCCATCGCATGAGCTCTCTGCCGCCTATGGGCTATCCAAAGAGAGATAAATGAAATCTCATCTTAACCCTTGTCCTGCTGAATATACAAATATGCCACACATACTACTGATTATCAACCAATCAGATTACTTGATGCAAAGTATTGCAAACAATTCATAAATTTAATGACAAACAATGCAGATCCTGATCAGATGGCTTCTTCAGAAGCCATCTGATCTGGATCTGCATTGTTTGAAAGATAAGACATATCTGGGCTCAGCAGGACAAGGGTTAAGATGTGAATTGGCAGGCTTATCTGAGTGTTAATATACAGATCCTACTGTAGATTTTGTCATGTACTGGCTTGTATTAAATTTCACTTCCTTTAATATGATGCTTTGCAAAACAATCATACAAAAAGGTAGAACACCATTACAATTACCATAAAAAGTAAAAAAAATCGGACACACCAAGGACTTGCTGTAACTCTCCTAAAACTCTTGACAAATTTGTTTCACAATCCAGCAAGGAATCCAAAAGGTGCACAGAGAATGGCAAACAGTGTAGACTCTGATCAGACTGCTCCAACAGGGCCTGCACTGGTTTCTTTCGCCAGGAAGTTCTCAAAACAAGAGGGCCCTGAATCGCTCACCTGAGAATTAGTGTCTCCAGTACATTCTAGGCCCAAGGGCTATAATTTGAGCAAACTTGGTAATGGTCCACTAGATGAAGCTTCATACCAAATATCAAAGACCTGGGCCTTCTGGTTTCAGACAAGAAGATTTTTTAAGGTTTTCCCTATATAAGCCTATGAAAAACCAAAGGGCCCCGGGGTGGGGGCATTTTTGGCCCCAGGGCTATAATTTGAACAATCTTGAAAGAGGTCCACTAGATGAAGCTTCACACCAAATATCAAAGATCTGGGCCTTGCGGTTTCAGAGAAGAAGATTTTTAAAGTTTTCTTTTTAAAAAAATCTATTTTTAGTGCCTGTGACCTAGATGTGCAATGGACCGGAACCATTTGAACAACTTTGAAAGGGGACCACCTAAGGATCATTCCTGTGAAGTTTGGTCAAAATCCGATCAGTGGTTTAAGAGGAGATGTCATTTGAAGAAAAAGTTTACGCACACGCACGTGACGACGGACGAAAAGTGATCACAAAAGCTCACCTTGTCACTACGTGACAGGTGAGCTAATAATAGGTCAATTGAAGCCTTGGTGGGTGATATAGCTAATGTCATCCTCTACTCATATAAGCGTGAAATTTGTCCTGCTCATAAAAAGCCACGACAACTGTCGTCTGCTTTGCTCATTGTCGGTTACCATAAATTTTTTTTTTGGCGAAAAGTGTGAACCCAGATCAGACTGCTCCTGTAAGAGCAGTCTGTTCTGGGCCCACACTATTTACCTGTGTGCAAGAATGTTTTTAAAAAGTTTGCAAAAAAATTCAGCAGACGACATAAGCAGACGAACGACATTTCAGATGTAATTTTTCTTGGTATCTTAAGGGTTAAAATACCAACAGCTCAACCCTCCATCCTTGCTTGATAGTAAAGATGATTGTATTCAGGTTAAAATTGGCTAGCGGCCTCGGTAGCTCAGTCTGATTCGCTTCTGACTGGTGATCAGGAGGACATGGGTTCGTTACCTGCCGGGGACGGCAACATTCTTTCGTGGAGACTGATCATGAAATCTTTTCTATGGTCATTCTCTCCCTTCTGTTGATTCAAGAAGGGCAGTTGTCAGTTTCCGGGGAGAATGTGCACTGTACTTGTTAACCGCTTACATACAAGTCTGTCCAGGAAAATTGTGGATAGGTAAACTGAACAGCTCAATATGACCTTAATAGCCTTGACTGGGCCATTAAATAACTCCAAATCAAACAAACATACAAAACAAAATTGGCTAGATATGTAGGTATACAACAGAACAACATAACAACTAAACAACATAATGAAACTTTCTTTATTGTCCCCGCCCATTGGGGCTTAAAGAAATGTTTTGGATGCATGATGCTTCCACGCAGAGCTGAAACTAACCGCACACGAGTACTGGTAAACTGCTAAGAGGATCTAAGCAGTGCGAGTAGGACCATCCATGCTTATAAACCCTATTGGTTTCATGGGCAACAGGGCTTGAGATGTCATTTCATCTCAATTTCGGGTAAAAGTCCCCAAAATTGGAAGCAACGTCTCCAAAATGACCTATATAGTGTTGACGGGCACGTTAAACATCAAATCAAACAAATAAAAATATAATTAAACTTTCTTAACCCTTATCTTGCTGTTCACAACAACCCCTATCTTTGGAAACAGTGTAGATCCAGATCAGATGGCTTCTTCATGGCTTCTGAAGAAGCCATCTGATCAGGCTCTAGACTGTTTGGCATTCAGTTTATGAATTTGTAGCAACAAATTACATCAAGTAATTTGATTGGTTGATAGACTGAAATGGGTGTGGCTTAGATGAATATTCAGCAAGATAAGGGTTTCATACCATGTTTTGGTTACATATCAGACAAAATTTTGCCCAGTGAAACTATCTGTGCCCTACAGGCATCATACTGACCAAGCTTTTCCATGCCTGAAAGACCCGATTTTGAAACATTTAACCCTTATCCTGCTGAATATGACAACCATTACCTTTGCAAACAGTATAAATCCAGATGGAAGAGGCCATCTGATCAGGATCTACACTGTTTGGCATTCAGTTTATGAATTTGTAGCAACAAATTACATCAAGTAATTTGATTGGTTGATAGACAGAAATGGGTGTGGCTTAAATCAATATTCAGCAAGATAAGGGTTAAAGAAAGCAGACTTCCTGGTTCAGCTGATTTCATACCATGTTTTGGTTGCATTATCAGATAACGTTATTTGCCCAGTGAAACTATCTATGCCCTATCGTGAGAAAACATGCCTTCAGGACTTGTGAGCAAATAAGACATAAACCAGGGCCCAGTTGTTCAAAACTAACGATGTCGTTAGTTAACGTATCGTTAAAACTTTTATCATTTATTTTGGCAAATATGTTAATATTTTTGCTGAAAAAATGTGAGCAGCTTTTGCATTTGCAAAAGCTGCTCACATTTTTTCAGCAAAAATACCAAAAATTTTACATATTGTACTTGCTAGAACACTTAACAGTATGACCACTTATGAGCTCGTTAAGCTAACGAGGCTTTGAACAACTGGGTCCAGTTGTTCAAAGCATCGTTAGCTTAACGAGCTCGTTAGTGGTCATATTGTTAACTCTTCTAGCAAGTACAATATCGTAAATTTTGGTATTTTTGCTGGAAAAATGTGAGCAGCTTTTGCGTTAGCAAAAGCTGCTCACATTTTTTCAGCAAAAATTTCAGCATATTTGCCATATTTAATGATCAAAGTTTTAATGATACGTTAACTAACGACGTCGTTAGTTTTGAACAACTGGCCCCAGACTGCTCAGTTACACAGACCTGCAAGGGTCTTCAAATTTCACATACAGAAAAATGTGGCATTATACTATACTTTTGTGATGATCAGACTGCGTAAATATGCCAATCAAGCTGCCCCTCTGTTGTTCGCAAATGCTAAATTGTTTTATCAATTACCCCCTATATTAATTAAATTGTAACACCTTGACCTGATAAGGATATGCTATCTCTGGACAAGTGAGCTTTATCAGGTCATAGTGACATTGTACTTGTATGAACTGGCAAAAACTGTAAGAGTGTACAACTGACTGACTGACTGACTGATTCATTTGAGGTTTAACGTCTCCGTCAACACTGTATAGGTCATTTTGGAGATGTTGCTTCCAATTTTGTGGGACTTTTACCTGACATTGAGATGAAATGACATCTCAAGCCCTGCCGCCCAATGAAACAATAGGGTTTATTAACATGGACGGGTCGACTCGCACCGCTTTGCCTGGGCAGGCTTAGATCCTCTAAGCGGTTTACCAGTACTCGTGTGCGGTCGGTTTCAGCTCTGCGTGGAAGCATCATGCAGCCCATCTATTTCTTATAGCCCCGATGGGCGGGGGCCGAAAGAGTGTACAAGGGGGTTAACTGATAAAAAGTTAATCAGGCTAGGCTTCGAGTACGCTTGTAGACCCAAATTCATCATGAGGTTTGGATAATATGAGCTCTTTTTAAAAACTTTTAACATGAAGGTGGACGCGAATTCCAATGCCTACATTAATGCCAATGCCTACTCCACATTACGAAAACACGCCTATACCAAAACATTGTAACCTTTATAGCCAAAACAAGAGCACCGCATGCGGGTGCCAACACTCGTCTGCAGTTTCTTTTAGAAAACCAAAGTTCTAAGTCAAACAAGAGCAATCAAATTGCAAGATGGAGTTATAAAACTTGTAGGGAATGTAGCTCTTGTGATGGTGAGTATGTGTATGAAGTTTCATGAAGGTAGGCCAAATACTTTTGGAAATATGGTCAAGGTTAAGGTTTTCGGTTAAATTTTCGAAAAATAGGTCAAAGTTCAAAGGTCAAGGTCACAGATCAAAAAGTGTGGTATCACTGAAAAGGTCTTGTCCCAAGGAACATTCATGTGAAGTTTGAAGGCTCTGTTGTGAATAGTATTAAAATGAGAGCAAAAAATGTGTTTCAGAAAAAAATTGGAAAAGGGGAGATAATTCAGCCAAAATCAACAATGTTATGGTCCTTGGTCAAAATGTAGCTCTTGTGATGATGAGTGTGTGTATGAAGTTTCATGAGGCTAGGTCTAATACTTTTTAAGTTATAGCCAAGGTTAAGTTTTTTTGGAACGACGCAGGACAACGCAGGACGACAACGCAGACGCCGGAGTGATGACAATAGCTCGAAAGTTTTTTATTCAAAAAACAGACTAGCTAAAAATGAAAATTTTAAGATGAAAAATTGTGATATTTTTCTTATTTCAGCTCAAAATATAGATGAGGCGGTTCTAACGAGTACCCACAATCTATATCTTAGAGTAGAAATAAGAAAAATAAGGTTTACCCCTTCAAACCCCAGTTTTACTATATAAAAGTGGGGTTTGAGGGGGTCAAAATTATATAGGCGTGTTTTCGTGATGAATGCCCACTCCCATGCCAGGGTTAGTGCAATAGCACTTCCTGGACTTCATCTAGGTGAGGCAAAAAAGAAAAAAGACCATCAGAGTTCCCCTTACAATATACCCTACTGTTACATTTCTCCATCATTATGTATATTTCGAGCAATTTGATTGGTTGAAATTAAAGTTTTATACTTCGATAAATTCCATGAGCAAGAATCTCAGATCTGTTTCACACAGCGATGTCAAAATAGCACTTTGAGAACCCCTCTAGAAGAAGCATTATGCAAGAGTTGATGGTTATAGGCCTTTTATTCGAGGAGGTCTGCAACATTGATGTAATTTGTGTCATTTTTGGCCCCAGGGCTATAATTTGAAAAACCCTGATAGAGGTCCACTAGATGAAGCTTCATACCAAATATCAAAGACCTGGACCATGCGGTTTCAGAGAGGAAGATTTTTTAAGTTTTCAGTTAAAAATATCTATTTTTAACTCCTGTGACCTAGATGTGCAACAGACTAGAACCATTTGAGCAACTTTGAAAGGGGACCACCCAAGGATCATTCCTGTGAAGTTTGGTCAAAATCTGATCAGTGGTTTAGGAGGAGATGTTGTTTGAAGAAATTGTTTCTGCAGAGACCCACGCACGCACGACGGATGATGGACAAAAAGCGATCCCAAAAGCTCACCTCGTCACTACGTGACAGGTGAGCTAAAAATACATGGTTTTAACTTTTTCCCATTCGAAAGTCTATGTGACCAAATTTGATCTTGGTGTAAAAAATAGCCATCGGAAGAGATGGCAAATCCCCAGACCAAAAGCCAATATGGCCTTCAGAGGATTGTTCACCAATAGAAAGTGCACCAGAATTAAACCAGCAATATATCACTAACGTATTGCAGTTATGACCATCACAAGATTATACTGTCAGGGGAGATAACTAAAAACCAGGGCACACAGAAATGTGGTTCTTGCGCATGACATGCCTGCTTAAGCTCATTTTTGGCCCCAGCACTATGATTTTAACAATCTTGGTAGGGGTCCACTAGATAAAGCTTCATACCATCAATATGTCTCAAAAGGTATTGGAGATATGGTGATCACAAGCTGGTCATACTGTTATATTGGAAGGGTAGATAACTCAAATACCAAAGCACCAACAGTTGTGGTTCTTGCACATGACATCCCTTCTGTACCTTGTTTACAATTGTGCCAAGTTCCTTCAATATATCTCAAAGGGTGTTGGAGTTATGGCCATCACAAGGTTATATTGCCAGGGGAGATAACTAAACAAGAGGGCCATGATGGCCCTGGATCGCTCACCTGATCCATAGTGTAACAAGTGGGCCCCAGGGAGGGCCATTATTGGCCCAAGGGCTTTAATGTGCATAATGTTGAGGGAGGTCTTAAAGGTGAAGCTTCATACCAATCATCAACAAAGGCTATAATTTGAACAATCTTGGTAGAGGTCCACTAGATGACGCTTCATACCAAATATCAAAGACCTGGGCCTTCTGGTTTCAGACAAGAAGATTTTTAAAGGTTTTCCCTATAAAAGCCTATGTAAAACCAGTGGGCCCTGGCGCGGGGGCGTTTTTGGCCCCAGGGCTATAATTTGAACAATCTTGGTAGCGGTCTACTTTACGAAGCTACTTACCAAATATCAAAGACCTGGGCCTTCTGGTTTCAGACAAGACGATTTTTAAAGGTTTTCCCGATATAAGCCTATGTAAAACCAGTGGGCCTCAGGAAGGGGCCGGTTTTGGACCCAGGGCTATAATTTGAACAAGCTTGGTAGAGGTCTACTAGATGAAGCTTCATACCAAATATCAAAGACCTGGGCCTTCTGGTTTCAGACAAGAAGATTTTTAAAGGTTTTCCATATATAAGCCTATGTAAAACCATTGGGCCCCGGGGTGGGGCTGTTTTTTGCACCAGGGCTATAATTTGAACAATCTTGGTAGCGGTCCACTTGACAAAGATACATACCAAATATCAAAGACCTGGGCCTTCTGGTTTCAGACAAGAAGATTTTTAAAGGTTTTCCCTATATAAGCCTATATAAAACCAGTGGGCCCCGGGACAGGGCTGTTTTTGGCCCCAGGGCTATCAATACATCCACTGGTTAAGCAGGAGAAGCTCTGACGGCCATTTTGTTCACCGGAGCGGAACAGTATGAGCAATTTTGGTAGAGGGTCACCAAACGGACATTCCTGTGAAATAATTTCAAAATCCATCCACTGGTTAAGGAGAAGAAGTTGTTTAAAGGTTTTTCTATTTTTAGCTCTGGTGGCCATCTTGTTCACCCGAGCGGAACGGTTTGAGCAATTTTGGTAGAGGGTCACCCAAGGAACATACCTGTGAAGTAATTTCGAAATCCATCCACTGGTTAAGGAGAAAGAGTCGTTTAAAGGTTATTCTATTTTTAGCTCTGGCAGCCATCTTGTTCACCCGAGCAGAACGGTTTGAGCAATTTTGGTAGAGGGTCACCCAAGCAACATTCCTGTGAAGTAATTTCAAAATCCATTCACTAGTTAAGGAGAAGAAGTCGTTTAAAGGTTTTTCTATTTTTAGCTCTGGCAGCCATTTTGTTCACCCTAACGGAACGGTTTGAGCAAATTTGGTAGAGGGTCACCCAAGGAACATTCCTGTGAAGTAATTTTGAAATCCAGCCATTGGTTAAGGAGAAGAAGTCTTTTAAAGGTTTTTCTATTTTTAGCTCTGGTGGCCATTTTGTTCACCCATGCGGAACGGTTTGAGCAATTTTGGTAGAGGGTCACCCAAGGAACATTCCAGTGAAATAATTCCAAAATCCATCCACTGGTTAAGGAGAAGAAGTTGTTTAAAGGTTTTTCTATTTTTAGCTCTGGCGGCCATCTTGTTTACCCGAGCGGAACGGTTTGAGCAATTTTGGTAGAGGGTCACCCAAGGAACATTCCTGTGAAGTAATTTCAAAATCCATCCACTAGTTAAGGAGGAGAAGTCGTTTAAAGGTTTTTCTATTTTTAGCTCTAGCGGCCATCTTGTTCACCCAAGCGGAACGGTCTGAGCAATTTTGGTAGAGGGTCACCCAAGGAACATTCCTGTGAAGTAATTTCAAAATCCATCCACTAGTTAAGGAGTAGATGTCGTTTAAAGGTTTTTCTATTTTTAGCTCTGGCGGCCATCTTGTTCACCCGAGCGGAACGGTTTGAGCAATTTTAGTAGAGGGTCACCCAAGCAACATTCCTGTGCAATAATTTCAAAATCCATCCACTGGTTAAGGAGAAGAAGTCGTTTAAAGGTTTTTCTATTTTTAGCTCTGGCGGCCATTTTGTTCACCCGAGCTGAACGGTTTGAGCAATTTTGGTAGAAGATCATCCAAGGAATATTCCTGTCAAATAATTTCAAAATCCATCCACTGGTTAAGCAGGAGAAGTCGTTTAAAGGTTTTTCTATTTTTAGCTCTGGCGGCCATCTTGTTCACCCGAGCGGAACAGTTTGAGCAATTTTGGTAGAGGATCACCCAAGGAGCATTCCTGTGAAATTAGATCAAAATCTGTCCAGCAGTTTTGGAGAAGAAGTTGTTTAAAGCAAAAGTTGACGACGGACGCACGGACGCACGGACGACGGACGACGGACAAAGACCGATCCCAAAAGCTCACCTTGAGCACTTCGTGCTCAGGTGAGCTAAAAACCAGAGCACCCAGAGTTGTAATTCTTGAGCATGACACACCTGCTTAACCTCATGTACATCTGCATCAAGTACCATCAATATGTCTCAAAGGGGTTTTCGAGGTACGATGATCACAAGGTTGTCATACCGTTATATTGAAAGGGGAGTAAACTCAAATATCATAACACCCAGAGTTGTGGTTCTTAGGCATGAAGTGCGGTCTCAACGTTGTATACAATTGTGCCAAGTACCATCAATATATCTTAAAGGGTATTGAAGTTATGGCCATCACAAGGTTATATTGTCAGGGGAGATAATTAAACAACCAGGGCACCCAGAGTTGTGATTCTTGCACGTGACACACCTGCTTCACCTCATGTACAACTGTACCAAGTATCATCAATATATCTCAAAGAGTGTTGGAGATGTGGCCATCACAAGGTAGTGATTCTATATTATTGGAAGGGGAGATAACTAAAAAACATGGCACCTAGAGTTATGGTTCTTGTGCATGACACACCATCTCGGCCTTGTGAACAACTGTGCCAGGTATCAACAATATATCTTAAAGGGTATTGGAATTATGGCCATCACAAAGTTGTCACTCTATTTTAATGGAAGGGGAGATAACTCCAAAACCATGGCAACCAGAGTTGTGGTTCTTGTGCATAACTTGCAGTCTCAGCCTTGTGAACAACTGTGCCAGGTACCATCAATATATCTCAAAGGGTATTGGAGTTATGGCCATCAAAAAGTAGTCATTCTATTTTATTACAAGAGGGCCCAGAGGGCCCTGGTTCGCTCACCTGATCCAAAGCATAACAAGTGGGCCCCGGGCAGGGTCAATTTTGGCCCCAGGGCTAAAATTTGAACAATCTTGGTAGAGGTCCACAAGATGAAGCTTCATATCGAATATGAAAGACCTGGGCTTTCTGGTTTCAGAGAAAAAGATTTTAAAGGTTTACCCTGCATATAGAAGTCTATGTAAAACAAGATTTTCCCTATATAAGTCTATGTTAAACCAAAGGGCCCCGGAGCGGGGGCATTTTTGGCCCAAGTGCTATAATTTGAACAATCTTGGTAGAGGTCCACTAGCTGAAGCTTCATAACAAATATCAAAGACCTAAGCCTTGTGTGTCAGAGAAGATGATTTTTAAAGATTTTCCCTATATAAGTCTATGTAAAACCAAAGGGCCACATGGCGAGAGCATTTTTGGTCTCAGCTCTATAATTTGAACAATCTTTATAGAGGTCCACTAGCTGAAGCGTCATAACAAATATTGAAGACCTAAGCCTTGTGGTTTCAAAGAAGAAGATTTTTCAAGATTTTCCCTATATAAGCCCATGTAAAACCAAAGGGCCCCGGAGCGGGGGCATTTTTGGCCCCAGGGCTATAATTTGAACAATCTTGGTAGAGGTCCACAAGATGAAGCTTCATACCAAATATCAAAGACCTGGGCCTTGCAGTTTCAGAGAAGAAGATTTTTAAAGATTTTCCCTATATAAGCCTATGTAAAACAAAAGGGCCCTGGTGCGGGGGCATTTTTGGCCCCAGCACTATAATTTGAACAATCTTGGTAGGGGTCTACTAGATGAAGCTTCATACCAAATATCAAAGACCTGGGCCTTGAGGTTTCAGAGAAGAAGATTTTTCAAGATTTTTCCCTATATAAGCCCATGTAAAACCAAAGGGCCCCGGGGCTGGGGCATTTTTCAGCTCCAGTACTATAATTTGAACAATCTTGGTAGGGGTCCACTAGATGAAGCTTCATACCAAATATCAAAGACCTGGGCCTTGCAGTTTCAGAGAACAAGATTTTTAAAGATTTTCCCTATATAAGCCTATGTAAAACAAAAGGGCCCTGGTGTGGGGGCATTTTTAGCTTCAGCACTATAATTTGAACAATCTTGGTTGGGGTCCACTGGATAAAGCTTCATACCAAATATCAAAGACCTGGGCCTTGCGGTTTCAGAGAAGAAGATTTTTCAAGATTTTCCCTATATAAGCCCATGTAAAACCAAAGGGCCCCCGTGCGGGGGCATTTTTGGCCCCAGCACTATAATTTGAACAATCTTGGTAGGGGTCTACTAGATGAAGCTTCATACCAAATATCAAAGACCTGGGCCTTGCGGTTTCAGAGAAGAAGATTTTTCAAGATTTTCCCTATATAAGCCCATGTAAAACCAAAGGGCCCTGGTGCGGGGGCATTTTAGCTCCAGCACTATAATTTGAACAATCTTGGTAGGGGGCCACTAGATGAAGCTTCATACCAAATATCAAAGATCTGGGCCTTGCAGTTTCAGAGAAGAAGATTTTTAAAGATTTTCCCTATATAAGCCCATGTAAAACCAAAGGGCCCCCGTGCGGGGGCATTTTTAGCCCCAGCACTATAATTTGAACAATCTTGGTAGGGGTCCACTAGATGAAGCTTCATACCAAATATCAAAGACCTGGGCCTTGCGGTTTCAGATAAGAAGATTTTTTAAGTTTTCGGTGAAAAACAATCTATTTTTGGCTACTGTGACCTATATGTGCAACGGACCGGAAACATTTGAACAACTTTGAAAGGGGACCACCTAAGGATCATTCCTGTGAAGTTTGGTCAAAATCCGATCAGTGGTTTAGGAGGAGATGTCGTTTGAAGAAAAGTTTATGGATGCACGCACGCACGGACGCACGCACGCACGCACGGACGCACGCACGCACGGTCGCACGACGGACGACGGACAAAAAGTGATCCCAAAAGCTCACCTTGTCACTACGTGACCGGTGAGCTAAAAAGGGGAGATAACTAAAAAAGTATGGTAAATAGAGTTCTGGTTCTTGTGCATGACACGCCGTCTCAGCCTTGTGAACAATTGTGCCAAGAACTATCAATGAATCTCAAAGGGTATAGGAGTTATGGCCATCACAAGGTTGTCACTCTATTTTATTGGAAGGGGAGATAACTCCAAAACCATGGCAACCAGAGTTGTGGTTCTTGTGCATGACACGCCGTCTCAGCCTTGTGAACAACTGTGCCAGGTACCATCAATATATCTCAAAGGGTATTGGAGTTATGGCCATCACAAAGTAGTCATTATATTTTATTAAAAGGGGAGATAACTTAAAAAGTATGCAATCCAGAGTTCTGGTTCTTGCGCATGACACGCCGTCTCGGCCTTGTGAACAATTGTGCCGAGAACCATCAATGAATCTCAAAGGGTATAGGAGTTATGACCATCACAAGGTTGCGTCTACGGACGGACGGACGGATGGATGCACGGACGGACGGACGGACCCCAGGCTGATCGCTATATCCCCCGAACCTATTCCGTCGGGGGATAACAAGGTCATCTAAGGGTCATCATTTGAACAAACTGTGATGAAACCGAGTCCCCAATACTATATAGCAAATTTCATGACAAAAGGCCCTCTGGTTTGGGAGAAAAAAAATTCTGAAGGGTTTTTAAATTATATGAGCATGGTGGCCATCCTGGTCATCTGACCAAACTCATTTTAATTAATTTTCATTTCCTTTTTCCTGAAGGTGCTTATATAAAATTTGGTTACAAATGGCTTAGTGGTTTCTGAGGAAAACAAGTTTTAATTTTCATATCTGAACGACCTTGGGCCAAGGTCAAAGAATGGCCTTGACTAGGGCTGCCAATGGATTGATAAATTCCACACAACTGATTATCATTTCTGATTTCCTTTTAATCGATTACTGAAAGGTACAATTTACTACCCAAAGTTATGCCTAAAATAGCTGGATGAGTGGCAAACAGTGCAGACCCTGATCAAATGCCGCATTATGCAGCGTCTCATCTGGGTCTACACAGTTTGCTCAGGCCTTTCTGTTCAAATATACATATTGTAAAGTGCAAAATATGGTAAGAGTCATGCTCCGACAGAAAGCCAGACAGGTAAAATTATGACAAAAACCTTAGCAATTATTATCGATTATCGATCGCAATGACATGACTGATAATCGATTATCTTTTCAGCTCCAATTAGCCAGCCCTAGCCTTGACCTGGAATATTCATATAATATCATCCACTCATTTAGCTAACTGCATCTACCTTTTTTTATATCACAGGCTGTAATAGTTACCGAAAAATAACCCATTTTGACTTTTTCCCATACAAAAGTCTATGTGACCAAATTTGATCTTAGCGTAAAATAGGTCATGGTCATCCAAAGGTCATCATTTGAACAAACTATGATTGGCCCCAGAGTTCCCAATGCTACATACCAAAATTCCTGGCAATCTACCCACTGGTTCCAGAGAAGATTTTTGAAGTGTTTTTACCATATACGGGTATGGTGACCATCTTTGTCATGTGACCTGGACCAGCAAACAAACTTTCGTTCCCCCATCCCATGGATGCTCCATATGAAATCTGGCTTCAATCGGCCCAGTGGTTTCAGAGGAGAAGGTGTATGAAACTGTTGACAGACAGGCAGACAAAAGACAAGGGAGCTTTGCCATACAATAAGCTCACCTATGAGCCTTCGGCTCAGGTGAGCTAAACAACATGCCTGGTTATATAGAAAAAATGACCATTACGATAACACACCCGTGCGACAGCAGTGCATTTTTCATACCTCCAAAATGGCTACTTTTCTGATGAAAATCTGTGATATTTTTCTTATTTATACTGCAAACATAGGTTGTGGGTGCTAGTTAGAACCACCTCATTGAGGCGGTTCTAACGAGTACCCACAACTTATGTTTTGAAGGAGAGATAAGAAAAATAATGTATACCCCCTTAAACCCCACTTTTCTCTATACAAAGTGGGGTTTAGGGGGTCTTCATCTCATAGACTTGTTTACCTGATGCATAAATAGTCATTTTTCTATGTAATCTATACATTTTCTTTTGATATCACATGGTTTAGCACACTTTTCTGTGTATCCTTAACCCTTATCTTGCTGAATATTTAACCATACCCGATAGTTCAGTTGGTAGAGTGTCCACTCCGGGGAATGGGAGGTCACGGGTTCGATCCCGGGCCGAGACATACCAAAGTCGATAAAAATGGTACTAGCTGCTCCTCGCTTGGCACTCAGATTTACGGGAGAGAGCTAGGACTGGTCGACCCAGTGTCAGGATAATGTGACTGGGTGTGGTATCATGTAATGTGTCTGGGACATGCTACTTCAGTAAGGCAGCACTATAAAAGTGAGCATTGTGCTCCCTGTCGCAACCAGACACCGTCGTGATATGACTGAAAAATTGTTGAAAGCGACGTTAAACCCGAATTCATACACACACACACACATTGCTGAATATTCATTTAGGCCACACCCATTTCTGTCTATCAACCAATCAAATTACTTGATGTAATTTATTGCGACAAATTCATAAATTGAATGCCAAACAGTGTCAATCCTGATCAGATGGCTTCTTCAGAAGCCATCTGATCTGGATCTAAACTGTTTGCAAAGATAGGGGTTGTCGTGTTTGTTTGTTTGTTTGATTTGAGGTTTAACGTCCCCGTCAACACTGTAAAGGTCATTTTGGAGACGTTGCTTCCAATTTTGTGGGACTTTTACCCGACATTGAGATGAAATGACATCTCAAGCCCTGTCGCCCAATGAAACCAATAGGGTTTATTAGCATGGATGGTCCGCCTCACACCGCAGTTCCTGGACAGGCTTAGATCCTCTAAGCGGTTTACCAGTACTAGTGTGCGGGCCGGATTCAGCTCTGGGAGGAAGCATCATGCAGCCCATATATTTCTTCAAGCCCCTATGGGCGGGGGCCGCGGGGGTTGTCGTGAACAGCAGCATAAGGGTTACAACAGTGTTACAAAGAGGTTGTGGTGTTTATATAGCAGATTCTTGTTTATAACTCAGTTTCTCAGTTCCCTTCATGCTATGCAATGACATTTAAAGAAGAAAATATTAACACCCTAAATACATGTAGATTGTAGGTGCTCATATGAATCTGCCTCAATGAGATGGTTATAACGTGTGCCCACAACCTATGTCTTAGAGCAGAAATAAGGAAAACTAGAAATGGTGTTTGTGAAATACTATGCCTCCAACCATATGCTGGCCCCTAAATGCGAAAATTTTCAAAGGGCCATAAATGAAGGAAAATTTTTAGAGCTTTTTCAAGATTTGATCAAGTCATCTACTTATCATTCTTTACATTACGAAAACACGCCTATACAAATACATTGTAACCTTTATCACCGAAAAAATGAAAATTTTAAGATGAAAAAATTGCAATATTTTTCTTATTTCTGCTCAAAATATAGATTGTGGGTACTCATTAGAACCACCTCGATGGGGCGGTTCTAATGAGTACCCACAATCTATATGTCAGAGTACCCACAATCTATATGTCAGAGAAGAAATAAGGAAAATGAGTTTAACCCCTGTAAACCCCAATTTTACTATATAAAAGTGGGGTTCAAGGGGGTCAAAATTATATAGGCGTGTTTTGTGATGTCAGCCTGTCAAGATTCAAGGCAATAGCTTAAACAGCTTTTGAGATATGAGCCAGCGCATGACAAAACCTACATTCTAACACAGCGCGCCTATTTAGGCAATGCAAAATAACTGTGTTTTATTCTGCAACAAATCACAGCTCGGAAGAGCGTGACGGGTGACGTCATTAAAAACTGCAAATTTATGACGTCACTAGTCGATTTACTTGACGTTAGACGGTGTAACGTCATTTTCTCGCATCGAAAACGTTAGAAAAGGATATAAATGCATGTGTTTCAGTCAATAATTTTAGCGGGATTTCTTCTAACAATGGCGAAAAGTTGTGACATTTTGAAGGAAACAACAACATTATTGCCGATTTTCAGCGTGTTAGAATCGATAATAGATCAGCTCTAACCAGTGATTTGTTGGGTAATAAATCACAGTTTGTCGGTCAGTTGTAAGTAGACAAATCACTTGCGCTACGCGCTCGTGATTTGTCTACTTTACAACTGACCTCCAAACTGTGATTTATTACACAACAAATCACACTTAGAGCTGATCTATTTCTTAAATAAGACATGTGCGCCCAGCGAAGAATCAGATCATCCATATAGTCTGACCAGATACTTCTCATGCTGCATGAAGGAGCAATGGGCCCTTAGCAATCCTTAGAGCACACAACAAAGACATGGACCACTCCAAACTGATAAGCTTGGAGATTCCATCAAGTGATACATTGAATTACATAATCCACCTACACCACGAACTTTTAACCCATTTTATACTGAATAGAATCATCAACCTTATATCAGTATAGCACAAGTCCATTTCAAAACATAGGGGTTTCAGGTTGCGGCTTCTTCAAAATTTATCTGGAAAATGGCTGAACCTTTCGTAAACCCTGATAAGACATTGCATTCTGTAGTATCTGATCTTGGTCTGCACTGTTTGCCAGTTACCAGTTTTTGAATTTCCGGTACAATATGGGTTTATTGTACTGAGGCAACATAAAACTAGACTATCAAGTGAGCATATGCTCACTAATACCCCCGGCCAAAGCCATCGGTAACTTTCTGGCAATTCAAAGCCATCAAGTTTGACAAAAACCTATTATGAACACAGAATTAATCTTGCAAAAGTAAGGAGAATACCATTACATCTAAATAACTCAAGTCAAGTCAAGTCAGGATTTTATATATTGTCATTTGTTTTACTCAATAACTCACAAAATACACATCTCAGTAGCAAATATAACAAAGGGGAATAACTCTAAAGAACCTGGCCCCACAGCCCCAATTTTCTTTCCCACAATACAACTAGTTATGCATGTTGTTTGTACCAAATTTCAAGTTTCTAGGTACAGTAGTTCCTGAGAAATCTTTGACACAAAATTTAAGGTAAGTCACAAAATACACATCTCAGTAGCAAATATAACAAAGGGGAATAACTCTAAAGAACCTGGCCCCACAGCCCCAATTTTCTTTCCCACAATACAACTAGTTATGCATGTTGTTTGTACCAAATTTCGAGTGTCTAGGTACAGTAGTTCCTGAGAAATCTTTGACACAAAATTTAAGGTAAGTCACAAAATACACATCTCAGTAGCAAATATAACAAAGGGGAATAACTCTAAAGAACCTGGCCCCACAGCCACAATTTTCTTTCCCACAATACAACTAGTTATGCATGTTGTTTGTACCAAATTTCAAGTTTCTAGGTATAGTAGTTCCTGAGAAATCTTTGACACAAAAAAAAAGTTTACACACACACACACAGAAAAGTTTACACACACACACACACACACACACACAGAAAAGACAAAAACTATATACCCCTTCGGCATACATAGTATGCCGGGGGTATAATAACCTTGACATTGTAGGTATTGAGCTTGGTCTTGTGTGCAACACATCATCTAATGAAGATGAACATTTCTGCAAAGTAACTTTAAAAATGTTCATAGAAAAATAAAAAAGTTATTGGCCGTACACAAAAAAAGCCCTTTTTTACCTTTGACCTCTAAGTATGGCCTTAACCTTTGAGGTACAACACATCGTCTCATGAAGGTTAACATTTCTGCCAAGTAATTTCATAATCCATCAAAGAATAAGGAAGTTATGGACTGTCCTTTTTTTACCTTTGACCTCTAGGTATGACCTTGACATTGGAGGTATGGACCTTGGTCTTACACATGACTCATGGTCTTATGACGGTGAACATTTCTGCATGGTTACTTTATATATTAAGTCCATCCAGAAACAAGAGGGCCCAGAGGGCCCTGGCTCGCTCACCTGATCCAAAGCATAACAAGTGGGCCCCGGGCAGGGTCAATTTTGGCCCCAGGGCTAAAATTTGAACAATCTTGGTAGAGGTCCACAAGATGAAGCTTCCTATCGAATATGAAAGACCTGGGCTTTCTGGTTTCAGAGAAAAAGATTTTAAAGGTTTACCCTGCATATAGAAGTCTATGTAAAACAAGATTTTCCCTATATAAGTCTATGTTAAACCAAAGGGCCCCGGAGCGGGGGCATTTTTGGCCCCAGTGCTATAATTTGAACAATCTTGGAAGAGGTCCACTAGCTGAAGCTTCATCACAAATATCAAAGACCTAAGCCGCCTTGTGTTTCAGAGAAGATGATTTTTAAAGATTTTCCCTATATAAGTCGATGTAAAACCAAAGGGCCAAATGGCGGGGGCATTTTTGGTCTCAGGGCTATAATTTGAACAATCTTTATAGAGGTCCACTAGCTGAAGCATCATAACAAATATCGAAGACCTAAGCCTTGTGGTTTCAGAGAAGAAGATTTTTCAAGATTTTCCCTATATATTAAGGCTATGTAAAACCAAAGGGCCCCGGAGCAGGGGCATTTTTGGCCCGAGGGCTATAATTTGAACAATCTTGGTAGAGGTCCACAAGATGAAGCTTCATACCAAATATCAAAGACCTGGGCCTTGCAGTTTCAGAGAAGAAGATTTTTCAAGATTTTCCCTATATAAGTCTATGTAAAACAAAATGGCCCTGGTTTTGTTTGATTTGAGGTTTAACGTCCCCGTCAACACTGTAAAGGTCATTTTGGAGACGTTGCTTCCAATTTTGTGGGACTTTTACCCGACATTGAGATGAAATGACATCTCAAGCCCTGTCGCCCAATGAAACCAATAGGGTTTATTAGCATGGACGGTCCGACTCGCACCACAGTTCCTGTACAGGCTTAGATCCTCTAAGCAGTTTACCAGCAAAAATGGCCCTGGTGCGGGGCATTTTTGGCCCCAGCACTATAATTTGAACAATCTTGGTAGGGGTCTACTAGATGAAGCTTCACACCAAATATCAAAGACCTGGGCCTTGAGGTTTCAGAGAAGAAGATTTTTCAAGATTTTCCCTATATAAGCCCATGTAAAACCAAAGGGCCCCCGTGCGGGGGGCATTTTTAGCTCCAGCACTATAATTTGAACAATCTTGGTAGGGGTCCACTAATGAAGCTTCATACCAAATATCAAAGACCTGGGCCTTGCAGTTTCAGAGAAGAAGATTTTTCAAGATTTTCCCTATATAAGCCTATGAAAAACAAAAGGGCCCTGGTGCGGGGGCATTTTTGGCCCCAGCACTATAATTTGAACAATGTTGGTAGGGGTCCACTTGATGAAGCTTCATACCAAATATCAAAGACCTGGGCCTAGCGGTTTCAGAGAAGAAGATTTTTCAAGATTTTCCCTATATAAGCCCATGTAAAACCAAAGGGCCCCCGTGCGGGGGCATTTTTAGCTTCAGCACTATAATTTGAACAATCTTGGTAGGGGTCTACTAGATAATGCTTCATACCTAATATCAAAGACCTGGGCCTTGCGGTTTCAGAGAAGAAGATTTTTAAAGATTTTCCCTATATAAGCCCATGTAAAACCAAAGGGCCCCCGTGCGGGGGCATTTTTGGCCCCAGCACTATAATTTGAACAATCTTGGTAGGGGTCCACTAGATGAAGCTTCATACCAAATATCAAAGACCTGGGCCTTGCGGTTTCAGAGAAGAAGATTTTTCATGATTTTCCCTATATAAGCCCATGTAAAACCAAAGGGCCCCCGTGCGGGGGCATTTTTAGCTTCAGCACTATAATTTGAACAATCTTGGTAGGGGTCCACTAGATAAAGCTTCATACCTAATATCAAAGACCTGGGCCTTGCAGTTTCAGAGAAGAAGATTTTTAAAGATTTTCCCTATATAAGCCCATGTAAAACCAAAGGGCCCCCGTGCGGGGGCATTTTTGGCCCCAGCACTATAATTTGAACAATCTTGGTAGGGGTCCACTAAATGAAGCTTCATACCAAATATCAAAGACCTGGGCCTTGCGGTTTCAGAGAAGAAGATTTTTCAAGATTTTCCCTATATAAGCCCATGTAAAACCAAAGGGCCCCCGTGCGGGGGCATTTTTAGCTCCAGCACTATAATTTGAACAATCTTGGTAGGGGTCCACTAGATGAAGCTTCATACCAAATATCAAAGATCGGGGCCTTGCAGTCTCAGAAAAGAAGATTTTTAAAGATTTTCCCTATATAAGCCCATGTAAAACCAAAGGGCCCCCGTGCGGGGGCATTTTTGGCCCCAGCACTATAATTTGAACAATCTTGGTAGGGGTCCACTAGATGAAGCTTCATACCAAATATCAAAAATCTGGGCCTTGCAGTTTCAGAGAAGAAGATTTTTAAAGATTTTCCCTATATTAGCCCATGTAAAACCAAAGGGCCCCCGTGCGGGGACATTTTTGGCCCCAGCACTATAATTTGAACAATCTTGGTAGGGGTCCACTAGATGAAGCTTCATACCAAATATCAAAGACCTGGGCCTTGCGGTTTCAGAGAAGAAGATTTTTTAAGTTTTCGGTGAAAAAAGTCTATTTTTGGCTACTGTGACCTATATGTGCAACGGACCGGAACCATTTGAACAACTTTGAAAGGGGACCACCTAGGGATCATTCCTGTGAAGTTTGGTCAAAATCCGATCAGTGGTTTAGGAGGAGATGTCGTTTGAAGAAAAGTTTACGGACGCACGCACGCACGGACGCACGCACGGACGCACGACGGACGACGGACAAAAAGTGATCCCAAAAGCTCACCTTGTCACTACGTGACAGGTGAGCTAATAAAAAAGTTATTGACTGGACAAAAAAAAACAAAACTTTTTTTTACCTCCAACCTCTTAGTATGACCTTGATCTTGGAGGTACCGACCTGGGTCTAGCGTGCACCACATTGTCTAATGATGGTTAACATTTCTGCCGAGTAATTTCACAATCTATCCAGGAATAAGAAAGATATTGACTGAACACTAAAAAAGGCCCCTTTTTGTCTTTTGACCTCTTAGAACAACCTTGACATTTGGGGTACCAACTTGGGTCATGCACGCAACACATCGTCTCATGGTGGTTAACATTTCTGCAAACTAATTTCAAAATCCATCTAAAAATAAGAAAGTTATTGACAGAACACAAAAAAGGCCCCCTTTTTTACCTTTAACCTCTATGTATGACCTTGACCTTTCATGTACCAAACTGGGTCATGCATGCAACACATCATCTCATGGTGGTTAACATTTCTGCCAAGCAATTTCAAAATCCATCAAAAAATAAGAAAGTTATTGACCAAACACAAAAAAAGGCCCCTTTTTTTACCTTTGACCTCTATGTATGACCTTGACATTTTAGGTACCAAACTGAATCATGTGCAACAAATTGTCGCATGATAGTTAACATTTTTGCCAAGTAACTTCAAATTCTATCTAAAAATAAGCAAGTTATTGACAAAACCCGAAAAAAGGCCCCTTTTTTTACCTTTGACCTCTATATGCCAAGTAACTTCAAATTCTATCTAAAAATAAGCAAGTTATTGACAAAACCCGAAAAAAGGCCCCTTTTTTTACCTTTGACCTCTAAGTATGACCTTGACCTTTGAGGTACCAACATGGGTCATGCACACAGCACATCGTCTTATATTGGTTAACATTTCTACCAAGTGATTTCAAAATCCATCTCAAAATAAGAAAGTTATTGACCAAACATGAAAAAAGACCTCTTTTTTTACCTTTGACCTCTAAGTATGACCTTGACCTTTGAGGTACCGACCTGCCTGATGTGCACCACACATCATCTCATGGTTGTTAATATTTCTGCCAAGTAATTTAAAAATCCATCTCAAAATAAGAAAGTTATTGACCAAACACGAAAACAAGAGGGCCCAATGGCCCTATATCGCTCACCCATGTACCAGAAAATCGTTAGTGTAGGAGACCACTTGACATTGCTACATACTAAATATCAAAGCTCAGGCAAAGCGGTTTCCATGCTTATAATCCCTATTGGTTTCATTGGACCACAGGGCTTGAGATGTAATTTCATCTCAATGTCAGGTAAAAGTCCCACAAAATTGGAAGAGATATCTCCAAAATGACCTATACAGTGTTGACAGGGATGTAAAACCTCAAATCAAACAAAATCTGTGCCTTATGGTTTTGGAAAAGAAGATTTTTTTTTTTCCAGTATAAGTCTATAGAAGCTAATGAGCCCTGGGGCTTGGCCAATTTTGACCCAAAGGGCATGGTTGGCAGGATTGATCTAGGTGACCATTTTGTGTTGCTATATACTAAATATCTAAGGTCTGTATTTCATGGTTTCAAAGATGTTTGAAGCTTTTTTCCATTATAAGTTTGTTGGAGTTAAGGGGCCACAGGATTTGGCCAATTTGGACCCCAGGGGCATGATTGGCAGGATTCATGTAGGCGACCACTGGACATTGCTACATGCTAAATACCTAATCTCTGGGACTTACGGTTTCAGAGAAGAAGATTTTTGAAGATTTTTTTTCCCCATTTCAAGTTTTTTTTTTTTTTGTGTGTGTGTGTTTTTTTTCCCTCCAGTATAAGGGCCCTGTGGTTTCAGAGAAGATGATTTTTGAAGTTTTTCCAATTGTAAGTCTATGGAAGCTAAAGAGCCCTGGGGTGTGGCCAATTTGGATCCCAGAGGCATAACAGGCAGGATTCATGTAGGTGGCCACTTATCATTGCAACATACTAAAAATCTAAGCTCTGGGCCTAATGGTTTCATAGAAGAAGATTTTTTTACGTTTTTTTTTCATTATAAGTCTATTGGAGCTGATGAGCTTGGGCATGGCCAATTCTGACCCCAGGGGCAGGGTTAGCAGGATTTATGTAGCTGGCTATTTTATGTTGCTAGATACTAAATATCTAAGTTGTGTGCTTCACAGTTTCTGAGAAGAAGATTTTTTAAGTTTTTTTTCCATTATGAGTCTATAGGAGCTAAGTGGCACCGGGGCGTGGCCCATTTGGACCCCAGGGGCATGATTAGCAGGAAATATGTTTGTGATCACTTGCCGTTGCTACATGCTAAATATCTAAGCTCTGTGCCCTGTGGTTTCAGAGAAGATTTTTGAAGCTTTTCTTTCCAATATGAGTCTATGGGAGCTAATGGGGTCCCAGGGTGTGGCCCATTTGGACCCCAGGGGCATGATTGGCAGGATTTATGTAGGTGACCACTTGCCATTGCCACATGCTAAATACCTAAGCTCTGGGCCCTGTGGTTTCAGAGAAGAAGATTTTTGAAGCTTTTTTCAATTATGAGTCTATGGGAGCTAAGGGGCCCCGGGGCATGGCCCATTTGGACCCCAGGGGCATGATTGACAGGATTTATGTAGGTAACTACTTGCCATTGCTACTTGCTAATTATCTTAGGTCTGGGCCCTGTGGTTTCAGAGAAAAAGATTTTTGAAGCTTTTTTTTCATTATGAGTCTATAGGAGCTAAGGGGCCCCGGGGCGTGGCCCTTTTGGACCCAAGGGGCATGATTGGCAGGAATTATGTAGGTGACCACTTGCCGTTGCCACATGCTAAATTTCTAAGCTCTGGGCTCTGTGGTTTCAGAGAAGAAGATTTATGAAGCTTTTTTTTCCATTATGAGTCTATGGGAGCTAAGGGGCCCCGGGGCGTGGCCCATTTGGAACCCAGGGCCATGATTGGCAGGAATTATGTAGGTGTCCACTTGCCGTTGCTAAATGCTAAATATCTAAGCTCTGGGCTCTGTGGTTTCAGAGTAGAAAATTTTTGAAGCTTTTTTTTTTCCATTATGAGTCTATAGGAGCTAAGGGGCCCCAGGGCGTGGCCCATTTAGACCCCAGGAGCATGATTGGCAGGAATTATGTAGGTGACCACTTGCCATTGCTACATGCTAAATGCCTAAGCTCCTGGCCCTGTGGTTTCAGAGAAGAAGATTTTTGAAGCTATTTTCCATTATGAGTCTATGGGAGCGAAGGGGGCCCGGGGCGTGGCCCATTTGGAACTCAGGGGCATGATTGGCAGGAATTATGTAGGTTACCACTTGCCATTGCTACATGCTAAATATCTAAGCTCTGGGCCCTGTGGTTAGAGAGAAGAAGAATTTTGAAGCTTTTTTTCCATTATGAGTCTATAGGAGCTAAGGGGCCCCGGGGTGTGGCCAATTTGGACCCCAGGGGCATGATTGGCAGGAATTACGTAGGTGACCACTTAACATTGTTACAAGCTAAATATCTAAGCTCTGGGCCCTGTGGTTTCAGAGGAGACGATTTTTTTTAATTTTTCCCATTATAAGTCTATGGGAGCTATATGTTGCCATGGCAACCAGAATTCCAAACTGATCACCCCAAAAACCTTATGCAGCCTTTCCCCCTACCTGATGATGCTTCACATGATATTTGATCAAGATTGGCCATGGGGTATTAGAGATATACTTATTATCCCCACGTTTTTCAACGAAAAGTTGGGATATTGTTATCGCCTCCGTCCGTCCGTCCATCTGTCTGTCTGTCCGTCTGTCTGTCCGGCTATCTCCTCCTAAACCGTTAGCCGGAATTCAACCAAATTTGGTATGTGAGTTGCTTACATGAATGGCTTGCGCAAGAGCACTTTTTTTTTTGTCCCGGCCCCCAGGGGCCCTGGGGAGGGGTCAAAAGGTCAAATTTTGACTACTGTGGAGAAAACATGGGGATTTGCGATGGCTTGCCATCGACTGCGCGCTCTAGTTTGAAATTGTTTACGGACGCACGCACGGACGCACGCACGCACAACGGACGACAGACAAAATGTGATCACAAAAGCTCACCTTGTCACTATGTGACAGGTGAGCTAAAAAAGGCCCCTTTTTTGACCTTTGACCTCTAAGTATGACCTTGACCTTTGAGGTACCGACCTGACTCATGCGCAACACACATTGTCGTATGGTTGTTAATATTTCTGCCAAGTAATTTTAAAATCCATCTGAAAATAAGAAAGTTATTGAGCGGACAAGATTTGCCCATACATATATACATACCGACAAACTTCCAAGGGAGATAATTCAAAAAGTATAAATGCGAGAGTTATAGTTCTTGCGCACTGCATGTTGTATAATGCTGATCAATATTTATATGAAGTTTCGTGAAGACAGCTCGATTGGTTTTCAAGTAATAGAGCGGACACGAAAGTGTGACAGACGGACAGATGGACAGACGGACAGACAGACGCCCAGGGGAAAAACAATATGTCTCTCCGAAAAAAATCTTTTCGGGGGAGACATAAAAATAAACAGAAGGATATGTGCACATACAAATTATAATATTTAGTTTAACTGAAAGCCTACTGTGAAACTTTTTAAACTGTTTTGAATATGGAACAATATTTTCTCATGGAGAATTTTGGAGGTTCTTCGGCCATTTGCATTAGCCATCAGGTTTCAGCTTAAGTGTTCCCTCTGGTGCGATTGTGAGACAATCGCACCAAAAGCACTGCAAGCACTGCATGATGCCCTGCCACTGCACATACATCAAGCAAGTGATGTATCTATGTCAAAGGGAACTTATATTAATCCTTACCTAAATATTATCAAAAGTAGGAAAATCAGAGTTATGGTTCATATGTTCTGCACATTGTCTCTTGGTGCTCTACATATCTGTAAAGTTTTGTGAAAATAATTCAAATGGTATCAGAGTTATGGAGCAGACACAAAATTGATAGAAACTGCTTTGTTCAATTTTCAAAGTGCTATAACTCCAAAAGTAAGAAAATCAGAGTTACAGTTCATATGTTCTGCACATCGTCTCATGATGCTCTACATATCTGTGAAGTTTTCGTGAAAATATCTCAGATGGTGTCAGAGTCAATGAGCAGACACAAAACTGATAGAAACTGCTATGATCAAAGGGCAATAACTCCAAAAGTATAAGGAAATCAAAGTTACAGTTCATAAGTTCTGCACGTTGTCTCATGGTGCTGTAGATATCTGTGAAGTTTCACGATGATATCTGATATGGTATTGAAGATACAGAGTGGGCACTAAACTATGATAGAAATGGCTATGTTCAATGTTCAAAGGGCAATTACTCCAAAAATAGGAAAATTAGAGTTATGGTTTATATGTTCTGCATGTCGTTTCATCGTGCTCTACATATCTGTGAAGTTTCATGAAAATATCTCAAATGGTACAGGATAGCTCCAATATATCGCATTCCGATATTTCGCAGTGTCCAGTCTATCGCGGTTGCGCCGTGGATCCCGTTTTTTTTTTCCCTTAAAAATTCATAAATTAAAAAAAAATAGAGTTTTAAGTTGTTAAAATTTATTCAAAACCAGGTTAAACCAGGCCCCAACAGCCTTTGACTTTTCCCGGCCAGCGTCTGCTATTTGGCGCCAAAACATAACCATTCGCGAGATGGCAGAAAAGTCCGTTTTTATGATGCAAACATCTACCGTTACATGTAGCTAATTGTCTGAGGAGGGATTAAATCATTTTCACATTGCTTGTGGATTAAATTTTATGATTGGAAGATAAACGCCAATTAGAGACATAACTTGACCATATTTTCACACCTTATCGACACGCACCGCAGGGTGGCAATTATATGACAGGGATTAACAATAGTGTCATACCTGAAATGTAATAAATACACAGATGGTTTGTCTCTCAATTGACAGTGCAGCAATTATTGCCATTTACTTACTGGTCTAGTTTTACCTTATTTAAGGACTCAAAAAGACTGACAGTTGTAGACGATTTTTTTACACTTGCCCGCAATCAAAACACAATAAAATGATAGACTTGTTGTTGTATAGTTTTTCGGCCCGTGGTAGACGTTAAATAATTTTTTTTTCCAACCGCTACTTTTAATGATTCTGAGATCTGGCAAGCCAAGGGAAACAACTAGAATTGCTTTAGCACTTATGGTAGTTGCGCCCCTTGGCCGTCACCCATTACAGACAACCAGGGGAACCTGTAAATCCAAAATGGCGTCCTGTTTTGACATTTTAGCAATCACATGTTTTTAGACGCAGATTTTCAGCTGTTCTCGAATGTAAGTTAATTGGTAGACACAGTCCCCTTTGTTTGTTCTGTCACTGAGTAATTCTGAACCTACTTTAATGGTGAAATACGGCCGATAGCATTACTGACAGCCATTAGTGTGGATTGATAAACGGTTCTCACCAAACTATCACCGCGACTTGTAGTGGCATCTCGGCAAACTACCGCGACTTATATCGCACTCTCACCACATCGCGGTTTTCGGGCTATGGCCCCCGACTACCGCGATATATTGGAGCTATATTGTATCAGAGTTATAGAGAAGACACAAAACTGAAAGAAACTGCTATATTCAATTATCAAAGGGCAACAACTCCAAAAGAAAGAATATCAGAGTTACAGCTCATATGTTCTGCATGTCGTCTCATGGTGTTCTAGATATCTCTGAAGTTTAATGAAAATATCTGAAAAGGTATCGGTGTTACGGAGCGGATACGAAACTATGATAGAAATGGCTATGTTCAATGTTCAAAGGGCAATAACTCCAAAAGTTGGAAAATCAGAGTTACGATTTATATGTTCTGCATGTCGTCTCATGGTGCTTTACTTATCTGTGAAGTTTCGTGAAAATAGCTCATATGGTATCAGAGTTATGGAGCAGACACAAAACTATGAGGTGCTGATGGACAGATGGAGGGATGGCGGGACAGACAGACAAACAGATGGACACTAAAAATTTTGGAGGGTATAACATAATTCCCCGCAACATTTTTTTGTGGTGGGGCATGAAAATGCTCAGTTTTGACTTTTTCCCATACAAATGTGATACATGTGATAACATTTCAATGACCATGCTGGAGATTTGGGTTTCATTTCCTGGAGATTGGGTTCTCCTTCCTGGAGACTATTAGACAACATGTTTGATCATTGCCTCCACTTCTATTTGAGACATCATTTTGAAGTTTTTTCTGTAAATTACAAAAGAAAATTCAAAATAATCCAATTTCCATGAACAAAAGTACAGCTCACTTCAATTTTATCTATTTGTCTCTCAAAGTAACCAAAATTCAAACAAGCAGGCCTGTGCAAGACAGCTGACTGTGGAATAAAAACAGGGATAAACCTTACCTGCCCATTGGCCAACTGGGCCACAAACTCAAATGACTCGGATCCAATAAAAATTTAAGGACCCGTACATACTTGGGTATTTTAAAGAAAATTATAATTGATTGATACTCCCTGGCAGTGACTGCAGTAATAATTCTATCCAAAAGCAAAGCCTATTATTCAGGTTCAAACAAGACAAACAAATCAATGCTACCTTAATAAAAACATTAGTGGCACTGATTCGGAGAATTTTGGTAACTGCTACCTTATAAAAACTAGTGATGGACGTGTAGTGGTGGACGTGAAGGAAGACACTCATCTCAGTGTGTCTTGCAACTTTATTCTGAAGCAAAATTTTAATATTTTTCTTCAGACTGACAAAAAAAAAATCATTTATTTTATTTGTAACAAAAACTCTTGGTTTAAATGTATTTATACTTAGAAATACATACATATAAATATACAACCACATATAAATATGTTCATTCTTGAAAGGATTTGAACGGAAGCTTAAAGCTTATTAAGTTCATCTCCTTGCTAAACAAACTAGAGTCAGCATATTTAGGCAACCAAAGTCTGTAACGAAGTGGGTGGGGTATGTATGTAAAGTAGATACCTGGGTAGAATTACTGTTCATATTAATGCCTGGGTCACTTTCACACTTCAGTGCATCTTATCAGTGAATACTGTCAATTGCCTATGCTGATAATTGCACCCAACTATGAAGTCAATCTGTTTTAAGTCAGTACTTATGCACCAAAAAATGTACGATTCAGAAACAAATGCCTTAGAAAAATTCAGCTTCCGGGACTTTTTTTTTTTTTTTTTTTTTTAAATCTTGCTCATTTTATTTTCTATAATCCCGTTACAAAGATCTCTCAGAGATCCGGGCAATCTCTGGGAGGTATACATATGACATATAAGTACATTTTATATTAGGTCATTAGCTTTCATTCTTCAGCTCTCGCTATCCATCAAAATCAATGATACTTATTTTTGAAACCCCTATCCTGTACAACGTATTGGTTAAGCTAAACCCATCACCAGCCAATAGCCAGTCAGACCACATGATATACACCACAACCCCCTTATAACACGGTTCATTATAACACTGTTTTGGATATAACACATTTTCCAGATGGGTCCCAAAAAATGCAAAGATTATACAGAAATAAATGGTCATTAAAGATTATACAGAAATAAATGGTCATTTTTCTATATAATCTATACATTCCTGCTTGGACGTAACACAGCTATTTAACTGACATGGTTACTGCCTTGAACCCCATCAATAGGGTTATAAAGAGGCTGTGATATACTATATTCATTCATCATCAAATGCTTGATCAGATGGCCACTTCAAAAGCCAGCCTATCTTGGTCTGCACTGCCCACAAAGGCAGATGTGGCGGTGAACAACAGGACAAAGGTTAATAATTGTACGTATTCAGTAAATCATCATGAGATCTTCAATTTGAATGTTAGGATGTATTAAGCAAGATTTAGAAAAGGCAAAAGAGAGAGAAAGAGAAAAAAAAATAGAAGAGAGAAAGACAGATTTTTACTATTTTGACCTGGCAAGACATTTCAATTCTGGAGGTTTTTTAATTTTTAAACTGTGTAGACAACGAACATATTCTGATGGAAAAATGTATTTTCATTTTTAAGAAACTCTCACTTCAGTCTTTCAAAGGTTTAAATTATACTGTTTATCTTTTTACGTCCTTTCCTGGAGCCCAGGAGATCAGCTCCATTTCTGGGTCCTCCCTGATGATCCGGGAGATATCACATTGTATATCTATGTGACCAAATTTGACCTTGGCATAAAATAGATCAAGGTCATCCAATGGTCATCATTTGAATAAACTATGATGGGCTCAAGTCCCCAATGCTACATACTAAGTTTCATGACTATCGGCCAAATGGTTCCCTAGGAGAAGAATTTTGAAGGGTTTTTACCTTATATGGGCATGGTGACCATCTTGGTCATGGTGCACAAACTTTCTTTCCCCCATCCCATGGATGCACCGCATGAAATTGGACTTCAATGGGCCCAATGGTTTTGGAGAAGAAGATGTTTGAAAATATTGAGAGACAGATGAAAGACAACTGACCCTTGCCATACAATAAGCTCATCTATAAGCCGAATATTTTTGCAGGACAACAACATTCATATTCCTACATTTCAGCAAAAATGGTCAAAATGTTGGAATATGCATGCCATGTTTTGCAAAAATTAACTGAAAAATATTTATGCTTTCTTTATCAACCAAGAGTTTAGCAGTATGTGAACAGAAATCAAGACAATTATTGTCCTTGAAACAAGAGCTGTCAACAGATAGCACAGCTCATCAGGGAAGGTGCCCTTAAGGTCATATGCATAGGTGGGGGTATTGCTGAATATAGCTTAGGAACTCTATCAACCATCATACCAAACATGAACCAACAATGGTTTGTGAAATACGAGCTCTTAAAAAAAAATCTAACATAAAATTTATGTCCCTGACCTTGATCTTGAGATCATGGACATGAATTAGAGTATTGCTGAATAAAACTTTAGGGTGTATATCTATCATCATAACAAATCTGAACTAAATCCTTCGTATGGTTTCGAAAATATGAATTCTTAAAAATCTTTCACCTGAAATTTCTAAGTTTGTGACCTTGTTTTTAGGCCAAAGGCATGGGCTGGGGTATTGCTGAATAAAACTTTGGGCCTTTATCTATCATCATACCATATATAAACCTAATCCATCACACAGTTTGTAAAATATGAGCACATTGAAAAAACTTCAACATTAAATTTTGCAATTATAGCTCTTCCTCTATGTCCGGTTGAGCTAAAACTGGCTTAAAATAAAATGTCAAATGTACTCCAAACCCTCAAAATAATGTAAGCAAAACAATTTTAGTAAAAGCAGTTTTAAAATCAGAACTTACTTTGGAGAATATTGATCATCACTTCCATCTGGTGCAGAACCAACAAGCTCCTGAAGTGTTGGTCTAAGCTGTTTTGTGTCCCCATCCCTCGACCTTAGTTTCTTCAACTTTGGAAGTGTAGAGCAGGTCTGTACTGCATGCTTGTTCATTAGGTTCTGCTTATTCTTGTTCTGCATCTGACCAAACGGACTGACGTGGCGTGGTCGCTTTTTTAGCAGTAGTATTACCTCCTTGGGCTTTTCTTTTAAGTTGTTCACTAGTTTCTTCAGTTGCCAGCCAACCTAGAGAAAAATGTTGCACAACTCCTTAATGAACCCATAAAATGCAAATCACGACAACTGTCGTCTGTTTGGCCGTCTGCTGGTTACCTTAAAAGTAGTTTTTTGCAAACAGTGTGGGCCCAGATCAGACTGCTCCTACAGGAGCAGTCTGATATGGGCCCACACTGTTTGCCTGTATGCAATTTTTTTTTTTTAAAAAGTTTGCAAAAAGATCAGCAGAGGACATAATCAGATGACATTTTCAGATGTAGTTTTTTCTCGGCGTCTTAAGAATTAATGAAATGATAGCAGAAATAAATGGACAAAGTCAGGGTTTTTCCTAAGGATCAAATGTCTGTTACTTGTGTGAGTGCTGTGGTTTTACCACCCAGTCAACAGCTAGCATCCCATCTGGCATGCCAGTAACCTGCACTGTTCCTGGACATGCTCCCCCCACACACCTCCCCCACCATTGGATAGTAACTGCAAATACGGCCCCCGCCCATTGGTGCTTGAAGAAATAGATGGGCTGCATGATGCTTCCAGGCAGAGTTTAAACTGAGCGCACACACATACTGGTAAACTGCTGAGAGCTTGAAGAAATAGATGGGCTGCATGATGTTCCGCACACGAGTACTGGTAAGCCGCTTAGAGGATCTAAGCCTGCCCAGGCAATGTGGTGCAAGTCGGTCCATCCATGCTTATGAACCCTATTGGTTTCATTGGGCGGCAGGTACTGAGATGTCATTTCATATCAATGTCGAGTAAAAGTCCCACAAAATTGGAAGCAACGTCTCCAAAATGACCTTTACAGTGTTGACAGGGATGTTAAACCTCAAATCAAACAAACAAGACCGCTTGGAGGATCTAAGCCTGTCCAGAAAAAGCGGTGTGAGTCAGACCGTCCATGCTTATACACCCTATTGGTTTCATTGGGCAAAGGGACTTGAGAAGTCATTTCATCTCAATGTCCGGTAAATGTCCCACAAAATTGGAAGCAGCATCTCAAAAATGACTTTTACAGTGTTGATAGGGACGTTAAACCTCAAATCAAACAAAAACAAAGGAAAGTAACTGCAAACTGCTGCTGATACAACAACAAAGTCCATCTCAAGCCAACTCCAATAAGATGGGGCATCAGAAAAAGGAAAAAAAGGATTGAGTGGAAGAAAAACAAGAGGGCCATGATGGCCCTGGATCGCTCACCTGATCCATAGAGTAACAAGTGGGCCTCAGGGAGGGCCATTATTGACCCCAGGGTTATAATGTGCACAATGTTGAGGGAGGTCTAAAAAGGTGAAGCTTCATACCAAATATCAACAAAGGCTATAATTTGAACAATCTTGGCAAAGGTCCACTAGATGAAGCTACACACCAAATATCAAAGACCTTGGCCTTGCGGTATCAGAGAAGATTTTATGAAAGATTTTCCCTATATAAGCCTATGTAAAACGACGGGCCCCGGGGGCGGGGGCATTTTTGGCCCCAGCACTACATAAGCCTATGTAAAACCAAATGGCCCCGGGCAGGGGCATTTTTGGCCTCAGGGCTATAATTTAATCAATCTTGATAGAGGTCCACTAGATGAAGCTTCACACCAAATTTCAAAGACCTGGGCCTTGCTGTTTCAGAGAAGAAGATTTTCAAAGATTATCTCTATATAAGTCTATGTAAAACCAAAGGGCCCCGGGGCGGGGGCATTTGTGGCCCAAGGGCTATAATTTGAGCAATCTTGGTAGAGGTCCACTAGATGAAGCTCCATACCAAATATCAAAGACATGGGCCTTGCAGTTTCAGAGAAGAAGATTTTTAAAGATTTCCATATATATATATATGGTCAATATCAATATATATATATATAAGTCTATGTAAAACCAAAGGGTCTCGGGGCGGGGGCATTTTTTGGCCCCAGGGCTATAATTTGAACAATCTTGATAGAGGTCCACTAGATGAAATTTCACATCAAATATCAAAGACCAAGGCCATAGGCCATGTGGTTTCATAGAAGAAGATTTTTAAAGATTTTCCCTATATAAGTCTATGTAAAACCAAAGGGCCATGAGGCGGGGCATTTTTGGTCTCAGGGCTATAATTTGAACAATCTTGGTAGAGGTCCACTAGCTGAAGCTCCATACCAAATATCAAAGACCTAGGCCTTGTGGTTTCAGAGAAGAAGATTTTTCAAGATTTTACCTATACAAGTCTATGTAAAACCAAGGGCCCCGGAGCGGGGGCATTTTTGTCCCAAGGGCTATAATTTGAACAATTTTGGTAGAGGTCCACAAGATGAAGCTTGGTACCAAATATCAAAGATCAGGGCCTTGCAGTTTCAGAGAAGATTTTTAAAAATTTTCCTGATATAAGCCTATGTAAAACCAAAGGGCCTCGGGCAATATAATTTGAACTATCTTGGTAGGGGTCCACTAGATGAAGCTTCATACCAAATAGCAAAGACCTGGGCCTTGCAGTTTCAGAGAAAAATATTTTTTAAGATTTTCCCTATATAAGCCCATGTAAAACCAAAGGGCCCTGGGGCAGGGACATTTTTGGCCCAAGCACTATAATTTGAACAATCTTGGTAGAGGTCCACTAGATGAAGCTTCATACCAAATATCAAAGACCTGGGCCTTGCGGTTTCAGAGAAGAAGATTTTTTAAGATTTTCTCTATATAAGCCCATGTAAAACCAAAGGGCCCCGGGGCGGAGGCATTTTTGGCCCCATCATTATAATTTGAACAATCTTGGTAGGGGTCCACTAGATGAAGCTTCATACCAAATATCATAGACCTGGGCCTTGCGGTTTCAGAGAAGAAGATTTTTAAAGATTTTCCCAATATAAGCCCATGTAAAACAAAAGGGCCCAGGGGCGGGGGCATTTTTGGCCCCAGCACTATAATTTGAACAATCTTGGTAGGGGTCCACTAGATGAAGCTTCATACCAAATATCAAAGACCTGGGCCTTGTGGTTTCAGAGAAGAAGATTTTTTTAGTTTTCGATGAAAAAAATCTATTTTTGGCTCCTGTGACATATATGTGCAATGGATCGGAACCATTTGAACAACTTTGAAAGGGGACCACCTAAGGATCATTCCTGTGAAGTTTGGGCAAAATCCAATCAGTGGTTTAGAAGGAGATGTCATTTTAAGAAATTGTTTACGCACGGATGACGGACAAAAAGTGATCCTAATATAAAACACAAGAGGGCCATGATGGCCCTGGATCGCTCACCTGATCCATAGAGTAACAAGTGGACCCCGGAGAGGACCATTATTGACCCCAGGGTTATAATGTGCATAATGTTGAGGAGGTCTAAAAAGGTGAAGCTTCATACCAAATATCAACAAAGGCTATAACTGTCCACTAGATGAAGCTCCATACCAAATATCAAAGACATGGGCCTTGCAGTTTCAGAGAAGAAGATTTTTAAAGATTTCCCTATATAAGTCTATGCAAAACCAAAGGGTCTTGGGGCGGGGGCAAGGGCATTTTGGCCCAAGGGCTATAATTTGAACAATCTTGATAGAGGTCCACTAGATGAAATTTCACACCAAATATCAAATACCTAGGCCTTGTTGTTTCCCAGAATAAATGTTTTAAAGATTTTCCCTATAGAAGTCTATGTAAAACACAAGGGCCCCGAGGCAGGGGCATTTTTGACCTCAGGGCTAAAATTTGAACAATCTTGGTAGAGGTCCACTAGCTGAAGACCTGGGCCCTGCAGTTTCAGAGAAGAAGATTTTTAAAGCATTTCCCTACATAAGCCTATGTAAAACCAAAGGGCCACGTGGTGGGGGCATTTTTGGTCTCAGGGCTATAATTTGAACAATCTTGGTAGAGGTCCACTAGCTGAAGCTTCATAACAAATATCAAAGACCTAAGCCTTGTGGTTTCAGAGAAGATTTTTAAAGATTTTCGCTATATTAGTCTGTGTAAAACTAAAGGGGCCTGGAGGGGCATTTTTGGCCCCAGGGCTATAATCTGAACAATGTTGGTAGAGGTCCACTAGCTGAAGCTTCATAACAAATATCAAAGACCTAAGCCTTGTGGTTTCAGAGAAGAAGATTTTTAAAGATTTCCCCTATATAAGTCTATGTAAAACCAAAGGGCCCAATGGTGGGGGCATTTTTTGTCTCAGGGCTATAATTTGAACAATCTTGGTAGAGGTCCACTAGCTGAAGCTTCATAACAAATGTCAGGGACCTAAGCCTTGTGGTTTCCGAGAAGAAGATTTTTAAAGATTTTTCATATATAAGACCATGTGAAACAAAAGGGCCCTGGGGCGGGACAATTTTTGGCCCCAGCACTATTATTTGAATAATTTTGGTAGGGGTCCATTTGATGAAGCTTCATACCAAATATCAAAGACCTGGTCCTTGCCGTTTCAGAGAAGAAGATTTTCAAAGATTTTCCCTATATGAGCCTATATAAGCCTATGTAAAACCAAAGGGCCCCGGAGCGGGGGCATTTTTGGCCCCAGGGCTATAATTTGAACAATCTTGATACAGGTCCGCTAGATGAAGCTTCACACCAAATATCAAAGATCTGAGCCTTGCGGTTTCAGAGAAGAATATTTTTAAAGATTTTCCCTGTATAAGCCTATGTAAAACCAAAGGCCCTTGCCCAGGGGCATTTTTGGCCCTAGGGCTATAATTTGAACAATCTTGGTAGAGATCCACTATGTGAAGCTTCACACCAAATATCAAAGACCTGGGCCTTGTGGTTTCAGAGAAGAAGATTTTTAAAGCTTTTACCTATATAAGCCCATGTAAAACCAAAAGGCCCCTGGGGCGGGGGCATTTCCGGCCCAAGGATCATAATTTGAACAATCTTGGTAGAGGTCCACTAGATGTAGCTTTATACCAAATATCGAAGACCTGGGCCTTTCGGTTTCAGAGAAGAAGATTTTTAAACAATTTTCCCTGTATAAGCCTATGTAAAACCAAAGGCCCCTGGGGCGGGGGCATTTTTGGCCCTGGGGCTATAATTTGAACAATCTTGGTAGAGGTCTTCTAGGTGAAGCTTCACACCAAATATCAAAGACCTAAGCCTTGCGGTTTCAGAGAAGAAGATTTTTAAATACTTTCCCTATATAAGCCTATGTAAACCCAAAGGCCCCCGGGGCGGGGGCATTTCTGGCCCATAGGCCATAATTTGAACAATCTTGGTAGAGGTCCACTAGATGAAGCTTCACACCAAATATCAAAGACCGGGGCCTTTCAGTTTCAGAGAAGAAGATTTTTACTGATTTTCCCATTGTAAGCCTATGTAAAACCAAAGGCCCCCGGGGCGGGGGCATTTTTGGCCCTAGGGCTATAATTTGAACAATCTTGGTAGAGGTCCACTAGGTGAAGCTTCACACCAAATATCAAAGAACTTGGCCTTGTGGTTTCAGAGAAGAAGATTTTTAAAGATTTTCCCTATATAAGCCTATGTAAACACAAAGGCCCCCGGGGCGGGGGCATTTCTGGCCCAAGGGCAATAATTTGAACAATCTTGGTAGAGGTCCACTAGATGAAGCTTCATACCAAATATCGAAGACCTGGGCCTTTTGGTTTCAGAGAAGAAGATTTTTTAAGTTTTCATTTCAAAAATCTATTTTTAGCTCCTGTGACCCAGTTGTGCAATGGACCGGAACCATTTGAACAACTTTGAAATGGGACCACCTAAGGATCATTCCTGTGAAGTTTGGTCAAAATCCGATCAGTGGTTTAGGAGGAGATGTCATTTGAAGAAAAAGTTTACGCACACACGCACACACGCACGCACGCACACACGCACGCACGACGGATGACGGACAAAAAGTGATCCCAAAAGCTCACCTCGTCACTACGTGACAGGTGAGCTAAAAAGCAGCCTCCTGTCCAGCATTTGCTGCAAAGCACAACAGGCCTTGCCCTACTGACGCCAAAGCAGTAGAAACCCCCGGCACTGAAAGCTTACAACACCTTCACACGGACCCAACCTCCAACAAATATCTCTTAGTCTGCAGGATCAGCCTAACTCAACATCTACTGGTCCAACACTACATACTTTGAAATAACCGTAAAATTCCTAAAAATTGGGACACTGTAATTCTGCTAAAATTTCAGTAAGGTTGTTTCAGCATGGAGTTAAACAAGACGTCCATGATCGCCCTTGATCCCTCACCTGATCCATAGAGTAACAACTGGGCCCCGGGGAGGGCTATTATTGACCCCAGGGCTATAATGTGCATAATATTGAGGGAGGTCTAAAAAGTTGAGGCTTCATACCAAATATCAACAAAGGCTATAATTTGAACAATCTTGGCAAAGGTCCACTAGATTAAGCTACACACCAAATATCAATAACCTGGGCTTGCGGTTTCAGAGAAGAAGATTTTTTTTAAAGATAATCCCTACATAAGCCTATGTAAAACCAACTGGCCCAGGGGCAGGGGCATTTTTGTCCCCAGGGCTATAATTTAAACAATCTTGATAGAGGTCCACTGGATGAAGCTTCAATCCAAACATCAAAGACCTGGCCTTGCTGTTTCAGAGAAGAAGATTTTCAAAGATTATCTCTATTATAAGTCTATGTAAAACCAAAGGGCCCCAGGGCGGGGGCATTTGTAGCCTGAAGGCTATAATTTGAACAATCTTGGTAGAGGTCCACTAGATGAAGCTGCATACCAAATATCAAAGACATGGGCCTTGCAGTTTCAGAGAAGAAGATTTTTTAAAGATTTTCCCTTATAAGCCTATGTAAAACCAAAGGGCCCCAGGACAGGGGGACCTTTTGGCCCCAGCACTATAATTTGAACAATCTTGGTAGGGGTCCACTAGATGAAGACCTGGGCCTCTCGGTTTCAGAGAAGAAGATTTTTAAAGATTTTCCAAATATAACCCGATGTAAAACCAATGGGCCCCGGAGCGGGGGCATTTTTGGCCCCAGCACTATAATTTGAACAATCTTGGTGAGGTCCACTAGATGAAGCTCCATACTAAATATCAAAGACCTGGGCCTTGCAGTCTGGGGTGGGGGCATTTTTGGCCCCAGCACTATAATTTGAACAATTTTGGTAGGGGTCCACTAGATGAAGCTTCATACCAAATATCATAGACCTGGGCCTTACAGTTTCAGAGAAGAAGATTTTTAAAGATTTTCCCTATATAATCCTATGTAAAACTAAAGGGACCCTGGGCGGGGGCATTTTTGGCCCAAGCACTATCATTTGAACAATCTTGGTATGGGTCTATTAGATGAAGCTTCATACCAAATATCAAAGACCTGGGCCTTGTGGTTTCAGAGAAGAAGATTTTTAAAGATTTTCCCTATATAAGCCCATGTAACCAAAGGGCCCCCGGTGCGGGGGCATTTTTGGCCCCAGCACTATAATTTGAACAAACTTGGTAGGGGTCCACTAGATGAAGCTTCATACCAAATATCAAAGACCTTGGCCTTATGGTTTCAGAGAAGAAGATTTTTAAAGATTTTCCCTATAAAAGCGCATGTAAAACCAAAGGGCCCCGGAGCAGGGGCATTTTTGAACAATTTTGGTAGGGGTCCACTAGATGAAGATTCATACCAAATATCAAAGACCTGGGCTTTGTGTTTTCAGAGAAGAAAATTTTTAAAGATTTTCCCTATATAAGCCCATGTAAAACCAAAGGGCCGCGGGGCTAGGGCAGTTTTGGCCTCAGCACTATAATTTGAACAATCTTGGTAGGGGTCCACTAGATGAAGCTTAATACCAAATTTCAAAGACCTGGGCCTTGTGGTTTCAGAGAAGAAGATTTTTTAAGTTTTTGGTGAAAAAAATCTATTTTTGGCTCTTATGACCTAGATGTGCAAGGGAAAGGAACCATATGAAAGGGGACCACCTAAGGATAATTCCTGTGAAGTTTGGTCAAAATCCAATCAGTGGTTTAGGAGACGATGTCATTTGAAGAAATTGTTTACGGACGCACAGACAGACGCACTGATAAACGCACGGACGGACGCACTGACGCACGGACGGACGTTCTCACGGATGTATACTTATGTGGCTATTTTTGGCAGGATCGATACTTTTAGCCACAGAAAAGAAGTATTTTCGGTGTCTAATGGAATAAATCCCATTGACTTACATTGATTCTGTCCATTTACATAGCCACCTAACTATACATTTGTTAGTGCGGACAAACGCACGACGGACGAAAAGTGATCCCAAAAGCTCACCTCGTCACTACTTGACGGTGAGCTAAAAAATGGAGACGGACTGGCAAACAGTGTAGACCCTAATCAGACTGCTCCTTCAGGAGCTGTCTATTCTGGATCTGCACTGTTTGCGAAGGCCTGTCTGTCCCAATACTTTGGATCATTAAGGTATCTGATTTTACATATCTTACTCATTAGGAGCAGATGTCATTTCAAAAGCATTTTTTCGCATGTTTTTCACAGAAAATAAGGCCTGACAGCGATAACACATGAATCACAGAAGAATCATATGTAATGTAGAGCCTTATTTTCTCTATACATTACGATAACACATCCATGTGATATATTTCATTTTTCAAACCTCAAAAAAAAAGTATTTTTTTCTGATGAATCTCTGTGATATTTTCCTTATTTCTGCTCCAAACATAGGTTTTGGGTGCTTGTTAGAACCGCCTCATTGAGGCGGTTCCAACGAGTACCCACAACATATGTCTTGGAGCAGAAATAAGGAAAATAACTATTTCTGCTCCAAACATAGGTTTTGGGTGCTTGTTAGAACCGCCTCATTGAGGCGGTTCTAAGGAGTACCCACAACATATGTCTTGGAGCAGAAATAAGGAAAATAACGTTTACCCCTTAAACCCCAGTTTTCTGTATACAGTCTAACCTGTCTACAAAGACCATTTAAGGGAAAGAAGAAATATGGTCTTTGTCCACAGGTGGTCTTTATTCAGAGGGTCAGTTTTGCATCAACTGCTCTACCTATCTAAGACAAGGATTACTTCACAGCATTCATGCAGATGTACTGGATAATCGCAGTTTATATACCTGAATTATTCACAGATTAAATCCCCTAAAGGTAACATTATGTCAGGTTTTAATAATGAATCACTAAAAAAAAATAATTTGGCTCATTAAAGGATGTCTTCAAACAATTAATTGTCCAATTAAAACTTTGGTCAATGCTATTCAAAGCGCAAAGTGGTCTTTGTTCAGGGTAAAACTATACATTTGGAAAGGATTTTGACTGTCCTCTGGTCCTAGTGCACAGGTGGTCTCTGTTGACAGGTGCATTATATAGTATAATTAGATGGGGGGAATTGGAAGTGGTGTTTGTAGACAGGTGGTCTTTGTTCACAGGTGGTCTTTAAGACAGGTTTGACTGTATAAAGTGGGGTTTAGGGGGTATTTATTTCACCGACTTGTTCATGTGATGAAAACAAGGAAAAACTAGACTTGTTTTCTGAGAAACAGATGTCCCCCTACCACATACCCCTTTCAAAACAAGCTTAATTTAACAGCACTGCTGTGACCTTGAAAACATGAGGGCCAAGAGGGCCCTGATTCACTCACCTGAGTGTCATTGTCTATAGTACATTCTATTTTTAGCTCTGGTGGCAATCTTAAAAGAAATTGTCACATATGACATTCTGTGGAAAATGATTTATGATTTGGAGCATTTTGTCCCTTTTCCACAACTCCTTTAATAAGTTCAATAACATATGAGCACAAATGCAAGATTCTAATCATCATATGACATTTAAAACGCATTTTATTCACAATGTATTTTTTTAGAAAGATGTCAAACTCTGCCATTAGTAAATGACATGTCGTTAAGAATGTCTTTTGTAACGTTTGTTTGTTTTGTTTGATTTGAGGTTTAAAGTCCCCGTCAACTCTGTAAAGGTCATTTTGGAGACGTTGCTTCCAATTTTGTGGGACTTTAACCCGACACTGAGATGAAATGACATCTCAAGCCCTGTCGCCCAATGAAACCAATAGGGTTTATTAGCATGGACGGTCTGCCTCGCACCGCGGTTCCTGGACAGGCTTAGATCCTCTAAGCGGTTTACAAGAACTAGTGTGCGGCCGGATTCAGCTCTGCCTGGAAGCATCATGCAGCCCATATATTTTTTCAAGCCCCTATGGGCGGGGGCTTTCATTTGTAACGTTACAGAGCATGTATAATTTGCATATTTAATCAACTAGTAGATTATCAAATTTATTACATGGCGCTATTACATTCTCAGAAGTGACGTCAAATGATAAATGACGTTATGACACTGCATTAACACTCCTCATTAGGAGATAAAAAAATATGTAAATAAAGTATCAAGTTTTCATAAATACAGTGTATGTAACCTCCATTAAAAGAGCCATCCTCGTAAAACTCCATGACTGGCTGTTTAAGGGAGGTGGCTGTTCAACAGAGGGAAATGTTTGGGATGATGTATGGATTGTTATCGATAGACGTAAAATGGTGATTACTGAAGACAGCTCAACATGGATGTACTAGAAGCAAAATAAATGATGTAGAGATGTCGTCTGAAACCTCTCCATTATTTATGTTTCATTTCAATTGCTTATAATACGAACATCACAATGGTAATTATGGGAAAAATAAATTTTCAAATAAATATACTGAACCGAAAAAGAAACACAACTTTTTAACCCAAAAGATTTTCATGCAACCATCAGGTTGACTGAAAATCATTTTGCGATTTACTTTCATACTTTTTAAACTTTCTTATGCAGAAAACATTTGGGTGATATCTGTACAGTTTAACGCTCCACTTGGCAATTTGCTGTTTTCAACATTTACTCAAGCAGTACATTCAATGTATACAGTAACCTCATCATATTGGCATATTGTGTTACTTGGAGTTTAGGTTTCAAAAGTCCGGTTAAATTTCTCTATGGAATATGGTACGTTTGACGCAAGATCAACATAACGTAGCGGTCCAAATGCTTCTATGTGGAAATAGAAAAAAAATCGAAAAATAGGCCTGCCGCCCCTTATATGACAAATGAACTTGCCCAACATATAGCAACGGAAGAGTCGACTAGCATACAATGCATTACGGTAACAACAGACCCATGCGACATAGTGCATTTTTTCACATCTCCTAAATGGCTACTTTTCTAATGAAAATCTGTGCTGTTTTTGTTATTTTTACTTCAAACATAGGTTGTGGGTACTCCTTAGAACAGTACCCACAACCTTTGTCTTGCAGCAGAAATTAGAAAAATAATGTATACCCACATAAACCCAAGTTTTCCCTATATAAAGTGGGGTTTAGGGGGGGGGGTGTTCATTTCACGGACATGTTCAGGTGATGGGGTTAAAGGATTCTAGTCACTGATGTTTGACAGTATCATAAAGGTCATCTGTTCAGTGTAAAATAAACTTACCACAGTTTGATAATTGACTTGAATCACTTCATCATCTTTTTCTATTTTACCACATAAATCAGCTGGTGACTGTAAGAAAGAAAGAAAGTAATGATAGTATTTGGTGGGTCAACTGTCTCTGAGTGTATATTTGAACAAGAGCTGTCACTATAGGTGACCAATGCCCCCCGTGGGAGCCAATTTCTGAGTTTTTGCAAAATATACGATTAAGTATGACAAGGCTGTTTAACTGGTTGTTTTTCGTACTCGTCATTAGTGTCAAAATTGAGTACTCTCCCTTGTCCCGATGCACATACGAACAGTGTAGATCCTAAAACGATGGCTCATGACCAGCTTTCTAGGCAGAACCTAAACTGTTTCAATCAATACGAGGGACTACTGTATGACGTATAGCATGTACTGCTCACCAAAGTGATATAAGCATTGCATTCACAAGTGGGGAACCAGTCCATTTAAGTATATATCTATTTTTAGATTATTTGGATACCCAAATTTGCAGGAATTTAAGAGACAACAAAACACGTGAGAAATCTTTTATAATCGCTTACTTCGACAAGCTCCATTACTTTCATAAAATTTTTTAAAAAACTCAATAGGTTGTGCATATAAGTGCTATTACTCTAGTATAACCAACAATATCAAGCACATCACGGCAAATAATGGGCTCCGACATGCATGTGACGTCACACTTTGGTTATCTCGTACTGTGGATACGAGCGTCGACTGTATAATCATACCATATATGAACTAAATCCATCAAATTGTCTAGAAAATATGAGTTCTTAAAAACTTCAACATTTCTTAGTCTACAACCTTGACCTTGACATGGAACTTTTGATCTGTGTATCATGATTCCAAATATGAAGCATATCTATTATATGGTTTGAACAAGATGTGTTTGTGAAACACTGATGCCCCCGGACAGCGCCAATGTTAATGTTTTTAAAAATTTTGAAAACAAGATGTGTTTGTGAAACACGAACATGTCCCCGGGCATGGTCATTTTTTATTCAAAGTTGCTCACAGTTCAAGATTTTTGTTTGTGTGGGAAGCTCTTGACACAAGAAACTTACATGCCAAATATGAAAGCTCTATCTTAAACGGTTCAAAAGTTATGAACAATAATAATTTTTTTCTTTAAAGTAGGTCAAGGTCACAGGTAAAAAAAAATTGCATGAATGTAAAGTTCTTGTCACAAGGAACCTACATGCCAAATATTAAGGCTCTATCTTAAACGGTTCAAAAGTTATGAACAGTTTTATTTTTTCTTTTAAGTAGGTCAAAGGTCAAGGTCATTGTCCAAACATTTTGCATGAATGAAAAGCTCTAATCACAGGGAACCTACATGCCAAATATGAAAGCTCTATCCCAAACGGTTCGAAAGTTATGACAAAAAATGTTTATTTTTTTAAGTAGGTCAAAGTCACAGGTCAAAATTTTTGCATGACTGTAAAGCGTTTGTCACAAGGAACCTACATGCTAAATATGAAGGCTGTATCTCAAACGGTTCAAAAGTTATGAATAATTTTAACTTTTTCTTTTATGTAGGTCAAAGGTCAAGGTCGTAGGTCAAATTTTTTTGTGTGAATGTAAAGCTCTTGTCACAAGGAACCTACATGCAAAATATGAAGGCTCTATCTCAAACCGTTCAAAAGTTACGACCAAAATGTTAATTTTAATTTTAAGTAGGTCAAAGGTCAAGGTCACAGGTCAAAATTCTTTGCATGAATGTAAAGCTTTTATCACAAGGAACATACATGCTAAATATGAAGGCTGTATCTCAAACGGTTCAAAAGTTATGAAGGCTGTATCTCAAACGGTTCAAAAGTTATGACCAATGTTAACTTTTTCTTTTATGTAGGTCAAAGGTCAAGGTCACAGGTCAAATTTTTTGTGTGAATGTAAAGCTCTTGTCACAAGGAACCTACATGCAAAATATGAAGGCTCTATCTCAAACCGTTAAAAAGTTATGACCAAAATGTTATTTTTTTATTTTAAGTAGGTCAAAGGTCAAGGTCAAGGTTACAGGTCAAATTGTTTGCATGAATGTAAAGCTTTTGTCACAAGGAACATACATGCTAAATATGAAGGCTGTATCTCAAGTGGTTCAAAAGTTATGACCAATGTTATTTTTTTTCTTTTAAGTAGGTCAAAGGTCAAGGTCAAATTTTTTTGCATGAATGTGAAGGTCTTGTCACGAGGAACCTACACGCAAAATATGAAGGCTCTATCTCAAACCGTTCAAAAGTTATGACCAAAATATTATTTTTTTATTTGAAGTAGGTCAAAGGTCAAGGTCAAGGTCACAGGTCAAATTTTTTTGCATGAATGTAAAGCTTTTGTCACAAGGAACATACATGCTAAATATGAAGGCTGTATCTCAAGTGGTTCAAAAGTTATGACCAATGTTATTTTTTTTCTTTTAAGTAGGTCAAAGGTCAAGGTCAAGGTCAAAGGTCAAATTTTTTTGCATGAATGTGAAGGTCTTGTCACAAGGAACCTTCAGGCCAAATATGAAAGCTCTATCTCAAACCGTTCAAAAGTTATGGCCAACGTTAAAGTTGTCCACGTACAAACCAACAAACCTACAAACCAACAAACAAACAAACAGACAGGGCAAAAACAATATGTCCCCGCTATCGCTACCGGGGACATAAAAATAGGTCAAAGGTCAAGTTCAAGGTCACGAGATCAAAAATTATGGTACCACTGGAAAGGTCTTGTGATAAGGTATAAACATGTGAAATATGAAAGCTCTATCTATTACCATTCAAAAGTTATGCCCAATGTTAAGGTTTTTGTAGACAGACAAACGGACAAACAGACAAACGGACAAAGGGACAAACAGACAGACAGGCCAAAAACTATATGCCCCCGAATCTCTTAGATTCGGGGGGCATAAAAATATGAGCTCTAAATACATTAAACATCAAAAATTACAAAGTATGTGACTTTGACCTCGAGGTTAGGGGCAGGCGTATGGCTAAATTAACCCTTGGACCTGTTACTATTATCATACCAAATATGACCAGAATCCATTATATAGTTTGAAAAATATCAGCTCTTAACATACTTCAAATTTAAAAAATTTGTGTCTGTGACCTTCACCTTGAGGTCATGTGCATGAGTGGGGTATTGTTGGCTATCACTTTGAATCTGTATCTATCATTGCACCAAATATAGCCACAATCCATCATATGGTTTGGCGAACATGAACTTTCAAATTAACATTAAAATTTTCTAAGTCTGTGACCTTGACCTTGAAGTCTTATGCATGGTTGGGGATACTGCCAACTAAACATGAGGATCTGTATCTATCACCATATTTAAACTTAAACCATCATATTATTTGGAAAATACGAGCTCTTTAAAACTTATAAAATTAAAAATTTCTAAGTCTGTGACCTTGTTTTTGTTTGTTGGTATTGGAGTTTAACGGTCCAGACAACACTATTTTAGGTCATTTTTGAGCCGGTCAGTTTACCTATCCACACCATCCTTGGCAGGCTTATATGTAAGCGGTTAACCAGTACAGTGCACATTCTTTTGCCAGAACCTGACAACTGGCTTTCTTGAATCAGTGGAAAGGAGAGAATGACAATAGAAAATATTTCATAATCAATCTCCAAGAAAGAATGTTGCCGACCCTGGCAGGTATCGAACCCGAGTCCTCCTGATCACCAGTCAGATGTGCATCTGATTGAGCTACCGAGGCCGGCTTCTGTGACCTTGACCTTGAAGTCTTAGGCATGGGTGGGGGTATTGCCAAATAAACCTGTGGACCTATATCTATCACCATAGCAAAGGGGGTCTTTCAAGGTACAGGAAATTTGCATTGGTTTCTGCCCACGCTTGGACTTTGATGAAATTATGCACAATAATTGCCTTGGGTATAACCATTATAGTTACGATGCATTCACTTTTAAATTTTATTTCCGTTGTAAATTTATTACATATTTTATGAAGTCTCTATCACAACAGAGAGTACTCTCATATAAACTTGTCTACAGTATTCAGAGTTTCATATATCTACTGCTGCTATGTTTTATGAATTAAAGCCATAATTGGTGAGTTAGTTGATACTATGAATGACCTCATATGTCTAGTAATAGTGGCTGGGCATTCAGTTTTCTTTGATTGTGTCCCCATATTTCAGCTCCTATTTTGGTATTCATTAAAATTTTATATGCATTTTTACCATGTTCCAATTTTTGTCGACACCATTTTAGCATAAAAACTACCCACATATCTTAGGAACATGTTGATGAATTTTGATGGAAATTGAGGGCCAGTAACATTGTGTTTTAACAGACTGAATACTGATAGTCCTGATTCAGCAAAATGTGAAACTATATGATTATCATGTTTTGGTCATGCTGTTTAATAACTCTTTACTATTGCTTTCAATTTGGATGACTATAGTACGATAGTATGGTTTGTGTAAGTAGTTCATAGCATAATGATAAGTATTATTTCAAGACATCCATTTCAGTAACCCCCAGGTATTAGACTTCCTGCCTTGCCGTGGCCCTGGGGGCTCAATTCCCACTGGGCACATTGCCGCTGTGGTCTCTGTGCCCACTGGGAAAAGCTAAAGGAAGTACCACCCGTTTGCCGTGGGTGGTGTCCTGTAAGCCGGAAGAAGGGATCCTGGAGGTTGAGGGTTACCTGAGGTGGCGGTGCTTCAGGTACCCAACACGCCTCTTTGGCCTGGCTTTTCGGTGTAGACGGGTGGCCGTGCGGTCTGGCACGGTCAATCGGCTGGTCGCGCTGAGCCCTAGAGATACCGCTTTGCTTTCTCTTCAACTCTTTTTGTATCTTTCCTGATACCAACCATATGCCCATTTACCTTACCCTTTTCTGTCTTTTTATCTCTAGAAGGCGGTGGCTAAACGGATCAATCGTGTAGGCATTTTGTTTATACGAGTATATCTCACGTGTATCTCTAACACCTGCTAGTTGGATAACCACTCCATTATGGTGTTCCCTTGTAGGGCTCCACGGAGGGCGGAGAGCACTTGGGATGAAACTACAATTTTTTCCTTATGCCTCATGGAAAAAAACATAAACGCAACGCAGCTAAACGTAAAAAAGACGAGGATTCATCCGAAACGGATGAACCAAGTCAACAGTCAAGTCAGCAGTCAAGTCAGCAGTCTAGTCAGCAGTCTGAAACTCAAAAGCTAAACAATTTTCCACGCTTCTTGGTGATAACATCACGTGATGATACACATACGGTGTCAGATTTATCACCTTTTGTGAGTCAGTTGATCTCCTCTTGGAAGTCGAGAGAGAACAGCAGGTCAAAAACCTGCTTGGTACCACAAAGCTCTTCGATCTCAACGTCAAAGTATCGTTGCACAAAACCCTAAATTCATGTAAAGGTGTCATCCGCAGCCCAGAGCTACGCCCGTGCAACGATACCGAGATTGTTGAGAATTTGAGAGATGAAGGCGTCATTGGTGTACGTAACATCCAAGTTCGTAGAGGTGGTGTATTAAAGCCAACAAGTACCTACGTGATGACATTTAATACACCAGTTCTGCCCAAGAAAATAAAAGTTGCATATCTATCTGTCAACGTAGAGGTGTATATACCAAACCCTCTCAGATGTTATCATTGTCAGGTTTTTGGTCACCACGAAAGCAGATGTCAGAAGAAACAACTCTGTCCAAACTGTGGTGAGGAAAAACATGTCGATAACGATCAAAACTGCAAGAATGAGGCCAAATGCGTAAATTGTGGTGACAAGCATGCTGTTTTCTCTCGAGATTGTCCGGCATGGAAAAAAGTAGCATGACTTATGTTTGTTTATTTAACCCTAACTGTCCATTTAAAAAGAAAGGTTTACTCTAGGGAAAATCAATAACACCTGAGATTACTTTTCCTGGACATTAAGTTTTCAGAATTTGTATCTGCATAGGCACTAGCCAATCTTTCTTTTTGTGCAGCCCCTATCAACCAAATCAAATGGCTTCCAAAGCCATTTGAATTTGCTTTTAGAATTCACATGGTCGTACATTTGTCAGTGTTCCAAATCTTATGTGATCACGTGTCCACAATAATTTTGCTGCTTATAAAAAAGCAATGTATGTTGTTAAGCCTAATTTGTTGATTAGAATACCTTTTGATTTAGTGTTTTACTATCTATTATTTTGGATAGATCATAGTGTATAAATGAAAGGAAAATATCAGAAATTCATGATATTTTAATAGTTTCTAAGCTAGATCAGCTCAATATGTATTCATTTTGATTTGTATAATCTCTTTTTTATTACGTAAGTGTTAAGAATTGCCTTTTTGTAAGGTTCTTGGATGATTTCAATAAAATAGTAAATTTTGCAGAAATGACTTACATCCATTAAAGGTGTAAAACTACAGTGTTACCGGTTTCGGATTTTCATGAAATTTGGCTTAGCTAAAGAAGACACATATGGCAAGTTTTCATAGCAAAATGAAATCTTGACAAAGACTAGAACATATTTATCTTAGGGATTGAATTTTGATAATTTTTTAAAATTTTAATTAAAATATGAGATTTTTGATAATTATTTTATCAGAAAATGTAAACTTTAATTAATTCAAAAGGTTTTTCAGTATCAAAAGAATGCCTATGGAGTTCTGCATTCAATCCAAGTCACAGATCTTGAAACTAAATAAAACATAAGATTTAAGACGCACTTATTTAGAGACAGACACCAGCTCATGGAGGGAGTCAGTTAGAGTGGCCTCCTGAGTCCTACTTTGATTTATATAATTTATTAAATACATTTTTATAGGTTGTATATGCTGAGTTATTAATATACAAAGTTTAAAGAAAAAACATGCATGGGCACAAATGAAAGATCCCCTTTAAACCTAATCCATCATATGGTTTGGAAAATATGAGCTCTTTAAAACTTTTAAAACTAAAAATTTCTAAGTCTGTGACATTGACCTTGAGGTCATGGGCCTGGGGGGTTATAGCTGAATATAACTTTGGATCCATATCTATCATCATGCTAAACATGAACTAAATCAATTATAAAAGGTCAGGCTTTACCTGGTACAAATACCTTAACCTGAGTCTTTAACATTAAAAATTTCAGAGTTTGTGACCTTGACCTTGAGGCCATGGGCAAGGGTGGGGGTATTGCTGAATGAAACATTGGACCTATTTCTATCATTATATCAAATATGAACGAAAACCATCAAATGGTTTGGAAGATCTAAGCTTTTAAACAATAGGTTCTACCTGGTGCAAATACCTCAACCTGAATCTTTAACATTAAAAAATTCCAAGTCCCTGACCTTGATCTTGACTTTGGGGGCATGGTTGTGGGTACTGCTGAATATAACATTGGACCTGTATCATTCATCATACCAAAGATGATCCAAATCCAATGACTGGTTTTTGGAAAATATGAGTTCAGGTTCTAACTGGTACAACCTGAGTCCAACAGGATTACATATGAGGGATGTTCGAAATGAATTGCATATTTCTATCTGGAGACTTCAAATTTCAAGTTAGCCCAAAAGTGCTCATTTCATGCCCTCGAAGTACTCCCCGTGGTTAGAAATGCAATGTTTCAGCCGATGTATCCACTTCTTGAAGGTGTCACGGTACGCTGATTTGGGCACAGTAATAAGGTACTGATGAATGGCAGATCCAAGTGCTTGTGGGGACTGGTATTTCCGCCCAGCAAGGAATGATTTCAATTTCGGAAACAAAAAGAAAGCACATGGGGCAAGGTCTGGGGAATACGGGGGGGTGAGGCAAAACAGTTACTTTTTCTTTCTTCAAAAACACTGTAATTATTGGGGAGGTAGAAGACAGACATTTTTAAAACCAGTGGCAGGGCGTCCTTTCTGATAATACTTTTCAGTTTTCTTCAGTACTGCATTTTTGTAGTACCTTGTCCTTTTTCACTGGCACTTTTATTGCAACTCCTTCACCAGAGAAGAAGATTGTATACAAAACCTTCTTTGTACTCAAAGAACCTTTGGCAATTATTGTGCCTTGGCTGTGTTTAGTGGCCCAGATCTTATTGCAAACCTTTCTGACGGGCTCAATGGACCCAGGTTTCATCACCTGTGATGACATTGGCAAACTGCTTTTGTCATATTTTGGAAACATTTGAAGCAGCTTTCTGGCCACTTTAACCCATTGCCTCTTTCCTCATCAGTCAACAGATGTGGTACCCATCTAGCAGAAATCTTACTGACTTTCAAATGCTTCTTCAAAATAAAGTGAACTGTTGATAGTGATATGCCCACCTTTCGTGCAAAATCACGAACTGTAAATCTGGCATTTCCTTCAATGATTTCCTTTATTTTGGAAATGATTTCTTTGAGTGATGCTGATTTTGGCCTACCTGATTTTGGTGCAATTTTTGATGGACTCTACACCAGACTCAGATTTGTTTTATTCCACTGCCAAAGTGTGTCATAAGACGCACAAGAAGGTTCATAAGCAGTAGAAATTTCAGTCATCAGCTGCTTCAAAGAACAACCAAGTTTTGAGTGAGCTTTGATGCATGCCCTTATTTCATCTTTCTTGTCAACGCTTCTACCAACCTTTTTTACTGTAGTGGTCAATGATTAAAATGGCAAATTTTATGTCTTACACTTAGTTTAACGTGTACATTTATAGACCGTTGTGTAGGTATTGACTAACCCTTTACAGGTATTTATTAATTGATTATCCTATATTACACAAGGTCAACCAATATTCAAAAATCATAAATCATGTTTTTAATTGCGTCAATTAATAAAATTGTCATTAATCAAGTAATTTCGTATTGGCCCAGTTACAGGTCCTCGGTCAGCTGTATTGGCCTCGGCCTTCGGCCTCGTGCCAATACAGCAGACCTCGGACCTGTAACTGGGCCAATACGAAATAATTTGATTAATAACATTATAGTATTGGTTTTTATCGTGCCCCACATGGATATCGAGCCAGAGGACAATAAGCTATTCATCTCAAACATCTTTCGTATGTATGTATGTATGTACTCACATTCTTACAGAAAGACGTACATTCATATGCACATACGGAAAACCAAAAAACTGTATAGCCCGGCATCATCTGATGCGGGGTCATAAAAAAGATTTAACAACTAAGGATATCCATAATGATACGGTAGCAACAATTGGGAAAGATGCCCCTTCATATGCTGCAGTGAAATGGTGGGTGGGGGAATTTAAGCACCGCAGACAGAACCTTGAGGATGACCCCCATCCTGGAAGGCCTGTCAGAGTAGCAACCTCAGAAATGGTCAATAAAGTCCATGATGTTGTTATGACTGACTGACGAGTCACAAAAGATATATAGCCAGTAGAGTGGGCATTTAACAGGGAAGAGTAAATTCCATTCTGACAGAGGATCTTACAATGAGAAAGCTTTCAGCCCGATGGGTACCAAGACTTCTGACAGTTGATCAGAAGCACACCAGGTGCACATTATCGCATGCTAATTTTAACATTTGGATGAAGATCTTGCCGACTTTCTTCAGAGATTTGTCACTATGGGTGAAACATGGGTCCATCATTTTACCCATAATGCCAAATAACTATCGAAACATGGCTCACCCCTGCCATAGAAGGCAAAGACTGTTCCATCAGCTAGTAAGGTAATGGCCTCTGTTTTTTGAGATGCAGATGGTATTATGTTGATATATTATCTCCAAAAGGGACAATCAATCAATGGCACAGACTATGCTTCACTTCTGACGCAGTTACGGGAAAATATCAAATGTAAGCGCCACGGAAAACTCACGGAAGGTGTTTTGTTCCATTAGGAAAATTATACTCCTGTTCACAAGTCTGTTATTCCTATGGCTTCCATTCATGATCGTGGCTTTAAATTGATTAAGCATCCGCCTTAATCACCTTATCTCGCTCTGCTCCATCAGACTTCCATCTATTTCCAAAACTGAAAACAGTTATTTCAGGCACCCACTTTCAGTCTGATGATGATGTCACACTTGCAGAACAGCCAAGAAAAGGAGTTCTATAAAAGTGGCATTGAGGCCCTTAAACAAGCTGGCAAAAGTGTATAGATACTGAAGGGATTATGTTGAAAATAATACAGTATGTCCGACAAAATTCAAATCCTTCAATGTGAGGCTCACAACACATCAATCAGCCCTTGTAAACTAATGTTGTGGGTATTCAATAGAAGCCCCTCAGCGAGGTGGTTCTAGTGAATACCAAAAAACATAGGCTTTTATAGAAAATTGACAAAAACTATCCTTCAATTATCACAAAATATTCACCTTATCTGTTGCTATGTCTGAACCTAGAACCCTTAAATTCATATAAGAATTTTACATGGGTGTGAGGGGTGGATAGAAAACTCCGTTCTGAGGGTCAAAGTCAGGCATCACGAGGCTTGCCTTGTGATGACGGACTACGATCCCAAGGGACAAATTTTCTATCCACCCCTCACACCATGTAAGATTATTTTTCTTGCATACCTTTCATTTCTGCTGAGAGTGGTTTCTTAATAATGCAATCACTTAGGCTGCCGATGTCCGCCATATTCTTATGACAATGGTGTGATGTTTAGTGATATCATGTGACATGCTATGACATCAACCTTAACAACGGCACATATGAGGTTGTATTCAACCAGTATATATCAAACACATGAGAATATTCAAATTTTTACCCTGTCCCTTGGTAAGAACATCAGGGTAAGAACAAAATTTCTTGCACACCAGACAAGAAAATCTGTGATTTTACCCTGGGATAGACATTTATGTTCTGACCCTGGTGTTCCGACCCAAAATCGAATATAATCGCGTTTGATAAATGCACAGGTTGAATACGACCTCGTATGCGCCGTCGTTAAGGTTGACGTCATAGCAAGTTACATGACGTCACTAAACATCCCTGCAGTGTCAGCACAATATGGCGAACGTTGGTAACCGAAGTGACTGCAGCATTAAAAATCCGAGCTAATAAATGGAAGGTATGCAAGAAAAAGAATCCTACACACCCATATAAGAGTCTTATATTATTTTCATTGAGCTCTATAAAGCCTCGTGATGCCGGACAGTGACCCTCAGGACGGATTTTCATCCACCCCTCACACCCATATAAGATACTTATATTCTACCCCAAGCTAAAACTATGGAAAACTACAGATTTCCTTATCTGGTGTGCAAGAAAGTACTTTCAGCAAACAGTGCATTCTGCAGCATCTGATTTGGGTATACAAAGTCTGGGTCTACACTTTTTGCCAATGTCTAATTTCAGAACCGCAGACAAATATGGGTTAACCAGCACAAAAATGAAAAACATGATCTGGTCTGGTACTTACAAGACCTTTCTTGCACACCAGACAGGGAAATCTGTGATTTTACCCAAGGATAGAAATTTATGTTCTGACTCTGGTGTTCTGACCCAAAATCGAATATAATTGCGTGTTTGATAAATGCACTGGTTGATTACCACCTCGTATATGCAGTCGTTAAGGTTGACGTCACAACACGTTACGTGACGTCACTAAACATTCCTGCAGTGTCAACACACTATGGCGGACGTTGGTAAGAAATGGAAGGTATGCAAGAAAAAGAATCCTATATGGATGTGAGGGGGGGGATAGAAAAATCCGTCCCTCGGGACGGATTTTTCCATCCACCCCTCACACCCATATAAGAGTCTTATATTATTTTCATTGAGCTCTATAAAATTCAAGAAGTACAATTGGCAGTTTCTGGCAAAAAAATGTGCACTGTACTGGTAAACTGCTAATGTATAAGCCTGCCAAGGAAATGTTTGGTCAGAAAAACTGATTGGCTTGATATACATATAACCTAAAATAGTGTTGACTGTGCCAAAGGACTCCAAACAAACAGTTTTTAATTTTAACTTTGTTGGTCAGCAGTAGTCAGGTGAACATCAGCAGTATAATTAACCTGTTTACATGTCTGAACCACCAGCACCCTTTCTGAGCCCCAGAACCACCTAAAATCTGCATTTCCCATCCCTAGATAGTTATGTTTGGGTTAGGATAAGTTGTCCTAAAAGTGGCCTGTTTTTTCGTGCGGTGCCCCACTAAAAATATACCTTTATGAAATAAATTTGGGGTATGGCCCAGCCGGCCGCAGAAATGAAATCTGAGGGTGTCTGGGGTCAAAACCCCTTGAAATTGATGCTGGCAAAACATGCTGCAGACAGTGAAAATTGCCAGTGCCAAACCCCTTAAATGTTGCCTTGACAGCAGTGTGAAGATTAAGATTTGGTCAAAAATGCCTGTGAAATCACAACTGACAACTTTGAGATGCCCCCTCGCTACCATGGCAACAATGATTTAGCCTAGAAAGCTACTGCCCAGTGAACATTCATACTGAATTTGGTCTAAAAAGACCATTCATAATGAAATAATGGATATATGAAAAGTAGAAGTGGAGGCAATGATCAGGAATCGATACAATTAACCCACAGCTCCCATCAGAGACACAAAAGGGAAAGAAACACAAACATGAACAAGAGGGCCCACAGGGCCCTGGTTCGCTCAACTGTGTGTCACTGTCTCGAGTATATTCTATTTTTAGCTATGGTGGCCATCTTCTTCAACAGCAGAGTGATTTTAGCTTATTTGGTAGGGAGTAACCTAGGCAACATTCCTGTGACGTTTGAATCAAATTGGCCTTAGGGTTTAGGAGGGGTTCACTTTTAAATCAGATTTACAATATTTTTCTATTTTTAGCTCCGGTGGCCATTTTTTTCATCAGAGTGGGATTGTTTTAGCCTTTTTGGTAATGGATCATCTAAGCAACATTACTTCGAAGTTTGAATGAAATTGGCCCAAGGGTACAGAAGGAATTGTCGTTTGAAGTTTTTTTTTTATTTTTAGCTCTGGCAGCCATCTTGTTCACTGGAGTGGAATGAGTTTTAATTATTTTGGTAGGGAGTCACCTAGGCAACATTCCTGTGAAGTTTTAAATCCAATTGGCCCAAAGGTTTAGAAAGAGTTCGCATTTGAAGCAAATTTACAATGTTTTTCTATTTTTAGCTCTGGCGACCATTTGTTAATCGTTATGCTATTTTCCTAGAGGGTCATCTACACAACATTCCACTGAAGTTTAGAAGCCTTCATTGTGAAGTGGTCATGCTACTTGCCTTGTAAACCAGGGGTAGCAGGATCAATCCCAGGAATCTCCAGACTTTCAGATTGGTCTTTAAACAGAGGTCCCATCACTGTATGACCTTAGCTGTTGATGAGACTTCAACTCAAACACGCACTCCTATGAAGGAACCTATATGCCAAATATGAAGGCTGTATCTTAAATGCTCCAAAAGTTATGACAAAGTAGGTCAAAGGACAAGGTCATGGGTCAAAAGTTTTGAATGGTTGAGAAAACCTTGTCACAAGGAACATACATGCCAAATATAAAGGCTCTATCTCATATGGTTCAAAAGTTATGATAATGTAGGTCACAGGTCAATGTCACAGTTCAAATCTTTATATGAGTGGGAAGCCCTTGTCACAAGGAACCCACATGCCAAATATGAAGGCTCTATCTCAAACAGTTCAAAAGTTATGACAAAATAACCTACTGATCTACTTTTTGATTTGACATGACCCATATTCGAACTTAACTGAGATATTGTCCAGATGATCATTCTGAGCAAGTTTTATGATGATTTGTCTAAAACTGTGGCCTCTTTTCAATGATTTGACCTGCTGACCTCCTTTTTGACCTGACATGACCCATATTCAACTTGACCCAGATATTGATTGTCAAGATGATCATTCTGAGCAAGTTTGATGATGATCAGACCAAAACTGGGGTCTCTAGTGTGCCCACAAGGTTTTTCAACAATCTGACCTACTGACCTACTTATTGGCCAGATATGACCCATATTTGAAATTTACTGAGATATTGTCAAATGATCATTTTTAGCAAGTTTGATGATGATCAGACCAAAACTGTGGCCTCTAGTGTGTTCAGAGGGTTTTTCTATGATTTTATCTACTGACCTACTTTTTGGACCGACATGACCCATATTCCAACATGACTCAGATATTGTCAAGATGATCATTCTGGGCATGTTTGATGATGATCGGACCTAATCTGTGGCCTCTAGTGTGTTCAGAGGGTTTTTCTATGATTTTATCTACTGACCTACTTTTTTGACCTGAAAAGACCCATATTCGAACTTGACCGAGATATTGTCAAGACTATCATTCTGAGCAAGTCTGATGATAATTGGACCAAAAATGTGGTCTATAGTATGTTCACAAGGTTTTTCTATGATTTGACCTACTGACCTACTTTTTGACCTGCCATGACCCATATTTCGAACATCACTAAGGTATTATCAAGATGATCATTCTGAGCAGGGCTCGAGAAAATGCCGTTTCCCGGTCCTGGACCGATTTTGGGCTTACTGAACCGATTTTAACTGAAAAAGAAGACTAAAAAATCGGTCCATAATTTATTAAAATTTTAAAAAAAAATCGGTTCGAAAATTTTCGCCAAGCCGTTATTTTGTAAAAACAAACTGACCTTTTTCCATTGACAATCCAAGCAAGTACACAAAAATGCCTGAAGCGCAAGGTGTTACACTGGTTCATTATCTAACTAGGTGAAAATCGGACAAGTCCACGTCGGGGTCTTTGATCTTATCACAGCGAAATTTGATCCGCGTGTCAAAATCATGTAATCTGATCTGTCCACTTGGGTGAGCGCAATTTTACCTGTGTGTCAAAATTATTAATCCGTGAAAACTGGCCTGAGGCGTTATCGGCAAGCTGGCAAGGTGAGAAAATAAGGTCAATAAATGCAGGACATACGCTAGTTTGTTTAGACAAGTCATTAATTTATGGCTTACTATAGAACCGGTATTTGAATATATATATTTTTTTTCACAGGGCGCAATTTTCAATACACACCTGTCATGTCTGAACATTGCGTGTTATGCCTTCAAGGGAAAATGCTTTATTTCACCCATTCTAAATGATATTTTTATTTAAGAATACGCTCCATTGAAACCAATAACATAAACCACGTCATTTGTAGACAAAGCGATTTGTTTCAGGCTTGTGTAATCGTGAAATATGTATTTATATTCTTTTAAACACGGTTCGGCCATGTAAGATTTTCAATGACTCTCGTTCGGCCATGTTTTGTTTCGAGAGTAAAGAATTTTTTTTCGATTTCTTAACCCGTTCAAAACGATTTTTTTAGAAATCACTCTATTAAAATCAATCACTTAAAACAGGTGTGTGGCTGACGTCCTTGACTGCATTGATGTGTATTGTGTAAACGGAAACCGTATGACGTCATTTTCCGACCACGTTGCTGCACGTTGTCGCCATTTGTAAACAAAGCAATTTGGGCAAAATAAAATGCGTGAAATAAGAGAACTATTTTAAAGGTTTTAAAAAGGGGGAAAAAATATAGTGACCATCGAAGTGGTCTTTTACTGCCCCAAGTCGGTTGTTTCCCTTTAGCGGTCTTCAGGTTCTGAGTGACCCGGATATTGGGAAAATGAAGGTAGATGAAATCTGGCGTAGAAAATGAAAGTAGATGAAATCTGAACAATGTGAGCAATAATTGTTGTTTATAATCGAGATACTGGTGCTCATATCCGTTGACAAGTGTAAGAGCAACATCGGTATGTCATTCGTTACGCTAATAACACATTTTGAAATTGAAAATCGCCAACTGAGTTTACGGAAATTACCGAAACCGATCGGCAATTTCCGTAATTTTTTGGCGAAATCTGGCTGGACCGATTTGGATTCTTCAGTTTCTCGAGCCCTGATTCTGAGCAAGTTTGATGATGATTAGACATAAGTTGTTGCCTCTAGTGTGTTCAGAAGGTTTTTCTATGATTTGACCTACTGACCTACTTTTTGACCCGACAACACCCATATTTGAACTTGACTGAGATATTGTCAAGATGATCATTCTGGGCTAGTTTGATGATGATCGGACTAAAACTGTAGCCTCTAGTGTCTTCACAAGGTTTTTTTTTCTGATTTGACCTGCTGACCTACTTTTTGACCCAACATGACCCATATTCGAACTTGACCGAGATATTTTGTGGTGGTACAAAATGTGTGCAAGTTTAGTTAAAATCAAATCATAAATGAAACAGCTATCATGCAGACAAGACCAAAATAGGCAATTTTTGCCCTTTCAGGGGCCGTAACACATGATGGGATATGGCTGGTTCAAGAAAGGAACCCAGATCTCATGGTTGTACAAGTTGTGTGCAAGTCTGGTTAAAATCAAATCATAAATGAAGATGCTATCGTGTGGACAAGACCAAAATAGGCAATTTTTGCCCTTTCAGGGGCCATAACTCCGTAACACATGATGCGATATGGTTGGTTCAAGAAAGGAACCCAGACCTCATGGTGGTACAAGTTGTGGGCCAGTCTGGTTAAAATCAAATCATAAATGAAGATGCTATCGTGCGAACAAGACCAAAATAGGCAATTTTTGCCCTTTCAGGGGCCATAACTCCGTAACAGATGATGGGATCTGGCTGGTTCAAGAAAGGAACCTAGATCTTATGGTGATACAAGTTGTGTGCAAGTCTGGTTAAAATCAAATCATAAATGAAGATGCTATCGTGCGGACAAACAATTGTTTACGGACGCACGCATGCACGGACGCACGCATGGACGACGGACGATGGACAAAATGTGATCACAAAAGCTCACCTTGTCACTACGTGACAGGTGAGCTAAAAACAGACCCTAATGGAAACATCAATAGTGTAAAGCCAAAAGGACAGTTACTTTCCCACAAAATGGCCAATAGGCTATCCAAAACAAGAGGGCCCAGAGGGCCCTGAATCGCTCACCTGAGAATCAGTGTCTCTAGTACATTATTGGCCCAAGGGCTATACTAGTTGAAGCTTCATACCAAATATCAAAAACCTGAGCCTTGTGGTTTCAGAGATTAAGATATTTAAATATATTCCCTATATAAGCCTATGAAAAACCAAAGGGCCCCGGGGATGGGGGCATTTTTGGCCCCAGCGCTATAATTTGAACAATCTTGGTAGAGGTCCACTAGCTGAAGCTTCACACCAAATATCAAAGATCTGAGCCTTGCATTTTCAGAGAAGATTTTTAAAGATTTTCCCTGAATAAGCCTATGTAAAACCATAGGCCCATGGAGCGGGGGCATTTTTGGCCCACGGGCTATAATTTGAACAATCTTGGTAGAGGTCCACTAGCTGAAGCTTCACACCAAATATCAAAGACCTGGGCCTTGCGGTTTCAGAGAAGCAGATTTTAAAGATTTTCCCTATATAAGCCTATGTAAAATCAAAGGCCCCCGGGGCGGGGGCATTTTTAGCCCCAGGGCTATAATTTGAACAATCTTGGTTGTCATCCACTAGATGAAGCTTCACACCAAATATTAAAGATCTGAGCCTTACAGTTTCAGAGAAAAAGATTTTTAAAGATTTTCCCTGTATAAGCCTATGCAAAAACCAAAGGCCCCCAGGGCGGGGGCATTTTTGGCCCTAGGGATATGATTTGAACAATCTTGGTAGAGCTCCACTTGGTGAAGCTTCACACCAAATATCTTGCGGTTTCAGAGAAGAAGATTTTTAAAGGTTTTTTCCTATATAAGCCTATGTAAACTCAAAGGCACCCGAGGCGGGGGCATTTCTGGCCCAAGGGCCAAAATTTGGACAATCTTGGTAGAGGTCCACTAGATGAAGCTTCATACAGTTTCAGAGAAAAAGATTTTTAAAGATTTTCCCTGTATAAGCCAATGTAAAACCAAAGGCCCCCGGGGCGGGGGGATTTTTGACCCTAGGGCTATAATTTGAACAATCTTGGTGGAGGTCCACTAGGTGAAGCTTCACACCAAATATCAAAGACCTGGGCCTTGTGGTGTCAGAGAAGCAGATTTTTAAAGATTTTCCCTATATAAGCATATGTAAACCAAAAGGCCCGTGGAGCGCGGGCATTTTTGGCCCTAGGGCTATAATTTGAACAGTCTTGGTAGAGGTCCACCAGATGAAGCTTCACACCAAATATCAAAGATCTGAGCCTTGCGGTTTCAGAGAAGAAGATTTTTAAAGATTTTCCCTGAATAAGCCTATGTAAAACCAAAGGCCCCCGGGGCAGGGACATTTTTGACCCCAGGGCTATAATTTGAACAATCTTGGTAGAAGTCCACTAGGTGAAGCTTCACACCAAATATCAAAGATCTGGGCCTTGTGGTTTCAGAGAAGAAGATTTTTAAAGATTTTCCCTATATAAGCCTATGTAAACCCAAAGGCCCCTGGGGCAGGGGCATTTCTGGCCCAAGGGCCATAATTTGAACCATCTTGGTAGAGGTCCACTGGATGAAGCTTCATACCAAATATCGAAGACCTGGGCCTTTTGGTTTCAGAGAAGAAGATTTTCAAAGATTTTCCCTGTATAAGCCTATGTAAAACCAAAGCCCCCCGGGCTGGGGGCATTTTTGGCCCTAGGGCTATAATTTTAACAATCTTGGTAGAGGTCCACTAGGTGAAGCTTCACACCAAATATCAAAGACCTGGGCCTTGTGGTTTCAGAGAAGAAGATTTTTAAAGATTTTCCCTATATAAATATGTTCTATAAAAGGGTTATCCTTTGGAAGCAAGGAATACACCACGGAAGTGAAAAATATGGAGTGTACATGTTTTCTGGGCCAGACTAGCTAGTTTCGGCCAATTAGGCCTCATCTGTGACCCTCAGATATTTTCAAATTCCACAATGGAATCAATGATCCCAAAGGACAAGAAAATATAATCTACACTATGATGTAGGGCAGGGAGACGTTTTACCACCGCCACACATTCCCACACACCAGCTGTAGTGAAGTTAAATATGTTCTATAAAAGGGTTAAGCCTATGTAAACCCAAAGGCCCCCGGGGCGGGAGCATTTCTGGCCCAAGGGCCATAATTTGAACAATTTTGGTAGAGGTCCACTAGATGAAGCTTCATACCAAATATCAAAGACCTGGGCCTTGCAGTTTCAGAGAAGAAGATTTTTAAAGTTTTCATTTTAAAAATCTATTTTTAGCTCCTGTGACCTAGATGTGCAATGGACCGGAACCATTTGAACAACTTTGAAAGGGGACCACCTAAGGATCATTCCTGTGAAGTTTGGTTAAAATCCAATCAGTGGTTTAGGAGGAGATGTCATTTGAAGAAAAAGTTTACGCACGCACACACGCACACCCGCACACACACACGCACGACGGACAAAAAGTGATCCCAAAAGCTCACCTTGTCACTAAGTGACAGGTGAGCTAATAAAATAGTATAAGCGACACAAACACCCAAAAACAAACCATAACAAAAATAAACCGCGACAGAGGAACCGCCTTGGAACGGTCAGCGGAAACGAATTTCACTGGGGGGGGGGGCTTAAATCGATTTTACGTGGCCACAATCCTCGCCCTTCCATCGCGATTAAGACAAATGATTTGTTCAGTCAGCTTGAAAACCTCCTAACTCATCAGTGCAAAATCTCCGTGAACACAAAAATCAAACAACCACAGAGATGAAACAACGGTGAAGACTCGACAGCAAGAAACCGCTGTGAAAATCAGCAAAATTCGCAAAGTCTCCATGTGAGAATGGGTTAAATAGGACAGCAACAGGTAAAGGAAAGAGAGACTCACCATATCTTTAACACCACTTATTAGATGAATTCCATAGTAGGAAGACAAAATATGAAGTCCCTGTAAAATAATTATAATGTTATATATATCAATCATTCATCATATTAGTGTATACATTATGAAAACACACCTATTCAAATATATTGACAATTTTACCACCAACAAATGAAAGTTTTCAGATATAAAAATCTGATACCGAGTATTTTCAATATTTCTGCTCAAAACATAAATTGTGGGAACTTGTTAGAACTGCCTCACGAAGGCAGTTCTAATAAGTACCCACAGTCTACGTTTTCAGCAGGAATAAGTAAATAATGAATACCCCTGTAAACACCAGTTTTACTATATAAAAGTGGCCATCAAAATTATGTAGAAACAAACAGAAGAGTAAATAGAGAGATAAACAAGAGTTGTCGCATGACAGCATAGCTCGCCTGTTTCGCAACTTCAAGATATAAGGTAAAATTTATGACCCATGAAATATAGGTAACACTCACCTAGATATATTTGAGATCAATAATCAGGTCACATGGAACATATATTCCAGATATTACATTTCAGATCAAATTGTGTCTGAATTATAAGGCAAAATCAATGAACCATGAAAATAGGTCACAAGGACCTAGATATACTTCTATGTCAATCATCGAGTCACATGGAACTAATAATCCAGGTGGAACATTTCTCCATCAAATGGTATAAGATAATAGGCAAAATCACTGAAACATGAAATATAGGTCACACTGACCTAGGTATAATTCAAGTTCAATCATGGGGTCACATGGAATAAATAATCCAGGTATGACATTTCTCCATCAAATAGTGTTCAAGATAATAGGCAAAATCACTGAACCTTGAAATATAGGTCACACTGAGCTGGATATATTTTGCGGTCAATTATCGGGTCACATGGAACTAATAATCCAGGTATGACATTTCTCTATCAAATAGTATTCAAGATAATAGGCAAAATCACTGAACCATGAAATATAGGTCATACTGACCTAGATATAGTTTGAGGTCAATAATGGGGTCACATGCAACTTATAACCCAGGTATAACATTTCTCCATCAAATAGTATTCAAGATAATAGACAAAATCACTGGACCATGAAATGTAGGTCACCATGACTTAGATATATTTTGCGGTCAATTATCAGGTCACATGGAAATAATAATCCAGGTATGACATTTCTCCATCAAATAGTATTTGAGATAAAAGGCAAAATCGCTGAACCATGAAATATAGGTCACAGTGATCTAGATATATTCTGAGGTCCATCGTGGAGTAACATGGAACTAATATCCCAGGTATGGCATTTCTCCAACAAATAGGCTTCAAGATATAAGGCAAAATCACTGGACCGTGAAATGTCAAAGTCACCAGATCAAGGTACCTACAAAGTCAGAAGGTCAGGGAGATGTTTCATGTAAGGTTTGATGGTAGCTGAGGTTTGTAGTTGACTTAAATAAAAACTTAGACGTAAATGTCGAACTTCGACGTAAATATTAACAGACGGACGGATGGACAAACGCACAGATGCACAGTCACAGGGTCAAGATGCTTGCCTAGTCAGGAGCTCAGATAGATGTTTCATGAAAGGTTTGATGGTTGTTTAGTTTTATAGTTGATTACAATACAAACTTCGACATAAATGTCAAACTTCGACATTATGATTGAATTCACTGGAGCGCAAAATATAGGTCAAAGTAACCAGATTAAGGTACCTACAAAGTCAGAAGGTCAGGGAGATGTTTCATGTAAGGTTTGATGGTAGCTGAGGTTTGTAGTTGAAACTTTGACGTAAATGTAGAACTTTGACGTAAATATTAACAGACAGATGGATGGACAAACGGACAAACACACAATCACCGGGTCAAGATGCTTGCCTAGTCAGGAGTTCAGGGAGATGTTTCATGAAAGGTTTGATGGTTGTTTAGTTAACTTTTAGAGTTGATTACAATACAAACTTCGACATAAATGTCGAACTTCGACATTATGATCAAATTCACTGGAGCGCAAAAAATAGGTCAGAGTCACCAGGTCAAGTTGCCTACACAGTCACAAGGCCATGGAGAAGTTTCATGTAAGGTTTGATGGTAGCTGAGGTTTGTAGTTGATAATAAAAAACTTTGACGTAAATGTCGAACTTCGACGTAAATGTTAACAGACGAACGGATGGACGCACGGACAAATGGATGCACGGACGAAAAGCGGACGCCAATGTCGCACCCTGCTACAAGCAGGTGTGACAAAAAAATGAAAAATGTTGATGGACAGATAGTCAGATGGACAGATAGATGGATGGATGGACGGACGGACATTACTATAGGGCAACTGTCAATAACTATAGGAAGTTTCATTTCAAAATCTATAGCGGTTTTAAAATAAAGATGAAAAAAAAGACGAAAAAGCTGAAGTTTTAAGTTTTTCAAAGGGCCATAACTCTGAGAGTATTAAAGCTACAGTTATGTAACTTGCCATAAAATTGTGTAATGATAATGAGACCATATATTTAAAGTTTGAAGTTGATAGGTTTGAAGGTTTATAAGTTATTAAGAAAAAAACATAAAAATGTGGACACTTTTAAGTTTTTCAAAGGGCCATAACTCTGAGAGTATTGTAGCTAGAGTTACGTAACTTGCCATGAAATTGTGTAATGATATTGTGACCTTATATTTAAAGTTTGAAGTTGATGCGTCTGAGGGTTTGTAAGTTATTAAGAAAAACATAAACAAGAGGACCAAGCTAGCTTGGTCCTGTATCGCTCACCTGAGCTAACAGATTCAAAGTTTAAGGAAGTGCCAACCTTTACTGAAGGCTTTATAGGAGGACATGGTGATGACAGGGTAAGCATTTTCTGAAAATCAAGTAGAATGTAACTCTATGATAAACAGGCTGACCTCACCGGTTTTCAAACTCATTCAAGCTTTTATTCCTGACTTGCTAAGAAGATCCGATCTAAACTGAAGTGGCTATGGTGATGACAAGTTCAAAAACAAGTTTTCAAACTCCTCCAAGCTTTCTGCCTGACTTCCTTGTTTGTAAGTTTCATGAAGATCCGTTCAAAACTAAAGGGGCAGCAGTGATGACAATGTCAACAAGAGGACCAAGCTGGTCCTGTATCGCTCACCTGAGCTAACAGATTCAAAGTTTCAGGAAGTGCCAAGTAGAATGTAACTCTATGATAAATAGGCTGACCTCACCAGTTTTCAAACTCATTCAAGCTTTTATTCCTGACTTGCTAAGAAGATCCGATATAAACAGATGGGGTTATGGTGATAACAAGTTAAAAAATAAGCAATTAACTGCTGCAATCAACAAATGTTACTCTGTGACAAATAGGCAAACCTCACGAGTGTTCAAACTCCTCCGAGCTTTTCTGCCTGACTTATTTGTTTGTAAGTTTCACAAAGATCTGATCAAAACTGAAGGGGGAAGCAGTGCTAACAAGGTCTAAAATAGGCATTTTAAGCAATCAAAGGCATGTAACTCTATGATAAATGTGCTGACTTGACCAGTATTAAAACTCACCCCAGGTTTTATTTCCAGCCACCTTACATATAAGTTTAAGAACGATCCTATCAAAACTGAAGGGGCTACGGTGATGACAAGGTCAAAATTTGGCATTTTTAGCAATCAAAGGGATGTTACTCTAAAATAAATGGGCCGAATTGGCCAGTTTTCGAACTCATCCGAGGTTTTATCCCAAGCCACCTTATATATAAGTTTCAGAAAAATCCGATCAAAACTGAAGGGGCTACGGTGATGACAATGTCAAAAATCAACATTTTCAGCCATCAAAGGGACATAACTCTATGATAAATGGGCTGACTTGGCCTGTTTTCTAACTCATCCGAGATTTTATCCCCAGCCACCTTACATATAAGTTTCAGAAAGATCCGATCAAAACTGAAGGGGCTATGGTGATGACCTGGTCAAAAATCGGCATTTTCAGCAATCAAAGGGACGTAACTCTATGATCAATAGGCCAACTTGGCCGGTATTCGAACTCATCCAAGGTTTTATCCCCAGCCACCTTACATATAAGTTTCAGAAAGATCCGATCAAAACTGAAAGCGCTACGGTGATGACAAGGTCAAAAATCGTCATTTTCAGCAATCAAAGGGACGTTACTCTGTGATAAATGGACCAACTTGGCCGGTTTTCGACCTCATCCAAGTTTTTATCCCCAGCCACCTTACATATAAGTTTAAGAAAGATCCGATCAAAACTGAAGGGGCTATGGTGATGACAAGTTCAAAAATCGGCATTTTCAGCAATCAAATGGACGTAAATCTATGATAAATGGGGCGATTTTCAGCAATCAAAGGGACGTTTCTCTGTGATAAATGGACCAACTTGGCCGGTTTTCTAACTCATCCAAGTTTTTATCCCCAGCCACCTTACATATAAGTTTCAGAAAGATCCGATCAAAACTGAAGGGGCTATGGTGATGACAAGGTCAAAAATCAGCATTTTCAGCAATCAAAGGGACGTAAATCTATGATAAATGGGCCAACTTGGCCGGTATTCGAACTCATCCTAGGTTTTATCCCCAGTCACCTTACATATAAGTTTCAGAAAGATCCAGTCAAAACTGAAGGGGCTACGGTGATGACAAGGTCAAAAATCGATATTTTCAGCCATCAAAGGGACACAACTATATAGTAAATGGGGCGACTTGGCTGGTTTTCTAACTCATCCGAGGTTTTATACCCAGCCACCTTACATATAAGTTTCAGAAAGATCCGATCAAAACTGAAGGGGCTACTGTGATGACAAGGTCAAAAATCAACATTTTCAGCAATCAAAGGGACCTAACTCTATGATAAATAGGCCACCTTGGCCCGTATTCGACCTCATCCAAGGTTTTATCCCCAGCCACCTTACATATAAGTTTCAGAAAGATCCAATCAAAACTGAAAGGGCTACTGTGATGACAAGGTCAAAAATCGTCATTTTCAGCAATCAAAGGGACGTTTCTCTGTGATAATTGGACAAACTTGGCCGGTTTTCGAACTCATCCGAGATTTTATCCCCAGCCACGTTACATATAAGTTTCAGAGAGATTCGATCAAAACTGAAAGGGCTACGGTGATGACAAGGTAAAAAATAGTATTTTCAGCAATCAAAGGGACGTTACTCTAAGATAAATGGGCCGACTTGGTCTGTTTTCGAACTCATCCAAGTTTTTACCCCCAGCCACCTTACATATAAGTTTCAGAAAGATCTGATCAAAACTTAAAGGGCTACGGTGATGACAATGTCAAAAATCAACATTTTCAGCAATCAAAGGGACATTACTCTGTGATAAATGGACCAACTAGGCCGGTTTTCGAACTCATCCAAGTTTTTATCTCCAGCCACCTTACATATAAGTTTCGGAAAGATCCGAACAAAACTGAAGGGGCTACGGTGATGACAATGTCAAAAATCAACATTTTCAGCCATCAAAGGGACATAACTCTATGATAAATGGGCTGACTTGGCCTGTTTTCTAACTCATCCGAGATTTTATCCCCAGCCACCTTACATATAAGTTTCAGAAAGATCCAATCAAAACTGAAGGGGCTATGGTGATGACCTGGTCAAAAATCGGCATTTTCAGCAATCAAAGGGACGTAACTCTATGATCAATACGCCAACTTGGCCGGTATTCGAACTCATCCAAGGTTTTATCCCCAGCCACCTTACAATATAAGTTTCAGAAAGATCCGATCAAAACTGAAAGCGCTACGGTGATGACAAGGTCAAAAATCGTCATTTTCAGCAATCAAAGGGACGTTACTCTGTGATAAATGGACCAACTTGGCCGGTTTTCGACCTCATCCAAGTTTTTATCCCCAGCCACCTTACATATAAGTTTAAGAAAGATCCGATCAAAACTGAAGGGGCTATGGTGATGACAAGTTCAAAAATCGGCATTTTCAGCAATCAAATGGACGTAAATCTATGATAAATGGGGCGATTTTCAGCAATCAAAGGGACGTTTCTCTGTGATAAATGGACCAACTTGGCCGGTTTTCTAACTCATCCAAGTTTTTATCCCCAGCCACCTTACATATAAGTTTCAGAAAGATCCGATCAAAACTGAAGGGGCTATGGTGATGACAAGGTCAAAAATCAGCATTTTCAGCAATCAAAGGGACGTAAATCTATGATAAATGGGCCAACTTGGCCGGTATTCGAACTCATCCTAGGTTTTATCCCCAGTCACCTTACATATAAGTTTCAGAAAGATCCAGTCAAAACTGAAGGGGCTACGGTGATGACAAGGTCAAAAATCGATATTTTCAGCCATCAAAGGGACACAACTATATAGTAAATGGGGCGACTTGGCTGGTTTTCTAACTCATCCGAGGTTTTATACCCAGCCACCTTACATATAAGTTTCAGAAAGATCCGATCAAAACTGAAGGGGCTACTGTGATGACAAGGTCAAAAATCAACATTTTCAGCAATCAAAGGGACCTAACTCTATGATAAATAGGCCACCTTGGCCCGTATTCGACCTCATCCAAGGTTTTATCCCCAGCCACCTTACATATAAGTTTCAGAAAGATCCAATCAAAACTGAAAGGGCTACTGTGATGACAAGGTCAAAAATCGTCATTTTCAGCAATCAAAGGGACGTTTCTCTGTGATAATTGGACAAACTTGGCCGGTTTTCGAACTCATCCGAGCTTTTATCCCCAGCCACGTTACATATAAGTTTCAGAGAGATTCGATCAAAACTGAAAGGGCTACGGTGATGACAAGGTAAAAAATTAGTATTTTCAGCAATCAAAGGGACGTTACTCTAAGATAAATGGGCCGACTTGGTCTGTTTTCGAACTCATCCAAGTTTTTACCCCCAGCCACCTTACATATAAGTTTCAGAAAGATCTGATCAAAACTGAAAGGGCTACGGTGATGACAATGTCAAAAATCAACATTTTCAGCAATCAAAGGGACGTTACTCTGTGATAAATGGACCAACTAGGCCGGTTTTCGAACTCATCCAAGTTTTTATCTCCAGCCACCTTACATATAAGTTTCGGAAAGATCCGAACAAAACTGAAGGGGCTACGGTGATGACAAGGTCAAATATCTGCATTTTCAGCAATCAAAGGGACGTAACTCTATAATCAATAGGCCGAATTGGCCGGTTTTCGAACTCATCCGAGCTTTTATCCCCAGTAACCTTAAATATAAGTTTCAGAAAGATCCGATCAAAACTGAAGGGGCTATTGTGATGACAAGGTCAAAAATCAGCATTTTCAGCAATCAAAGGGACGTAACTCTATCATTAATGGGCCGACTTGGCCGGTTTTCGAACTCATCCGTGCTTTTATCCTCAGCCACCTTACATATAAGTTTCAGAAAGATCCGATCAAAACTGAAGGTGCTACGGTGATGACAAGCATTTTCCATTGTAAGTCTATGGGAAATTGGAATTGCCATAGCAACCAAAGTTTTCAATCAATTTTGATAAAAAGCTAAATTCTTCGTTGCCCCACCCAAGGCATGCTACAGATAAGAAATGATTGAGATCAGCCTGCAGGCTGCAGAGATATAACTGGTCAAAGGTGGTGACGGACAGACGACGGACGGCGGATGACCAGTTATACTAAAAGCTCCCCTGGAGCCTTCGGCCCAGGTGAGCTAAAAATAGGCATTTTCAGCAATCAAAGGCACGTCACTCTATGATAAATGTGCCGACTTGGCCAGTATTCGAACTCACCTGAGGTTTTATTCCCAGCCACCTTACATGTAAGTTTCAGAAAGATCCGATCAGACTTGGCCAGTATTCAAACTCATCCAAGATTTTATTCCCAGCCACCTCACATATAAGTTTCAGAAGCCTCCGTGGTGCAGTGGTGACGCTACTCGCCTTGTAAACCAGGGATCGCAGGATCGATCCCGGGCTTCTCCAGACTTTCGGATGAGTCTTTAAACCGAGGTCCCGTCTCCGTATGACCTAAGCTGTCGGTGGGACGTAAAACTCGAACAATCACTCACATATAAGTTTCAGAAAAATCTGATCGAAACTGAAGGGGCTACGGTGATGACAAGGTCAAAATTTGGCATTTTTAGCAATCAAAGGGATGTTACTCTAAAATAAATGAGCCGACCTGGCCAGTTTTCGAACTCATCCGAGGTTTCATCCCCAGCCACCTTACATATAAGTTTCAGAAAAATCTGATCAAAACTGAAGGGGCTACGGTAATGACAAGGTCAAAAATCAACATTTTTAGCCATCAAAGGGACAGAACTCTACGATAAATTGGCTGACTTGGCCTGTTTTCGAACTCATCCAAGATTTTATCACCAGCCACCTTACATATAAGTTTCAGAAAGATCCGATCAAAACTGAAGGGGCTACTGTGATGACAAGGTCAAAAATCGGCATTTTCAGCAATCAAAGGGACGTAACTCTATGATAAATGGGCCGACTTGGCCGGTATTCCAACTCATCCTAGGTTTTATCTCCATTCACCTTACATATAGGTTTCAGAAAAATTAGATCAAAACTTCAGGGGCTACGGTGATGACAAGGTAAAAAATCGACATTTTCAGCCATCAAAGGGACATAACTATATAGCAAATGGGGCAACTTGGCCGGTTTTCGAACTCATCCGAGGTTTTATCCCCAGCCACCTTACATATAAGTTCCAGAAAGATCCGATCAAAACTGAAGGGGCTACAGTGATGACAAGGTCAAAAATCAACATTTATAGCAATCAAAGGGACCTTACTCTATGATAAATAGGCCAACTTTGCTGGTATGCGAACTCATCCGAGGTTTTATCCCCAGCCACCTTGCATATAAGTTTCAGAAAGATCCGATCAAAACTGAAAGGGCTACGGTGATGACAAGGTCAAAAATCGGCATTTTCATCAATCAAAGGGAGGTTACTCTGTGATAAATGGACCAACTTTGCTGGTTTTCAAACTCATCCGAGATTTTATCCTCAGCTACTTTACATATAAGTTTCAGAAAGATTTGATCAAAACTGAAAGGGCTACAGTGATGACAAGGTCAAAAATCAGCATTTTCAGCAATCAAAGGGACGTTACTCTACGATAAATGGGCCGACTTGGCCTGTTTTCGAACTCATCCGAGATTTTATCCCCAGCCACCTTACATATAAGTTTCAGAAAGATCCGATCAAAACTGAAGGGGCTACGGTGATGACAAGGTCGAAAATCGTCATTTTCAGCAATCAAAGGGGCGTAACTCCATGATAAATCGGCGGACTTGGCCGGTTTTCGAACTCATCCGAGGTTTTATCCCCAGCCACATTACATATAAGTTTCAAATAGATCTGATCAAAACTGAAGGGGCTACGGTGATGACAAGGTCGAAATTGGTATTTTCAGCAATCAAAGGGACGTAACACTATGATAATTGGGCCGACTTGGCCGGTTTTCGAACTCATCCGAGTTTTTATCCCCAGTCACCTTACATATAAGTTTCAAAAAGATCCGATCAAAACTGAAGGCGCTACGGTGATGACAAGCATTTTCCCATAGTAAGTCTATGGGACCTTGTGGTTACCATAGGAACCAAAGTTTTAGAGCGATTTCGAAAAAAAGTTTATGTCATCAATGCCCCACCAGAGGCATGCTATAGATGAGAAATGATTGAGATAGATCAGCCTGCAGGATACAGAGATATAGCTGCTCAAAAGTGTGGACGGATCGGATCTTTCTGAAACTTATATGTAAGGTGGCGGACGACGGAGGACCCACTATACTATAAGCTCCCCTGGAGCCTTCGGCCCAGGTGAGCTAAAAATGTGGACAGACAGAAGGACAGACAGGGTGACTACTATAGGGCACCTGCAAATAAATTTGCGGGGCCCTAATTACACCTCATTGCCTGTTCTAGCAAGTATAATATACAAGACTGGTATTTTTGCTGAAAAATTTGAGTAGTTTTTGCAATGCAATTACACCTCAATGCCAGTTCTAGCAAATACAATATACAAGACTGGTATTTTTGCTGAAAAATGTGAGTAGTTTTTGCAATGCAATTGCACCTCAATGCCTGTTCTAGCAAGTATAATATATAAGACTAGTATTGTTGCAGAAAAATATGAGTATTTTTTGCAATGCAATTGCACCTCAATGTCTGTTCTAGCAAGTGTAATATATAAGACTGGTTTTTTGTGTTTGATTTGAGGTTTAACGTCCCAATCTACACTGTATTACTGAAAAATGTGAGTAGTTATTGCAATGCAATTACACCTCAATGTCTGTTCTGGGAAGTACAATATGTATAACTGGTATCTTTGCTGAATAATGTGCATAGATATTGCAATATAACTGCATCTAAATGACTGTTCTGGTTTTTGCAATGCACCTAAAAACCAGTTCTACCAAGTACAATATATAAGACTGGTATTTACACTGAAAAATATGAGTAGTTTTTGCAATGCGACTGCAACTCAATGCCTGCTCTAGGAAGTACTATACCTAAGACTGATATTTTTGCTGAGAAACTGTGAGCAGCTTTGCAAAAGCTACTCACTTTTATCAAGAAGAAGAATTCCGCTGAAGGCTATGTCGCACCTGTGCACAAAGTCAGTGAACCATGAAAAGTAAGTCAAGGTCAAATAAGGATGCTTGCATTTAAGTTGCCATTCACAGATACAAGTTTGTACCACATATCATTAATGAAGCTCTTATAGCTCTTGAGAAATAAACTTGACCATTAGGGTGAACGCTAGGGCGGTCACAATATTTTACAAAGTCGGTGAACCATGAAATGTAGGTCAACGTCAAATATGGATGCTTGCATGTAAGTTGTCATCCCCAGATACAAGTTTGTACCAAGTATCATTAATGAAGCTCTTATAGTTCTTGAGAAATAAACTTGACCATTAGGGTGAACGCTAGGTGGTCGCAAATGTTGACGCCTTGACAAACGGACGGATGAACGGACGAACGAACAGACGGAAAACCGGGCGCCTATATCGCGCCATGCTAATAGCAGGCGCGACAAAAATGTTAGTGTATCCGGAATGCTGAATGATCAAACTTTTTAAAGACAAGTTAACTAACACCATCACAGGTTTTAAACAACAATGTTAACATTACATGTGCAAAAGTCTATTTTTTACATTTTAGATCACTTACCAGTTCTTCCCCTTGTTTCTTCCTGATGGTTGCCAGCTCCAGTGATGCTGGCTGGACATAGAGGGGATCCAGTGGCCTCTCCGGGGAACCAATAACCAGTTCTTCACAAATGTCTGACAACAGCTTTGTCTGGAATGGTTAACAATTGTACTAGAGGTGCAACAATTAACTGGATTTCTGGTTGGTTCTTGCTAGATGTTTGGTTCAAACTTCAGTTAATTATTACAATTTGTTCTATTTCTAGTCATTGAAAGTGAGATTTCTAGTCTATTGTTTAAGGTGATATGTTTTTAAAGCTTTTTTTTTTCTCATATAATGCCAGTAATCACACTTTATCATATGACGTCGCATCTGAGAGTGTAATAACGCCATGTAATATTTTTGATAATCCACAAGTGGATTAAATATACAAATTAGCTAGATATGTCCCGTAACATTACATATACGACGTCCTTAACGACGTCACGTTTACTAACGGCAGAATTTTGACATTTTTTGTGAACAATTGTGAATAAAATGCGTTTTAAGTATCATTTGATAAATAGAATCTTGCATTCGTGTTCATGTATTATTGAATTTAATAAACTCATTGAGGAAAAGAGATAAAATGCTCGGCACAGCCTTGCATTTTATACCTTTTCCTCAACTTGTTTAATAAATTCAATAATACATGAACATTCATGTAAGATCCTCTATGGCAACAATTTATTAAACTCTTTGAGGAAAAGAGACAAAATGCTCAGCAAAGCCTCACATTTTATCTCTTTTCCTGAACTCAATAAATTCAATAATACATGAACACTCATGTAAGATCCTCTATTAAAAATCTGAAACTGAAAGGTTGGTATCCAAAATTGAACTGAATCAAGCACCTATATCGTTGCTTTGTATTTGAGCCAGCACAGGACAAAACATACAATATGACATGTGTGCCCATCAAAGACTCAGATCAGCCCATGCATCCATATAGTCTAACAAGAGTCTTCTCTTGCTGCATGGAAGAGCATTGGGCCCTTAGCTATCCTTAGAGCGCACAATGAAGACTCTGATCAGACTGCGGGGATGCCCAGGCTGATCTGAGTCTTCATTGGGCGCACCTCTTATTGTAGGTTTTGTCGTGCGCTGGCTCATTTGTTTGTATTGGGAGTTTAATGGCCCAGTCAACACTATTTAAGGTCATTTTTGAGCCAGTCAGTTTACCTATCCTTTTCCTGGGCAGGCTTATATGTAAGCGGTTAACCAGTACTGTGCACATTCTTTCTCCAGAAACTGACAACTGCCCTTCTTGAATCAGTAACTCTAATATTGTCTACAAATCTGAACTGAAATCTCTGAACATCTCCTGACTATGAACTTTTAACCCTTGTCCTGCTGAATATTCATATATGCCACACCCACTACCGATTATCAACCAATCAGTTTACTTGAGGCAAATTATTACAACAAATTCACAATCTGAATGACAAACAATGTAGATCCTGATCAGATGGCTTCTTCAGAAGCCATCTGATCTGGATCTACATTGTTTCAAAGAAAAGGCATATCCGGGCTCAGCAGAACAAGGGTTAAAAATAAAAATTCTGCTTAATTAATTCTGGATACACTGTAACCTCATTATAAGGCTGATCGTTGACACCCGTTTTTTATTTTTTTCATGAATACCATGATTTTTTTAGTCTAAGATCCCCCTGGAAAAAAAATATTCCTATCTAAAACAAGCACATGCGTTTCCCCAGGTATCACAGATGCCATTTTGGTTGAGAATCAAAGTATATGACTTTTGATTGGACAGACAGCCAGACCGGATTTTTGTGCATTTCTCAATATGTATTGAATAAAACAGAATAGATAAACAGACATTTGATAGTGAAGGCAGTTCTCACTTTACCCATTTAGTACCAGAAACCCCAAAACGGGTAGTTGGCAAACAGCGCAGGCCCAGATCAGACGCCGCAGAACGCGGCGTCTGATCAGGGCCTCCCCTGTTTGCTAAAAGTTCAGTCATGTTCCAAATAAATTTTGATGAAAACATATCCTGTCACCCCTTAATTTTGAAATGGACTCCTGCTATATATAAGGAGGAAGATTCCATTTAGTACAAAAAGGCTTAGCCCATAACAATGGTTTGTGACAAGGTGATTTTATTACTATTACTGATACTGCAGTTTCCATAAAACACTAAATTTCTGTCTTTCAAACCAAATTTTTATTAGCCACCAGTAAACTTTTCTAATTCAGACAAAACTGGTCGCTACGTAAATTTGGGTATATCGTCCCGACACAAATTTAGGTACTGGTATATAATCAGACCCCAAAATGAATTAGGATATATTGTTCCAACATCAATGCAGAAGAATACAAACAATTTTTTTTTGTGCTGAAAAATGGTACCTGTAATTTGCATTAAAAGCTTGGTGTCCAAGAAAGAATAAGCTCCACTGGAGCCTTCGGCTCTGGTGAGCTAAAAAGTGACTGCATTTTTGGTGAATGGATTCAACAATACTTTTAAAGTTACTTTTCAAGATTTGAAATGTGTCCTATTGTATTTGTAATGGATTTTTGTGACCACTAGTGGGTGGGATACTTCTCATCAGTACCAAATCTTTATAATGCCGTGATCACTGCTAACGTAGTCGCCAGTCTTGGACCCAATACAGTCCAACTTGTGTTAAGCAAGCACCTAAGGGATAATCAAAATGTGCTTGCTTAAGGCAGGTGCTTGCTTAATACAGGTGAAATTTAACACATTTGCCTTTATTGAGAACTGAATGCCTGCTTGCTTAAGACAGGTTGCTTGCTTAATAGAGGTGGCCACTATGACAGGTTTGACTGTACCTGCGTTATAACGAGGTTAAAGTGCATTCTTTTTTCTGTTTCTTCACAAAAACACGCTGTTGGTGACTACTGCTTAGAACGGCTTGGCAAGGTAGTTCTTATACAGCATTATTTTGTGTCCCTTAAAATGGCTTGGTCCTTGTTTAACCCTTAACCCTTATCTTGCTGAATATTCATTTAAGCCACACCCATTTCTGTCTATCAACCAATCAAGTTACTTGATGTAATTTATTGCTACAAATTCATAAACTGAATGCCAAACAGTGTAGATCCTGATCAGATGGCTTCTTCAGAAGCCATCTGATCTGGATCTACACTGTTTCCAAAGATATGGGTTGTCGTGAACAGCATGATAAGAGTTAAGATGCCAATCACAAAAATTGTTGTCTGCTTTGTCATCTGCTAGTAACTTTTAAGTCATTTTTTTTTTCAAACAGCGTGGACCCAGATCAGACTGCTCCTCAACAAGCAGTCTCATCAGGGTCCAAACTGTTTGCCTGTATCCAAACATATGTATGAAAAGTTTGTAAGATACAGTAGACAACATAAAATGCTTCCATGACATTGACATTTGAATGAAGATCACTTGGTCGAATGTATCTCTCCGTCGAATGGTACTTTTTGTCCAATCAATGTTTATAGTCAAATTTTTGTCGAAAAAGCATGATTTTTGTTACCCGTGGCCTTCTATGAGGGGTTTTCTTAAGTAGTGGTACTGGTTCTACAGTAGTTTTTTTTTTTTTTTTGGGGGGGGGGGGGGGGGGTTTAATGCCCTTCAAGATTATTTCATTTATTTTGAGCCAACCGTTAATCAGAGGAAGGCAAAACCTGGAGTACTGGAGTAAAATCACCTGGATTTCCATTGCAGAGGGAGGCTCGAACCACTGCGGTGAGAGACCTTATGACTAAGAGTCAGCGCTCTTATCCACTAGGCCACGAAGGCCAGTTCTACAGTAGTTGTTATCGCCCCCTCCCTGCAATAGCTATCCTGTCTTATCCAGTAAATTTTATTCTCATTTTTTTTCATTCTTTCCTATACTGGAATACTTTGTATGCTAATTACACCAAAACACTATTAATGGGGTCCGAAGCAGAAACCTTGTTAGTTAAACAACCGTGTTATATCCAAACAAAAATGTATAGATTATATAGAAAAATGACCATTTATGGTCATTTTTCTATATAATTTATACATTTTTGAGATCCATCTTGAAACGGTTTTATATCCAAAACCGTGTTATAATGATCCATGTTTTAATGAGGTTGCGCTGTATAATCATTAAAATTCAAGAACTGGCAAATTTTCTGCTATATTCCTATTAACTCAAAATTCCAATTTCAAAATGTTGAAATACGACTTTGGGTCACACTTCACTTCTTTTTCCACATAGTAACCCTGCAGCAACAAGCACTTCCTCCATCAAAGTTCCAAGGCTGAAAGTCCTTTTTTTGTAGAATTCAGGGTCTTCAGAGTCAATCCAACCTCCAACTGCTGCCTTATCACCGGTCTTGGTAGCTCAGTCTGATGTATGTCCGACTGGTGATCAGGAGGACATTGGCTCGATACCTGCTGGGGTCGGCAACATTCTTTCTTGGAGATTGATCATGAAATCTTTTCTACAGTCATTCTCTTCCTTCCGCTGATTCAAGAAGGGCAGTTTCTGGCAAAAGAATGTGCACTGTACTGGTTAACCGCTTATGTATAATATGTTCTATACAAGGGTTATCCTTTGGAAGCAAGGAATGCACCACAGAACTGGAAAATATGAGGTGTGCATGTTTTCTGGGCCAGACTAGCTAGTTTCGGCCAATTAGGCCTCATCAGTGACCCTCAAGTATTTTCAAAATTCCACAATGGAATCAATGATCCCAAAGGACAAGAAAATACAAACTACACTATGATGTAGGGCAGGGAGACGTTTTACCGCCGCCACACCTTCCCAGACACCAGCTGTAGTGACGTTAAATATGTTCTATACAAGGGTTATCCTTTGGAAGCAAGGAATGCACCACAGAACTGGAAAATATGAGGTGTGCATGTTTTCTGGGCCAGACTACCGGTAGCTAGTTTCGGCCAATTAGGCCTCATCAGTGACCCTCAAGTATTTTCAAAATTCCACAATGGAATCAATGATCCCAAAGGACAAGAAAATACTAACTACACTATGATGTAGGGCAGGGAGACGTTTTACCGCCGCCACACCTTCCCAGACACCAGCTGTAGTGACGTTAAATATGTTCTATACAAGGGTTATCCTTTGAAAGCAAGGAATGCACCACAGAACTGGAAAATATGAGGTGTGCATGTTTTCTGGGCCAGACTAGCTAGTTTCGGCCAATTAGGCCTCATCAGTAACCCTCAAGTATTTTCAAAATTCCACAATGGAATCAATGATCCCAAAGGACAAGAAAATACAAACTACACTATGATGTAGGGCAGGGAGACGTTTTACCGCCGCCACACCTTCCCAGACACCAAGCTGTAGTGACATTAAATATGTTCTATACAAGGGTTATCCTTTGGAAGCAAGGAATGCACCACAGAGCCTGCCCAGGAAGTGTGGTTACGTAAACTGACCAGCTCAAAAATGACCTAAAATAGTGTTGGCTGGGCCGTTAAACTCCAATACAAACTGCTGCCTTAGGCTCTTCATCATTCTGACTGGAAGTGATACCCACACATTATTTTCTTCAAGTTTGGAAACAAAAAGTAATCACTGGGTGTCAGATCAGGAGAATAGGGTAGATAGGGTAAGGGTTTGAAACCATTCCACTTCATTGCATCCACAGAAACTTTACTAGTATGGTCTCTAGCATTGTCATGTTGCAACAGCACACCTTCTGTAATTTTTCCATGCCTTGTCTGTACTATAGCTGCACATAATTAGTCCACAATATCAGCATAATAGTCCCCATTAATAGTCTGGCCATGAGGTAAATAGTCTACCAACAGAAACCCCTTGCTATCCCAAACCTCATTTTCAATGACCTTGCCAACTGAAGGTGGAGTCTTGAATTTCTTTGGATGTGGTGAACTGTGACCAGTCCATTGTTTAATCTGCTGTTTAGTCTCGGGATCATACTGATGGTTCCAAGTTTTGTCCCCGGTAACAATTCTTTCAGAAAATCTTCCAAATCAGAATGATATCTTTCCACAAGAATTCTGCCGCAGGCTATGTGGGGACTATGGGGGTGCAAAGTCATTGAAGCATGAAATCTAGTCCAATGGGGGTGCAAAGTCACTGAACCATGAAATCTAGGTCAAGGTCAAACATGAATGGCTGCATAAAAGTTGTCACTCCTAAATGCAAGCTTGTACCAAGTATCATCAATGAAGCATTTATAGTTTTCAAGAAATGAACTCCTACAAAAAAAGTCATTTGGGTGAAAGTTAGGGTGGTCGCAATAATTCACTAAGTCAGTGAACCATGAAATGTAGGTCAAGTTGAGATATGCATGCTTGTATTAAAGTTGCTATTCCTAGATGCAAGCTTGTACAAAGTGACATGAATGAAGCTCATATAGTTCTTGGGAAATTGACTCTTGCATTAGGATGAAAGTTAGGTTGGTCACAATAATTCACAAAGTCAGTGGACCATAAAAAGTAGGTCCAGGTCAGACATGGATGCTTGTATTGAAGCTGCTATTCCTAGATGCAAGCTTGTACCAAGTGTCATTAATGAAGTTTGTAAAGGTTTCAAGAAAGGGACACTTACATAAGGGTGACAGCTTGACGAACGGACAATCAGACGAAAAACCAGACTCCTATATTATGCCATGCTTCAAGACTCAGACATTGACACCTGAACAGCTCTGTCTTTACTAAGGTATTTTGGCACCCAATGCACCAAAAGCTTCCTCATGCCCGGCCGTTCATGTAAAATGGTTAAAAAACGCTACCCTCAGACTTCTCCAATTTTCTAGCTATTTCTGAATCTTTCATTCGTCTGTCCTGCTTTACTTGTTCCCTTAGACTTTCACTAGTGATGTCTTCAGTAGCATTCACAAGTCTTCCACTGTGGTGCTCATCTTCCAACCTTGCCAGACCACGTTTGAAACAAGCCACCCAATTCTTAACAATTGAATATAAGGAGCAGTCTTTCCGTAAACTTCACACAATTCCTCATAAATTTCCTGGTTCATCCTCTTTTTCAAAAACTGGTACCTAATCACTGCTCTGTTCTAGGGGCAGTTCTAATGCTTAGCTATTCTAGGGGCAGTTCTAATGCTTACCTATTCTAGGGGCAGTTCTAATGCATACCTTTTCTAGGGGCAGTTCTTATGCTAACCTGTTCCAGGGACAGTTCTAATGATTACCTGTTCTAGGGGCAGTTGTAATGCTTACCTACTCTAGGGGCAGTTGTAATGCTTACCTACTCTAGGGGCAGTTCTAATGCTTACCTATTCTAAGAGCAGTTCTAATGCAAACCTAATTCTATCTTTTTGAGTTATTGTATACTCATGTTACCCCATAAAATGCCAATCACCACAATTGTCATCTGCTCTGTCATCTGCTGGTTACTTTAAAAGTCATTTTTGCAAACAGTGTAAACCCAAATCAGACTGCTCCTCTAGAAGCAGTCTGATTTGGGTCCACACTGTTTGCCTGTATGCCAAAATATTTTTAAAAAGTTTGCAGAAAGATTCAGCAGACGCAAAAGCAGACGGCATTTTCAGATGTAGTTTTACTCAGGGTCTTAGGGTTATAAATTTTCTGATTTGTCTTCTTTTTCAAAAACAGGTACATGCATCTAATCACTGCTCTGTACTCAATTTGTGAAGAAAATTCGGCAAAAATGATCCCTGCCACGTTATTTTCCCTTGCAAATACTAGACTGACCGACAAAATTTTGTGCAACCATGTATAAAGCATTGACGAATAACATGTGAAAAGTGTGCACTTGCCATAGGTCAGTAACTGGGTTAGGTCAGTTAAATACTGAACAACCCTTTTATGCTAGCATGTGAGCTAAAACAATTAAAAAGGATGAATTAATTTTCTTACCATTATATTGTTCAGCTAATGACAATAAGTCATAATGAGCTCTGATTATTGAACAGTGCACAGCTCAACATTCAACCAAGTGTCACATTTAAAAAATAAAAAAAAAAACCTGTCCTATTTCAATATTTTTTTTTTCAACCAAATGTTGTGTTCGACCAAAAGCTACATTCAACTGAGTGGTTTTTGACCAAATGACGTGCATCCCATAAACCAGATGACATTTTCAGATGCTGTTTTTCCAGGCATCTTATGTGTTAATGTACGATATTACCTCATTTCTTCTTCAAACAACTTTTAAACCTCCTCATGCTCCTCTATAATGCAGTTCTAATGCTTAACTATTCTAGAGGCAGTTCTAATGCTTACCTGTTCTAGAGGCAGTTCTAATGATTACCTATTCTAGGGGCAGTTCCAATGCTTAACTATTCCAGGTGGAGTTCTAATGTTAACCTATTCTAGGTGCAGTTCTAATGCATACCTATTCTAGGGCAATTCCAATGCATACCTATTCTAGGGGCAGTTCTAATGCATACCTATTCTGGCGGCAGTTCATATGCTAACCTGTTCCAGAGGCAGTTCTAATGATTACCTATTCTAGGGGCAGTTCCAATGCTTAACTATTCCAGGTGGAGTTCTAATGTTAACCTATTCTAGGTGCAGTTCTAATGCATACCTATTCTAGGGCAATTCCAATGCATACCTATTCTAGGGGCAGTTCTAATGCATACCTATTCTGGCGGCAGTTCATATGCTAACCTGTTCCAGAGGCAGTTCTAATGATTACCTATTCTAGGGGCAGTTGTAATGCTTACCTACTCTAGGGGCAGTACTAATGCTTACCTATTCTAGGAGCAGTTCTAATAACCTAATTCTATCTTTTTGAGTTATTGTATACTCATGATAACCCATAAAATGCCAATCACGACAATTGTCATCTGCTGATTACTTTAAAAGTCATTTTTACCAACAATGTAAACCCAAATCAGACTGCTCCTCTAAGAGCAGTCAGATTTGGACTCACACTGTTTGCCTGTATGCCAAAATATTTTTAAAAAGTTTGCATAAAGGTTCAGCAGACGACATAAGCAGACGGCATTTTCAGATGTAGTTTTTCTTGATGTCTTAAGGGTTAACCCAACATTTCTCTATATGACGGTGTTTACAAAGATATTCATAGCACAGACTTTTATCCTGATGGGGAAGAAAGAGAGTGGACCATACTGGGACTCAAGCTACTGAACTTGCAGTCGAAAGTGTTATGGAGAACCAAGAAATTCATCCCCATTATTTCTACTTCTACAGAGCAATCCAAGAGACAAAGTTAACCCATAAGATGTCAATCACAACAACTGTCATCTGTTTTGTTGTCTGCCAATTACGTTAAAAGCCATTTTTGAAAACAGTGTGGATCCAGATCAGACTGCTCCTCTAGGTTTTTCTCGGGTTCTTAAGGGTTAAGAAGTCTTAGGTGAAAACAGTCTGGACCCAGATCAGAATGCTCCTCTAGGAGCAGTCTGATCTGGGTCCACACTGTTTGCCTGTATGCAAAAATATTTTAAAAATTTTGTAAAAGATACAGCAAACAACATAAGCAGACAACATTTTCAGATGTAGTTTTTCTCGAGTTCTTAAGGGTTAAGAAGTCTTAGGTGAAAACGGTGTGGACCCAGATCAGAATGCTCCTCTAGGAGCAGTCTGATCTGGCTCCACACTGTTTGCCTGTATGCAAAAATATTTTTAAAAATTTTGTAAAAGATAAAGCAAACAACATAAGCAGACATTTTCAGATGTAGTTTTTCTCGGGTTCTTAAGGGTTAAGGAGTCTTAGGTGAAAACAGTGTGGACCCAGATCAGAATGCTCCTCTAGGAGCCTGTATGCAAAAATATTTTTAAAAAATTTGTAAAAGATACAGCAGACAACATAAGCAGACAACATTTTCAGATGTAGTTTTTCTCGGGTTCTTAAGGGTTAAGAGTCTTAGGTGAAATGTTTTTCATGCACAATTCACTTGAAATTTATTCTGCTCATGAATTTTAAAATGCTAACAATAACTGTGGTTTTATGGTCCAGTCAACAGCTAAGGTCAACTTCACTGTCCCTGGACAGTTTAGCCTCTCTAGGTGGTTTGTCAGTACTTAGTGAGATCCCCACCCCTTCCCCAACAGATCCTTGCCCTTCTGAACTGAGCATAAAATGCCCTAGGAACTGAAGGCTACACACCTTCTCACAAACACAACTTCCCACTAACAATAGTTTTAAAATTTATGAGCAGGCTAAATAAAGTACTCTGCAAAACTGAGTGGAAAATGCCCCATATTGTGTTGTGATTATGTAAGAGTATTTCAAAATGTATGCTCAACTGATGAGGCTTAAGAAGCCGAAACTAGCTAATCTGGCAAACAAAAACTTTCAGCCACCATAATTTACAGTTCAGTGGTGTATTCCTTGCTTCCAAAGGAAACTTTTCTAAAGAACGTATTTAACTCTTATCATGCTGTTCACGAAAACCCCTGTCTTTGGAAACAGTGTAGATCCAGATCAGATGGCTTCTGAAGAAGCGAAGCAATAAATTACATCAAGTAATTTGATTGGTTGACAGACAGAAATGGGTGTGGCTTAAATGAATATTCAGCAAGATAAGGGTTAACTACAGCTGATGTTAGGGGAATGTGGCTGTAAAAAGTCTCCCTGTCCTTCATCATAATATAGGTTATTGACTTTATATTGTGAAATATTCGGCATGAGTTCATATGGCGAAGAACGCACAAGCTTGCGAGTGCGTCTTCGCCATATGAACGAGTGCCATATATTTGACAATATGAAGTCAATAACCTTTTTATTATATACCCAAAACTTGAGTGAGTGAGTTTTTGTTTTACGTCCCACCAACAGCTAAGGTCATACGGAGACGGGACCTCGGTTTAAAGACTCATCCGAAAGTCTGGAGAAGCCCGGGATCGATCCTGCGATCCCTGGTTTACAAGGCGAGTAGCATAACCACTGCATCACAGGGGCTTCTGACCCAAAACTTGAACTGTCTGCTAGATTTCAGCATTGCCTGGTATAGAAATCTGAACGTAAAATCAGATTATTTTTGTTTAAGTGGTTTGAAATGGAAAACGATGAAGGTCGTTAAGTGTCTCCCTACACGTTGAAAAACCACGCCCAATGGCGCCAAAGTGAAGACGACGTTTACGTTGGTGGATGTGACGTCATTAAAAACATTGGCGTTTCCCAAAGCAGGACGCCATTTTTTCCGAAGCGTCGGTTATATTTCTTTCAAAATACTCCTGCTTTCTTAGAAGAAAGTATTGAAAATCTAAATAGATTGCAGGTAAGTCAGATCTGACAGCATAAAATGCACTTTATGCACTGGTCAGAACCTATATTCGTTTTCTTTTATGTTTTTTCGGTCGATACGCACGATAAGATGGCTGCCGATGTTTCATCTTGAACTGCACAGATTTTAAAGTAGTTCTCTTGTGAACGGGACTGAATATCTACGGGCAATATGAACTTAACTACGGGCAATATGGAAAAATATTGACCGGTAACCTCTGTACAAAGTAAACAGGACATTTTCTGGGTATATAATAATGTAGATTATTCCAGGGCAAGTCAATAATAACCAACCTATCCCATTTCCAATTGACCGAGACAGCCACGATTTTCATGCCTTGTTTCAATACATGTTTAACCCATTTAGTACCAGAAACCACAAAACGGGTACCCGGGCAAACAGTGTAGGCCCAGATCAGACGCGCTGAACGCGCGTCTGATCAGGGCCTACACTGTTTGCAAAATGTTAAGTCATTTTCGTAATCAATTTTGAAGAAAACACAACCTGACACCCCTGAATTTTGAAATGGACTTCTCCCATATATAAGGAGGAAGATTCCATTTGGTACCAAAAGGGTTAAGGCATGAGGGCATAACTGCACCCTTATCATTTCATTCTTGCCCCCGCCCATAGGGGCTTGAAGAAATATATGGGCTGCTTGATGCTTCCACACAGAGCTGAATCTGGCCCGCACACTAGTACTGGTAAACCGCTTAGAGGATCTAAGCCTGTCCAGGAACCGCGGTGCGAGGTGGACCATCCATGCTAATAAACCCTATTGGTTTCATTGGGCGGCAGGGCTTGAGATGTCATTTCATCTCAATGTCGGGTAAAAGTCCCACAAAACTGGAAGCAACGTCTCCAAAATGACCTTTACAGTGTTTACGGGACGTTAAACCTCAAATCAAACAAACAAACAAATCAAACAAATCATTTCATTCACTCGTAAGATATTTAAGGTCAGGCTAGCAATGCAGAAGCAAGCTTTTCGACAAAAGTTGAGTACCGTGCTGTAATTCCGTACTTGTATTTGATAGGGAAAACAGGTCAGAATGTACATTGCGAGTTGACTAATGTTTATGGGTCTTCTACACCATCATACCCACAAGTTAAATTCTGGGTTGGGGAATACAAATGCGATCTTTAGAAGATGAAATCAGGTCTGGACGCCCATTAGATGCCACCGATGAAGCAATGTGTGAAACTAGAAAAAGTGTCCATAGGACACGGATGCCCCCGCCAAATGCCATTCATAAATCAGGCTCTACCTGTTACATAAACTTTAACCTGAGGTTACAGGATCACGTACGTACGTACACACACACGTACAGATGGACGTACACATGTACGCACATACGGAAAACCGAAAAACTATATGCCCCCGGCATCATATGATGCAGGGGCATAAAAAAGCGATTCAGAGCTAACGTCTACGTGACTATCACTGACTTCTCAGAATAACTTTTTTCTTGCAGAAAATAGCCGCGGTGAGATCAGGGTATTCCATAAGACTGAAGAGGGTCATCCTGGAATCATAGGGTGAGCTTGGCAAACAGTGCAGACCCAGTTCGGACGCTGCAGAACGCGCTTCTTATCAAAATCTTCACTATTTGTTTGGAATTTAAGAGTTAAATTAAACAGTTTATTCTCAGCCTTGGACTTTTACCCCAACTTACATCCCACCAACACTTTCGGTGCTTTGATTTTGAAACCAAACAATTGCATGATTACAACACGCTTAGGCACCATGCCCTTAAGCTAAAAAGGTTAAATCAATCAACCGTGACGTATGGTTACCAGTCCGGCCACGATCCTGTGTTTTGTATTGTTTGATTTTGAGGTTTAACGTCCCTGTCAACACTGTATAGGTCATTTTGGAGACGTTGCTTCCAATTTTGTGGGACTTTTACCCGACACTGAGATGAAATGACATCTCAAGCCCTGCCGCCGCCCAATCAAAGCCAATAGGGTTTATATGCATGGACGGTCCGACTCGCACCTCTTTGCCTGGGCGGGCTTAGATCCTCTAAGCAGATTACCAGTACTCGTGTGCGGGTCGGTTTCAGCTCTGCATGGAAGCATCATGCAGCCCATCTATTTCTTTAAGCCCCGATTGGCGGGGGCCAATGATCCTGTGCACCACCTTCACACCAGCACTGATAGAAACCACATGTTCAGGATCAAACTTTTGATGTGTGATGTAAGGTCGTGCCTAGAAAAGAAGAAATTGTATTTTGTTCTCAAAAAGCATCAAGTGAGAACGTATTGCAACATTTTTCATTGAACCCTGGACAGTTAGAATTAGTATGTGAGTGTTTGAGTTTTACGTCCCACCAACAGCTAAGGTCATACGGAGACGATACTTCGGTTTAAAGACACATCCGAAAGTCTGGAGAAGTCCGGGATCGATCCTGCGATCCCTGGTTTACAAGGCGAGTAGCATAACCACTACACCACGGAGGCTTCTAATGGACAGTTAGAAGCTGGTCGGAAAGCGGATGGCGTTGACTCTGATTTTGGGTGCGACATGTGTGTGATCTATTTGTCTGTTGGAGGGACATCTTACTATCAACAGAAGACGCTAGTGGACGTCGGCGTAGCGGAAGACCGACGTCAGTACGTCAAGATCGATTCATCCGACACTGTACCTTTAGATAAACAAAGGGTTTCAACTACCGACTAATAAGCACTGACACTGTTCGCGCCCTTATGCGATGCACTTTTGAGAGCTAGACATCCCTGTCGTGACCAAAATCAAGACGTCGACACAGTACGGAACACTTACGCTGGTGCATGAAATACGTACATGTATATTGGCGTCTAAGCGACTCGCGTGATATGCGTTTCAGTGACACATCGCACTTCAGCGTGAATCACGCCGATTGTCGTTTCGGGATGTTTCGACACATAGGTGTAAGGTATGCCAAGGCGACACGTGCGTAATAAAAGCATGACATATCGGATGGAATAAGCGAAATGGTATGTCGAGCTATTGTAGCTAGCGACATTAAGAACATTCAAGATCATGGCTGAGACGTTGGTTGGTTGGTTGATTTGAGGTTTAACGTCCCCGTCAACACTGCAAAGGTCATTTTGGAGACGTTGCTTCCAATTATGGCTGAGACATTAACTGAACAACGAGAACATCAATCAAGTGCGTCGGCCTCACGTGGTTCCATTTATTTGTTTACGCTCAGAATCCGGGATATCTAATCCAGCAGGATCAGCGCGTGTTTATAGTGGTGTTCTTACTCAAAAAATGTCTTCAAGCCAATGGAATTCTCCTCCGATCTCTTTGTGAAAAAAAGAGTATCTTTTGGGGGGAGGTATCCACAACCGGTATCCAGACAAAAATGTTACCAATTGCCAGTAGTATTGTTAAAACTCGAATTTTAATGTTTGGTTTTGAAAAAGTAAATAGTTTCTTTCCAAAATTTGGAGCATCGAATGACATTTCATGATACCATCGGTGTATAGACGACTGCAAACATATCAATTTGCAGAACTACTTTTCTAAATTTTAAGCTCTTTTTAGAAAGGTTGTCCGTAAGTTTTCACAGTGTTTTGATTTTCTCATAGAATCTGTCATTTCAGTGACTTTGGCGCTTTGATTTATTCTAGCTACGCCCCTGCCCAGAACTAAAGAATCTGGGGTGTTTACCAAGGCTGATTACCGTACTTACTCTATGTATTCGGATACCTAAATTCCTTACCATAGTTGCTTAAAAATTTGAACAAGTACAACTTAACCAATGACGTGTATGAAAACAGCTGGATGTGTGGTGAACAGTGTAGATCTTGATGAGATGCCGCATTCTGCGGCATCTCATCTGGGTCTACACTGTTTGCTCAGGTCTGTCTGTCCGAATACGTGAGGTTAATATGGTAATGCTGCTGCAGTTTAACCCATTTCATTGGCGGACAGTGTAGGGCAAAATCAGATACCGCGGAATGCGGTGTCTAATCAGGACCTTCACTGTTTGCTGAAAGTTCAACCATTTTCTGATGAAATTTTCTAGAAATAACTGAATCTGACACCCCCAAATTTTGAAATGGACTGGTGCTGTCACTTACCATAAAGAACAATGTAATTAGTACTGGCATTGAGTAAGTTGCACAATATGTGAGAATCCCACCATCAGATTGTATAATGATAGTAATAGGATAATAATAAGAGGCAGGAAAATATCATCCATGGTTGGCATGCCTACACAACAATGTTTTGGTAACCTATTCATGACAAACAGATTCATTAGCAAAACATATCGGCGTGATATAGAGCATTTTTCATATTTCCAAAATGATGAAAATTTGTTATATTTATCTTATTTCTACTCAAAAACATAGGTTGTGAGTTCTCGTTAGAACCGCCTCATTGAGGAAATTCTAACCAGTCACACTCACAACCTATTTCTCGCTGTGGAATCTGAACTGGGTCTACACTCTATGCCAATGACCGATTTATGGGATGCAAAGCATAAATGGGAGGATACTAAAAGCTTTGTTGCATATGGAATGTATTTATTTTGGTAGGTCTCTTTAGATGATGGACTGGATAAAATCATATACAACTAAAATACAATCAAAGCACTGATTACACTGGTAGGTCAACTGACTTAATTTAACCTTTAAAATTCTGTAATTTAAACAAACAGTACAAACCCATGTCTGATGCTGCATTCTGTAGCTTTTGATCTCGGTCTTCACTGGTTGCAAGGATGAAAGGAATATGGTCAATTTGTTTGGAGGAGTGTCCTTTACCTAACTCTTATCAATGCTGTTCACGACAACCCCTATCTTTGGAAACAGTGTAGATCCAGATCAGATGGCTTCTGAAGAAGCCATCTGATCAGGATCTACACTGTTTGACATGAAGTTTATGGATTTGTTAGAATAAATTACATGAAGTAATGTGATTGGTTCAAAGTCAGAAATGGGTGTGGCTAAACTGAATATTCAGCAAGATATGGATTAACTGGTTCACATGGTAGTTAACTGCCCTATCAAAATTCAGCAATGTAGGATTAAAGTGCAGTCCCTGAATAAAATTTGGTATGTGTATAATAACAAAAATATCTAAAAAAAAAAAATTTCTCTCTCTCATCTTTGGTCCGCAATATGATTTGATGTACCAAGTTAAAAGCCTTTGAAGCACAACCATGACAATTGGTTACATTTTCAAATATTTTTTTCTTGTTTTTTTTCACAGAAAATAAGGCTTCACATTTCAAATGAATAATCTTAACTAGAGAAATCTTAATCTTAACTAGAGAAATAGGGGCTAGGTATTTAATGTGAATTGTCTACTTGCAGACAATTCACATTAAATGCCAAGCCTGGGTCTGTCTGAAAAACTAGACAATCACTAAAGGTGATGAATTCCCCCGCCATAAGCCTCACTGTTTGACATAATAAAAATTATGCAGAGACATGCACACATTGTAACTAAACTAGAAACTGCAATATATGGCCAAAATCTTTAAGTTGGTCAAGGGGACATAATTCTGCAAAAAGGGAATGAATCAGAATCCTGTTTCCTTTATGCACATGTTCAATGCATGTCTGAACTGTGTTGCAAGTTTCAATGTCCTGTATCAAATACTGCAGGAAGAGTAGCAGAGACAGGAACTGTACTATTTAACCTACTATGCTACACATATGGCCAAATTGTTTTGTTGTTCAAAGGGATACAATTCTGCAGTGAAGAGCTGGATCAGAGTCCTGTCTGAACTGAGTTGCAAGTTCAATGTCCTGCATCAAATACTGTAGGCGGAGTTGCGGAGACAAGAACAGTACAAAACTATGCTACACACACGGTCAGTCGGAAGGACAAATATTAATTGACATTATGAACGATCATGGTCTTGAACAAATTGTTAACTTCCCAACTCGTGATAAGAACACATTGGATCTGATCCTTACGACTTTGCCAGGACAATTCGAAGACATTCATTCCCCAGATAAACTAAGTGACCACGATGTTGTCTCCGGATATTTAAAAATTCACATCCCACCAATAAAGAAACCTCGGAGGTGTACTCATATCAGAAAGGTGACTATGAAACTATGAGGAAGGATGCACTCAGATTTGCAGAGGAGAATTACTTTAATGGTCATTCAGATGCTCGGTCTGTACAGGAGAATTTTGATTTGATAACTTCTTTCATTCATACTTTGGCCGAAAATCATATCCCCTCAAAAACTAGTAGGACTGTATCTTCTATTCCCTGGATCACTCCAGAGATAAGAAGGAAAATTCGCAGAAGGAATAAGATTCATGCAAAGGCAAAAAAGACTGGAAGTGGTAAACTCCGGACAAAATTTGAAAACTTGAGACGTGAAATCAAGTTTGATATAAAAAATCAGCATGATTTGTATGTGAATAACTTGGTAGGTGATGTAAAGGCAAATCCCAGAGACTTCTACAGATATATTAATAGCCAGAAGAAAGACAGGCAAGGTATCCCGCCCCTTAATAAAAGGGGAGGGGACGGGGTTGCTGAATCAGACTCTGAAAGGGCAGAGGAACTAGTTGGTCAATTCAATGATGCGTTTAATAAAACTGAGTTCATGGAGGTTCCATTGACTGGAAGATCGGCCCCATTCATGAATAATATTGTTGTGACAGCTGCAGGAGTGATCAAATTACTTAAAGGCTTAAACCCCAGTAAGGCCTTAGGACCTGATGAGCTTCATCCTAGAGTCCTGAAGGAACTAGCAAATGAGTTGGGTCCAGTTTTTGCACACTTGTTTCAACAGTCTATTGATACGGGTGAACTCTTAGCAAACATCTGTCCACTCTTTAAAAAAGGAGATAGGGCTGTTGCCCGTAATTATCGCCCTGTGTCTCTGACATGTGTTCTGTGTAAATTACTGGAACATATAGTCTGCTCGAACATCATGGCCCACTTGGACGAACATAAACTTTTGTCAGACAGACAACATGCATTTAGGAAAAGGCACAGTTGTGAAACTCAGCTAAGCACAGTTATTAATGACTGGGCAAAAATCTTGGACAAAGGGGGGCAGGTGGACACATTTATTCTGGACTTCGAGAAGGCTTTTGACACCCCTCCTCATGAACTACTTAAATCTAAGTTATTATCCCCACGCTTTTCAAAGAAAAAGTGGGGATATTGTAATGGTCTTCGTCGTCCGTACGTCCGTACGTCCGTCCGTCCGTCTTACCGGATAACTCCTCCTAGACGGTTATAGATAGAAATTTGAAACTTTGGGAACTGATTGATCTTTGGTCTGGGGAGTGCATGACACTTTCGGAATTTTGATCACACCCCTACGGGTGGGCCCAGGGGGTGGGGCCCACGGGGGTCAAAAATCAAAATTTCCAGAACATGGTCGTGTAATATATCAAAACGAACGGCATGATGAGTAGAAAACATTACAACCAAAATTTGACCCCTGGGGTCAATTTTGAGGTCACCAGAGGTCAAAACTGATTTTGACCCCTTTACCGGATAACTCCTTCTAGACGGTTATAGATAGAAACTTGAAACTTTGGGAACTGATAGATCTTTGGTCTGGGGAGTGCATGACACTTTCAGAATTTTGATCACACCCCTACTGGTGGGCCCAGGGGGTGGGCCCGCGGGGGTCAAAAATCAAAATTTCCAGAACATGGTCATGTAATATATCAAAGCGAACGGCATGATGAGTAGAAAACATTACAACCAAAATTTGACCCCTGGGGTCAATTTTGAGGTCACCAGAGGTCAAAAACTGATTTTGACCCCTTTACCTGATAACTCCTCCTGGACGGTTATAGATAGAAACTTGAAACTTTGGGAACTGGTAGATCTTTGGTCTGGGGAGTGCATGACACTTTCGGAATTTTGATCACACCCCTGCGGTTGGGCCCAGGGGGTGGGCCCCGCGGGGGTCAAAAATCAAACTGTCAAGAACATGGTCGTGTAATATATCAAAGCGAACGGCATGATGAGTAGAAAACATTACAACCAAAATTTGACCCCTGGGGTCAATTTTGAGGTCACCAGAGGTCAAAAACTGATTTTGACCCCTTTACCCCATACATTACTGTTACCAGATAACTCCTCCTAGACCGTTATAGATAGAAACTTGAAACTTTGGGAACTGATAAAACTTTGGTCTGGGGAGTGCATAACACTTTCGGAATTTTGATCTTACCCCTAGGAGTGGGGCCAGGGGTGGGGCACCTTGGGGATAAAAAATCAAAGTTATCAGACAATGGTCGTGTAGCATATTAAATCAAACGGCATGATGAGTAGAATACATCACAATCAAAATTTTACCCCTCGGGTCAAACACCCCTAGGGGATGGCCCAGGAGGTTGGGCCACGGGGAAGCATGGGGATATGCGATGGCTTGCCATCGACTGCGCGATTCTAGTTTGGTTATGGAATTGGGGGAAAGACCCTCAAATGGATAGATTCCTTTCTTTGCTACAGAAAACAGCGGGTTGTTGTTAATGGTGAATCTTCGGAGTGGGCTCCAGTTTTGTCTGGAGTCCCGCAAGGGACCGATCTTGGTCCACTTTTGTTCTCCCTGTACATCAATGATATTTCCACTGACATTGACTCAGAAATAAGACTGTTCGCAGATGACTGTGTTTGTTACCGGGAAATTAGAGATTCAGATGACTCATTGAAACTTCAGGCTGACATAGATAGATTAGGATGTTGGGCACGTAAATGGGGCATGAGATTTCAGCCAGTTAAATGCAATATTATGCAGATAACTAGGAAGAGATCTAATAAAGTTGAGGCTTCTTACACCTTAGAGGGAACGGTCCTCGAGAATGTGGACTCCATTAAATACCTTGGAGTGACAATCTCACATAACTTGAGATGGAAAACTCATATTAGCAACATGTGTACTAAGGCAAATAGAACGCTTGGTTTCCTGAGGCGAAATCTTCATCAGTGCCCTCAGGATGTAAAAGAGGCAGCATATAGAGGTCTTGTTCGCCCAATCTTGGAATATGGTAGTTGTATCTGGGACCCCAGTGGAGTGGTCCTTAACGATGAAATTGAGAAAGTTCAGAATAGAGCTGCTAGATTTGTAACAGGCAATTACTGCTTTGAAACTGGGAGCATGACTGGAATACTTGGAAAATTAAAATGGGAGTCTCTCAAGAAAAGGAGAAAAGACAGTAGGCTAATCCTTTTATACAAAGGTCTAAAGGGTGCTGCCAGCATTCCAACAGATGACCTTGTTCCCCCAGCTAGACACTGTAGAAATCACCCTTCGTTGGCGTTTCAGACCCTTAGCGCAAGAACTGACATTTATAAAGAGTCGTTCTTCCCCAGAACCATTAGAGATTGGAATTCCCTTCCCGATTCGATTATTTCGACAGCTGAAGGTGCTGATGATTGTGTAGCTAAATTTACCTCTTTGGTTAGAGCTAGGGACTAACTTCCCACATCACAGGTCCTGGTGTATGAATGTCATTTGACGTGTCACCAGTAACAATTCTGATTCTGATTCTGAAAATGATTAAGTCTTCAAGGGGACATAACTCTGCAATAAGGAGCTGGGTCAGAATTCTGTTTCTTTTATGCACATGTTCAATGCATGTATGAACTGTGTTGCAAGTTTTAATGTTCTGCATCAAATACTGTAGGACTGGACTTGTGGAGACACTAACAGTACTATTTGACCTCCTATGCTACACATATGGCCAAAATAATTAAGCTATTCAAGGGGACATAATTCTGCAATAAGGGGCTGGATCAGAATCCTGTTTCCTTCATGCACATGTTTAATGCATGTCTGTTTCAATGACCTGCATCAAATATTGTAGAAGGATTTGCTGAGACAAGTATAGAACTACAAAGTGTGACGTAGTAGTACGTATGTACATATGGATGGACAAGGGCAAAACTATATGCCCCTCCCCACTTCGTGGCGGGGACATAAAAATGATAAAGGAATCAGAATGTTCACTGCTGCACAATATTATATATTGCTTGGTGTTTCAGAGATAACAATCTCATTAACGGGCACTGGAACACAAAAAGCTATTCTCAAATTCTATAATTTCTCCTCCAGAAAGTTGACAGCCAGCAAAGAAACTAACATTTTGCCATTTTATGTCCTACAGAGACTTTCTTTATTGCATTTTCTGGTCGCCAATTACTGTCCTTTCATCACCCATGGATTGATTTTTATACCAGATTTACCATCTGACACAGAAACAGATAAAGTGGATAAAACAAAGAATGATTTTTGTCAATTCTCCATAAAAACCTATGGTGTGTGAAAAAATTGACAAAAATTGATCAGAGAATTGTGTGTAAACCACACGTACATCCTCATACCATGGCAAAAACACATGCCAAGTTTCAAAATGATTGATAACCTAGAAATGCGTCCATAGGACACGGATGCCCCCGCCTCAAACTATCTCATCCATAGAAAGTTATTGACCGTGTTTAAGTTTTGGACCCTTTTTTCACATTTGACCTCTAAGTATGACCTTGACCTTGGAGGTAAGGACCTTGGTTTTGTGTGAGGCAGATTGTCTCACGATGGCCAACATTTCTGCCAAGTAATTTCAAAATCCATCCAGAAACAAGTAAGTCATTGACTGCGTTTAAGTTTCGGACCCTTTTTTTTACCCTTGACCTCCAAGTATGACCTTGACCTTGGAGGTACGGACCTGGGTTTTACACGTGACACATCGCCTCATGATGGTTAACATTTCTGCAAAGTAATTTCAAAATCCATCCAGAAATAAGAAAGTTATTGACTGCGTTTAAGTTTCGGACCCCCTTTTTTGACCTTTGACCTCTTAAGTATGACCTTGACCTTGGAGGTACGGGCCTGGGTTTTGCATGTGACACGTTGTCTCATGATGGTTAACATTTCTTCAAAGTAATTTCAAAAATCCATCCAGAAATAAGAAAGTTATTGACTGCGTTTAAGTTTCGGACCCCTTTTTTGACCTTTGACCTCGAAGTATGACCTTGACCTTGGAGGTACGGACCTGGGTTTTGTATGTGACACGTCGTCTCATGATGGTTAACATTTATGCCGAGTAATTTTAAAATCCATCGAGAAATAAGGAAGTTATTGACTGCGTTTAAGTTTCGGACGCACGGACGGACGCACGCACGGACGGACAGATGGACGGACGGACAGGGGCAACGCTATATGCCCTTTCCACCATTCTTCGAATGGCGGGGGCATAAAAAGTACGGGATCTGGTGTTCTCTGACAGACGAATTAAGATGGAAGAAATAGCGAATGCATCATACATTTCACATGGTAGCGTTTCAATTACTTTACATGATTGTTTGGGTATGCGTAAGCTAACAGCCTGTTGGGTGCCAAAATCCCTTAGCGACAAGCAAATGGCAACCAGAGCATCAGTATGCACCATATTATTGAAGCAGTTTAGGTCAAAGAAGATTTTCTTTCACGTCTGGTTACTGTAGATGAGACCTGGGTCCATTATTATGAGCCAGAGATCCGAGGCCAAAAGAGTTCCAAAGGCAATCCTCTGATGGGGACATGATGGCCACTGTATTTTGGGACACACAATATGCTATTATGTTAGAAAAGTACAATAATAGGCACTTATTATGCAAATCTGCTCCACAACTAAGACCTGCGATCCGTGGAAAACACCTGGAAAACTTTCCAAAGGGATTCTGCTCTAACAGGAGAATGCGAGAGTCCAAACTTGCAAAATTGCAATGGATGCTGTTGAGAGGAATGGAAACGAGCTAATACCGCACCCCAACCATCCTCCAGGCTTAGCTCCTGGTGACTGTTTCCTAGTCCCAAACATGAAAAGGGATATCCGCGGACGTCATTTCTGGTCCAACAAAGAAGTCATCGTGGCAGCTAAACAGTGAGTCTGAGACAAGGGTCTTGGCTTCTTCAGTTCTGGGCTGATGGCACTGGAACAAAGTTGGCCAAAGTGCATCATTCTATTGGAAAATTACATTGAAACAGAAGAGATCAATCTCACCCAGAAATAATTCAGGTTGTTTTTTTATTGACTCCCCTCGTATTTTCAAGTCCTTAACCCATTTTGTACCTGAACCCCAAAAAAGGTGCAAATGGCAAATAGTGCAGGCCAATATCAGAAGCCCATATCAGACGTAGTATCGGATCAGGGCCCACGCTGTTTGTGCAAAGTTCAGCCATTTTCCAGATACATTTTAAAGAAAACACAACCTGACACCCCTAAATTTTGAAATGGACTTGTTATACATAAGAAGGAAAATTCCATTTGGTACAAAAAGGGTTAAAGCCCATTGATTCCATTGTGGAATTGTGAAAATATCTGAGGTTCTTTGACGAGGCCTAATGGGTTGAAACTAGCTAGCCTGACCCAGAACTACTTTAACATGCCATACTTTTCAGTTCTGCAGTGTATTCCCTGATACCAAAGGATAACTTTTTTGCCTCTGGTCTTGACTTACAGATGTTGTCATATGTTGCTGTAGCTCATGTGGAGGAAAGGACGACTCTCTCTGACAGAAATTAATCAAGTCCAGGCCTAGCTTTACAATTGTATTCCGCACAAGACACAGGTCATGGAACCCACAAAATGGAGGTCTGAAAAAATATCAGAACAATATGAAAAGAAATGAAGTGGTTTTTCATGTTAAATTTCTTATTAAATGTAAGTGCCAGTGTGTTACATAACAGTGTTTTTAACCCTTGTCCTGCTGAATATATAAATATGCCACACCCACTACTGATTATCAACCAATCAGATTACTTGATGCAAATTATTGCAACAAATTCATGAGCTGAATGAAAAACAATGTAGATCCTGATCAGATGGCTTCTTCAGAAGCCATCTGATCTGGATCTACATTGTTTGAAAGGTAAGGCATATCCGGGCTCAGCAGGACAAGGGTTAAGTTATTACCGTATTCACCCTAATTACCGCACATGCTCCAATAAGCGCACACCAAAGCTATTTTTGAATAGGAAATGAATAGGCTCAAACTTTACAGTAACCTCCTCCTGGAAGCTCTCACAGTAAATTGACAAAAAATTACCGTTATTTCTTCAACAGTGAAGGCAATGCTTTAGTATCCTTTTCCGTCCCATTAAATATCAGTATGCATCATCTGGCAAGCTATTGTTTTCACATTGCGTGTGCGCTAATTAGGTAGATTTTTCACTGTGATTTTTATCCCCACGCTTTTCGAAGAAAAAGTGGGGATATTGTAATTGTCTTCGTCGTCCGTACGTCCGTACGTCCGTCCGTCCGTCTTACCGGACAACTCCTCCCACACTTTTACAGCTAGAAACTTAAAACTTTGGGAACTTATAGGTCTTTGGTCTGAGGAGTGCATGACACTTTCGGAATTTTGATCCTACCCCTAGGGGCCAGGCCAGGGGGTGGAGTGCCCCGGGGGTAAAAAATCAAAGTTATCAGAACCTGGTTGTGTGACATATCTCATCGAACAGCATAATGAGTAGAATACATAACAATCAAAATTTGACCCCTAGGGTCAGGTTTGAGGTCACCAGAGGTCAAAAACCTCGGATTTTCACCCCCATAACCCCCTTTTTAACGATTACCGGATAACTCCTCCTACGCCGTTTCAGATAGAAACATGAAACTTTGGGAACTAATAGGTCTTTGGTCTGAGTAGTGCATGACACTTTCGGAATTTTGATCCTACCCCTAGGGGCCAGGCCAGGGGGTGGGGTGCCCCGGGGGTATAAAATCAAAGTTTTCAGAACCTGGATGTGTGACATATCAAATCGAACGGCATAATGCGTAGAATAGGTAACAATCAAAATTTGACCCCTAGGGTCAGGTTTGAGGTCACCAGAGGTCAAAAACTTGGATTTTCACCCCCATAATCCCCTTTTTAACGATTACCGGATAACTCCTCCTACGCCATTTCAGATAGAAACATGAAACTTTGAGAACTGATAGGTCTTTGGTCTGAGGAGTGCATGACACTTTCGGAATTTTGATCCTAACCCTAGGGGCCAGGCCAGGGGGTGGGGTGCCCCGGGGGTAAAAAATCAAAGTTTTCAGAACCTGGTCGTGTGACATATCAAATCAAACGGCATAATGAGTAGAATACATAACAATCAAAATTTGACCCCTAGGGACAGGTTTGAGGTCACCAGAGGTCAAAAACTTGGATTTTCACCCCCATAATCCCCTTTTTAACGATTACCGGATAACTCCTCCTACGCCATTTCAGATAGAAACATGAAACTTTGGGAACTGATAGTTGTTTGGTCTGAGGAGTGCATGACACTTTCGGATTTTTTATCTTAAGATTGGTTGGGATTTGCAATTGAGAACTTATATAGTGGTGTATCTTTAAAAAAAGCGTGGGGATATGCGATGGCGTGCCATCGACTGCGCGATTCTAGTTTTACATGATTTCGGTGCGGTGATTAGGGCGAATACGGTATTTCAAAGCACTTTGCACAATTCATATCTTCAAATACATATGCATGTAAACATCACGAAAACACGCCTATATACTTTTGACCCCCTTGACCCCCACTTTTATATAGTAAAACTGGGGTTTATAGGGGTAGGCCTTATTTTTCTTATTTCTGCTCTAAAATATAGATTGTGTGTACTCCTTTGAACCACCTCAATGAGGCAGTTCTAACGAGTACCCACAATCTATATTTTGAGCAGAAATAAGAACAAGAGGACCATAATGGTCCTATATAGCTCACCTGACCTAAGAGCTAAAATGTTTGCAGGGGGGGGTGGGAATGGAGCTACATACCAAAGATCAAAGACCTGCGCTTCCTGTTTGAGACAAGCTTTTAAAGGTTTTTCCCTGGTACATCTATGTAAAGCAAGTAGGCCACAGTGCAGGGCCATTTTTGGCCAAAGGGCTATAATTTGAATAATTTTGGTAGAGGTGAACTAGATGAAGCTACACACCAATTATCAAAGATCTGGGTCTTCAGGTTTCAGGCGAGAAGATTTTTAAAGGTTTCCCCGATATAAGCCTATATAAAACCAGTGGGCCAAGGGCTATAATTTGAAAACTCTTGGTAGAGGTTCACTAGATTAAGCTTCATACTAAATATCAAAGACCTGGGCCTTCTGGTTTCAGACAAGAAGATTTTTGGAGGTTTTCTTCATATAAGCCTGTGTAAAACGCGGGGCCATTTTTGACCCCAGGGCTATAATTTGAACAATCTTGGTAGAGGTCCACTAGATGAAGCTTCACACCAAACATCAAAGACCTGGGCCTTCCAGTTTCAGACAAGATTTTAAAAGGTTTTATCTATATAAGCTTATGTAAAACCAGTGCATCCCGGCCCGGGGACATTTTTGGCCCCAAGGCTATAATTTGAACAATCTTGTTAGAGATCCACTAGATGAAGCTTCACACCAAATATCATAGACGTGAGCCTTCTGGTTTCAGACAATAAGTTTTTTAAAGGTTTTCCCTATATAAGCCTTTGTAAAAACAGTGGGCCCAGGCCCGGGGCCATTTTTGGCCCCAGAGCTGTAATATGAACAATCTCTGTAGAGGTCCACTAGATGAAGCTTCATACTTAATATCAAAGACCTAGGCCTTCTGGTTTCAGACAAGAAGATTTTTTGAAGATTTTCTCTATATCAGCCTATGTAAACCAGTGGGCCCCGGCGCGGGGCCATTTTGGCCCCAGGGATATAATTTGAACAATCTTGATAGAGGTCCACTAGATGAAGCTTTACACAATATATCAAAGACCTGGGCCTTCTGGTTTCAGACAAACAGATTTTTAAAGGTTTTCCCTATATAAGCCTATGAAAAACCAGTGGGCCCTGGGGCATGGCCATTTTTGGCCCCAGGGCTACAATTTGAACAGTCTTGGTAGAGGTCCACTAGATGAAGCTCGAATCCAAATAACAAAGGCCTGGGCCATCTAGTTTCAGACAAGAAGATTTTCAAAGGTTTTTTTTTCTTATTTTCCCATTTTTGTTGCCATGGCAACTAGAGTTCTGCATGGAATGGAATTCTTTGAACAACTTTGAGAGAGAACCACCTAAAGATCATTTCTGTCAAGTTTGGTCAAAATCTATTCATTGGTGTAGGAGGAGATGTCGTTTAAAGGAATTGTAGACAGACGGATATCAGGGACGGACAACAGATGGTGACTGATCACAATAGCTCCCCCGGAGCCTTCAGCTCAGGTGAGGTAAAAACCAAAGGGCCCCGGGATGGGGGAATTATTGGCCCAAGGGCTATAATTTGTACAATCTTGATAGAGTTCCATAAGATGAAGCTTCACACCAAAGACCTGGGCATTGCAGTTTCAGAGAAGAAGATTTTTTTGTATTTCCCAAGGGCAGGGGAATTTTTGGCCCTAGGGCTATAATTTGAAGAATTTTGATAAGAGGTCCACTAGATGAAGCTTTACACCAAATATCAAAGACCTGGGCCTTGTGGTTTCCTTTAAATTTTCCCCATATAAGTCAATGTAAAACCAAAAGGCTACGGGGCAGGGGCATTTTTAGCCCAAGGGCTATAATTTGAACAATCTTGGTAGAGGCCCATTAGATGAAGCTCAAACCAAATATCAAAGACCTGGGGAAGGTGATTTTTAAAGATTTTCCCTATATAAGCCAATGTAAAACCAAAGGGCCCGCAGGTGGGGGCATTTTTCGCCTAGGCCTAAAATTTGAAGAAATTTGATAAGAGGTCCACTAGATGAAGCTTCATAACAAATATCAAAGACCTAGGCCTTCTGGTTTCAGAGAAGATTTTTAAAGATTTTCTCTATATAAGCCTATGAAAACCCAAAGGGCCCAGGGGCGGGGGCATTTTTGGCCCTAGGGCTATAATATGAAATGTCTTTATAGAGGTCCACTAGATGAAGCTTCACACCAAATATCAAAGACCTGGGCCTTCTGGTTTCAGACAAGAAGATTTTTAAAGGTTTTTCCATATGTAAGTCTATGTAAAACCAAAGGGCCCAGGGGGGTCATTTTTGGCCCCAGGGCTATAATTTGAACAATCTTGGTAGAGGTCCACTAGATGAAATTAAACACCAAATATCAAAGACCCGGACCTTGCGGTTTCAGAGGAGAAGATTTTTTAAGTTTTCATTTAAAAAAATCTATTTTGGCTCCCTTGACCTTGATATGCAACGGACCGGAACCATTTGAACACCTTTGAAAGGGGACCACCTTAGGATCATTCCTGTGAAGTTTGATAAAAATCTGATCAGTGGTTTAGGAGATGTCATTTGAAGAAATTCTTTACGCACGCACGCAGGGACGGAGGCACGGACGCACGCAGACAGACGACAGACAAAAAGTGATCCCAAAAGCTCACCTGATCACTACGTGATGGTGAGCTAAAAATACTGGAACTATATTATTGATAATTATTCAAAACGACGACTGAGATGACAGGTAAACTCTCTGATAATTATATGTGTCAAGTACATGTCAGCTATGCACAATCATCATCAGATCATTGTGTATGCATGCTTCTCGTTAGTACCAACTCTTTTTAACCTGGTGATCACTCATAGCATGGTCTCCAGTCTTGGACCCCAAGCATTAAACGAGGTTACAGTGTACGAGGGCTGATCGATCTGTTGTGAGCCTTGTATTGAAGGAGGTAAGCAGGGATGTTCTTTTTAAGTCCTACTATTCTCTGACTATATAGGGCCATGTACCCAAGGATGGTCTCATTTGACCAGTTTATATTGACGAGGTAGCACTCTAAAGCAAACAAGACAAGCAGCTTTTGCAAAATGGACAAATCGGTAAAAGAGCAGTGATATATTATTTGCTTAAAAAAGGTTTAAAACCTAAGGATATCCAAAATGATATTGTAGCAAAACTAGGGAAAATGCCCCTTCATATGCTACAGTGAAAAGGTGGGTGGCGCAATTTCAGTGTGGCAGACAGAGCCTTGAGGATGATCTCCGTCCTGGAAGGCCTGTCAATGTTGCAACCCCAGAAATGGTCAATAAAGTCCATGATATTGTTGTGACTGACAGACGAGACACAGAAAGATATACAGCCAGTAGAGTTGGCATTTCACAGGAAAGAGAACATTCCATTCTGACAGAAGATCTTGCAATCAGGATGGGTACCAAGACTTCTGACAGTTGGTCAGAAGCACATTAGGTGCACATTATCCTGTATTAATCTTAACCTTTTTGAGGAAGATCCTGCCAACTTTCTTCAGAGATCCGTCACTATGGATGAAACATGGGTCCATCATTTTACCCCAGAGGCCAAACAACAATCGAAACAATGGAAGCACCCTGGCTCCCTCCCACCAAAGAAGGCAAAGACTATTTCATCAGCTGGGAAGGTTATGGCCTTGGTTATCTGGGATGCAGATGGTATTTTGCTGATATATTATCTCCAAAAGGGACAAACAGTCAATAGCACAGACAATGTTTCACTTCTGATGCAGTTAGGGGAAATATTAAACTTAAGCGCCGAAGAAAGCTCAATGAAAGTGTGTTGTTCCATTAGGACAATGCTCCTGTTCACAAGTCTGTCATTGCTATGGCTACCATTCACAATTGTGGCTTTAAATTGATTGAGCATCCACCTTATTCACCTGATCTTGTTCCATCAGACTTTCATCTATTTCCAACAAGAGTCCACAAGTGGGCATTATAGGCCCATGGCAATTAGTAAGATGGAGCATATATATACTGACTGTTGTACAAATTTGGGTTTGCGGAATGTAACTTATGTTCAGATTCAGTAAGAGTTGTCTCTCTTTTAAACTCTCACAACCGAAGAAACAATGTCAACAGACATAAACAAGCCATGTGAGGGGTAAGTAGAGGGGTTTTCTGATGAAAAAAGACCAATTTCTCACATCTAAACGGCATCTGGCGATAGCAGATAGGCCGACAGATATGGAAAAAATTTGACCCATCTTATAAAAGAGTATAAGCAAAATCCCACCTTATAAAAACTGAAAACAGGGTCTTATAGCCGAATCGCCTTATAGCCGAATTTTTGCGATAGGTGTGAGTGGTGAATGGGAAAATACATCCCGCGGGTCACTGTCTGGCATCACAAGGCTTGCCCAGTGATGCCAGACAGTGATCCCGTGGGACAGATTTTTCTATTCATCCTTCACACCCATGTATGATTCCTTTTCTTGCATACCTTCCATTTCTGAGCGTGGATTTTTAATACTGCAGTCACTTTGGTTGCCGACATCCGCCATATTGTGATGACCAACAGTGATGTTTTGTGATGCCACGTAACGTGATGTGATGTCAAACTTAAGGACGGCGCAACAGGCACATATGAGGTCGTATTCAATCAGTGCATTTATCAGACAAGCGAGAATATTTGATTTTGAGTAAGAATACCAGGGTTAGAACAGAATTTCTATCCAAAGCAAAAAAGTATGGATTTCCTTATCTGGTACGCAAGGATGTCTATTCTATCTCTTTTCTCCCTTTCTCTGGGAAACTATACAAAATGACCCACAAGGGTTGACGACAAGTGACATAAAATTCCCGAACACAATCAACTAAAAGTTTAACCACGGCACACTTTAACTCATGTAGCTCATATTCTGGTCCAAGATAACCCAGAGCATTTGAAAAGCTATGCTAGCATGTGTGAACAATGAAGATTAAAATCTGCCTGTGTACTTGTGAAGTATGAACTAGGCTCATAGCAACAAATAAGGTGTGTATTTTGTGATAATTGAAGGATAGTTTTCTTTATTTCTCCATATAAACCTGTGTTGTTTTGTTTGTATTTTTAGCAGGTCTGTTTACCTACAGTATCCACACTTTTCCTGGGCAGGCTTATATATAAGCGGTTAACCAGTACAGTACACATTCTTTTGTCAGAAACTGACAACTGCCCTTCTTGAATCAGTGGAAGGGAGAAAAGACTTTATGATCAATCTCCACATGAAATGATGCCTACCACGGCAGGTATCGAACCCGCACCCTCCTGATCACCAGTCAGACGCGTATCGGACTGAGCAACCGAGGCTGGCAAATCTATATTGTGGGTATAGGTGGTTCTAATGAATACCCAAAACATAGATTTTTATGGACAATTGACAAAAACTATCCTTCAGTGCACTTAACCCATATCTTGCTATTTACAACAACCCCTGACGCAAACAGTGTAAATCCAGATCAGATGGCTTCTGAAGAAGCCATCTCATCAGGATCTACACTGTTTGGCATTGAGTTTATGAATTTGTAGCAACAAATTACATGGAGTTATTTGATTGGTTGATAGACAGAAATGGGTGTGGCTTAAATGACTATTCAGCAAGATAAGGGCTAATCTGTTGCTATGAGGCTTTACTATTCAAAGGTGCATTATTATCCAGAAATGACTCATGTGACCTCCAAGGCCTCTTGATCAGACTGCACAGGCTGATCTGAGTTTCAGTGGTGCTGATCTGAGTTTCAGTGGTTGAACATTCCAGATTCTGTCTTTTTCTATGTAATGGCCAGATAATTTATGTCAGCAAAACAAATAAATAATAAGTAAATGAATATATCATATGACGTCACATCTCGTCACATCGAGAGTGTAATAATGCCGTGTAATATTTTCGATAATCCACTAGTGGATTAAATATGCAAATAAGCTAGATACGTCCCATAACGTTACATGTACGACGTCCTTAAGGACGTCACTTTTACCAATGTTGAAATATTGATATTTTTGTAAACAATCATGAATATAATGCATTTTAAATGTCATAATATGATAAATAGAATCTTGCACTCGTGCTCATGTATTATTAAATTTATTAAACTCGTTGAGGAAAAGTGATAAAATGCTCGGCAGAGCCTCGCATTTTATCCCTTTTCCTCAACTCGTTTAATAAATTCAATAATATATGAACACTCATGTAAGATCCTCTATGAATAAATATATTAGACTTCTGTCAAAGGCTATGATTCACCAGTGGTGACCTAAGTCACCAAACCATGAGATCTAGGACAAGGTCAATCATGGATGCTTGCATCGTTTCCTTAAAAAGTGGACTCATATCATGCCAGGCCAGGCCTCAGATTCAATGACGGTTCCAGCACAAAGGCTTACTGAGAATTAGAGAGAATCTAATTCTATGTAATGTTGGTTGGGGCCTGATCCTCTGTCTCTGGTCCGGCCCATCAGAGTCTAACTTGGTTTTCTTTTGCTCCAGCATTTCAGTCATTTCTTGCTGTCGAGTCCTCACTGTTGTTTCATCTCTGTAGTTGTTTGATATTTTGTATTTACAGACTGATGAGTTAGGAGGCCTTCATGCGGACTGAACAAATTATTTGTCTAAAAAGCGACAGTAGTAAGGGCGAGGATTGTGGCCACGTAAAATTGATTTAAGCACCCCAGTGGAATTCCACGGACCGTTCCAAGGAGGTTCTTCTGTCACGGTTTATTTTTGTCATGGTTTGTCTTTGGGTGTTTGTGTCGCTTATATTGTTTTCTTTTGGATAGCCCATTGGCCATTTTGTGGGAAAGTTACTATCCTTTTGGCTTTCCGCTATTGATGTTTCCATTAGGGTCTCTTGTTTCATGTTTGCTTTGGGGTCTCTGATGGGAGCTGTGGGTTAATTGTATCAATTCCTGATCATTGCCTTCACTTCTATTTTTTGTAGCAGGCGTGATAATAAATAAAGACTTGAAAATCTGGGGCCAGTTGTTCAAAGCATCGTTAGCTTAACAGGCTCATTGGTGGTCAAATTGGTAACTGTTCTGGCAAGTACACTATCTAAAATTCTGTCGTTTTTGCTGAAAAAAATGTGAGCAGCTTTTGCATTTGCAAAAGCTCCTCACATTTTTTCAGCAAAAATATCAGCATATTTGACATATTAAGTGATCAAAGTTTAACAATATGTTAACTAACACAGGGGTTGTCGCAAATGTTGATACCTTGATGTATGAATGCATGAACGGCAAACCAAACTCCTATAATGTGCCATGCTTAAAGAGGGGTCAACAAAAACGTTTTGAGACTCACTTATCCATCCAAGCAACCAGACTTTTCAAGGTTCCCACTAGGTCAGCCACTGTGGAGAGTATTCCAACAGACAATTTCTTATGGTGATAATGGTGAGACTCAAGGTGATGAGAAACGTTTGCTCGATTCTTGTCGTTCTCACTGTCACGTGCACGCAGCTCCCCGTTCAGACTTCTCGCCTTACAGCCCAGCTGAAGAGCTAGTGATTGAAGATTCTCTGTTTCATGCCCATAGCACTGAAATATGGAAAAATACATGGATGATGGAATACCTCCAGAGTAGGAGGAGGACTGAGGGTAATTAGAAAAACAAGAGGTCCATGATGGACCTAATTCGCTCACCTGGGTTATGATGTACAAACATTGCTGTTTACAGGCTTTTCTATATTAGGCTCTGACAGCCATTTTGTACAGAGGAGCAGAGCCACTTAAGCTGTTTTGGTAGAGGGGTCACTCTAGGAACTTTTCTGTCAAAGTTATTTTGAAACTGAGACATTGGAGAAAATGTTCTTTAATGATTTTTCCGTCTTTACCTCTGCAGTCATATGGACATTTTGTTCAACCTAGCAAACCCATTTCAGCAATTTAAGCAATCATCAGTACACGATTGACTGTTTTGAGTATAATGACATGTCAACCCTTGTGGGTCATTTTGTGTTGTCTCCCAAAGAAAGGGAGAAAGTGAGTGATAGTGGAGAAAGAAAAACAAATGAAAGTATTAAAGCAGAAGAAACAACAACACTCCCCCTCTACCCTTACCTACTGCAAGGACAGCGGGCCTTGCCCTACTATAAGCCAATATCAGTTGGGCGCGCCAGTGACGCAAAATACATGTCACCTTTGCCTCACCCAACCACCCATCAATCATCAGTACAATATTACCTACTTCAAGATGGGATGTTTTAATGGGACAGGCCTAAGATGAGTCATACCTTTTAATCAATTTTTGGTACAAAAATAAAAGAGAAACATTTCTGTGAATTGGGTTTGAAATTGCGTCATTGAGTCTATTTTTGGCACTACTGGTCATTTTGTTCAGTGGATCAGAACCGAGGAGCATTCCTGTGAAAATATTTTGAAACTAGAGAAAGCGACCTGTCAGTCACGTATACCCCCGGCCAGTGCCACCCTCTGATATATCTTTAGAGCTTGTATGTAACATGAATAAAGGAGTCAAGAAGCTAGGAGAATCTATAATGTGCTTATAAAATCCAAACCAAACATAATCTTTCTAAATGGACCAAGGGAGTGAGAGCATCAAATTTACTGAAGCGGTGGGGGCATCAATGTTACTGAAGCAGCAGGGTGGGGTATGCATCAATGAAATCTTTGAACTGGTATGCAACATTGATGCAACTATCAATTGAATTTGTCTTAGAGTTTAGAACATTATGTAACAGGCATCTATAAACTTTGTCATAAAACTTTAACCAAATGTAAACTTTCTAAGTCCATGACCCTGAGGTCTAGGTCACTGTGGGTGGGGAAGTGACATGCATCTCAAAATGTTTGGACTGGTATGCAACATTGATGCAAGTATCAACTGAATTTGTCTTAGAGTTTAGAACATAAAGGCATCTATAAACTTTGTCATAAAACTTTAACCAAACGTAAAATTTCTAAGTCTGTGACCTTACCCTCAAGGTCATTATGGGGGTGGGACATGCATCAATTAAATCCTTAGACCAATATGTAACTTCAGTTTAAGTATCAACTAAATCTATCAAAGGGTTCAGAAGATACAACCTCTTAGAAACTTTAACGCAAAACTTTAACCAAGATGTAAAATTTCTAAGTTTGTGACCTTGACCTCAAGGTCACTGTGGGGGGGGGGGGGGGTTGGAACATGCATCAATGAAATCTTTAGACCAGTATGTAACTTCAGTGTAAGTATCAACTAAGTCTATCAAAGGGTTCAGAAGATCCAATCTCTTAGATACTTTAACGCAAAACTTTAAACAAAATGTAAAATTTCTAAGTCTGTGACCTTGACCTCAAGGTAGCTGTGGGAGTGAGACATGCATCAATGAAATCTTTAGACCAGTATGTAACTTCAGTGTAAGTATCAACTAAATCTATCAAAGGGTTCAGAAGATACAACCTCTTAGAAACTTTAACACAAAACTTTAACCAAAATGTAAAATTTCTAAGTCTGTGACCTTGACCTCAAGGTCACTGTGGGGGGTGGCACATGCATCAATGAAATCTTTAGACCAGTATGTAACTTCAGTGTAAGTATCAACTAAATCTATCAAAGGGTTCAGAAGATACAACCTCTTAGAAACTTTAACACAAAACTTTAACCAAAATGTAAAATTTCTAAGTCTGTGACCTTGACCTCAAGGTCACTGTGGGGGGTGGCACATGCATCAATGAAATCTTTAGACCAGTATGTAACTTCAGTGTAAGTATCAACTAAATCTATCAAAGGGTTCAGAAGATACAACCTCTTAGAAACTTTAACACAAAACTTTAACCAAAATGTAAAATTTCTAAGTCTGTGACCTTGACCTCAAGGTCACTGTGGGGGGGTGGGACATGCATCAATGAAATCTTTAGAACAGTATGTAACTTCAATGTAAGAATCAACTAAATCTATCAAAGGATTCAGAAGACACAATCTCTTAGAAACTTTAACGCAAAACTTTAACCAAAATGTTAACGGAGGGACGGACGGACAGACGGACGGACGGAAACACGGACGGACGGACGGATGAACGGCAGGACGAAAACTATATACCCCCATAGCATACTTCCTATGCCAGGGGTATAATCAGACCATTAGCCTAGAAGTTGACGGGGACATTAAACTTCAAATCAAACAAACAAACCATGTGGACATTGAGGGGTCTGGTCCTAGTGCAGGAGATGTAAGTATCTTCAAGGTCACTGTGGGGGGGGGGGGGGTGGAACATGCATCAATGAAATCTTTAGACCAGTATGTAACTTCAGTATAAGTATCAACTAAGTCTATCAAAGGGTTCAGAAGATCCAATCTCTTAGATACTTTAACGCAAAACTTTAAACAAAATGTAAAATTTCTAAGTCTGTGACCTTGACCTCAAGGTCACTGTGGGATTGAGACATGCATCAATGAAATCTTTAGAGCATTATGTAACTTCAGTGTAAGTATCAACTAAATCTATCAAAGGGTTCAGAAGATACAACCTCTTAGAAACTTTAACACAAAACTTTAACCAAAATGTAAAATTTCTAAGTCTGTGACCTTGACCTCAAGGTCACTGTGGGGGGGGTGGGACATGCATCAATGAAATCTTTAGACCAGTATGTAACTTCAGTGTAAGTATCAACTAAGTCTATCAAAGGGTTCAGAAGATCCAATCTCTTAGATACTTTAACGCAAAACTTTAAACAAAATGTAAAATTTCTAAGTCTTTGACCTTGACCTCAAGGTCACTGTGGGAGTGAGACATGCATCAATGAAATCTTTAGACCAGTATGTAACTTCAGTGTAAGTATCAACTAAATCTATCAAAGGGTTCAGAAGATACAACCTCTTAGAAACTTTAACACAAAACTTTAACCAAAATGTAAAATTTTTAAGTCTGTGACCTTGACCTCAAGGTCACTGTGGGGGGTGGCACATGCATCAATGAAATCTTTAGACCAGTATGTAACTTCAGTGTAAGTATCAACTAAGTCTATCAAAGGGTTCAGAAGATCCAACCTCTTAGATACTTTAACGCAAAACTTTAACCAAAATGTAAAATTTCTAAGTCTGTGACCGTGACCTCAAGGTCACTGTGGGGGGTGAGACATGCATCAATGAAATCTTTAGACCAGTATGTAACTTCAGTGTAAGTATCAACTAAATCTATCAAAGGGTTCAGAAGATACAACCTCTTAGAAACTTTAACACAAAACTTTAACCAAAATGTTAAATTTCTAAGTCTGTGACCTTGACCTCAAGGTCACTGTGGGGGGGGTGGGACATGCATCAATGAAATCTTGAGAACAGTATGTAACTTCAATGTAAGAATCAACTAAATCTATCAAAGGATTCAGAAGATACAATCTCTTAGAAACTTTAACGCAAAACTTTAACCAAAATGTTAACGGACGGACAGACGGACGGACGGACGGAAACACGGACGGACGGACGGACGAACGCACGGATGAACGGCAGGACGAAAACTATATACCCCCATAGCATACTTCCTTTGCCGGGGGTATAATCAGACCATTAGCCTAGAAGTTGACGGGGACATTAAACTTCAAATCAAACAAACAAACCATGTGGACATTGAGGGGTCTGGTCCTAGTGCAGGAGATGTAAGTATCTTCAAGGTCACTGTGGGGGGGGGGGGGGGTGGAACATGCATCAATGAAATCTTTAGACCAGTATGTAACTTCAGTGTAAGTATCAACTAAGTCTATCAAAGGGTTCAGAAGATCCAATCTCTTAGATACTTTAACGCAAAACTTTAAACAAAATGTAAAATTTCTAAGTCTGTGACCTTGATCTCAAGGTCACTGTGATCTCAAGGTCACTGTGGGAGTGAGACATGCATCAATGAAATCTTTAGACCAGTATGTAACTTCAGTGTAAGTATCAACTAAATCTATCAAAGGGTTCAGAAGATACAACCTCTTAGAAACTTTAACACAAAATTTTAACCAAAATGTAAAATTTCTAAGTCTGTGACCTTGACCTCAAGGTCACTGTGGGGGGTGGCACATGCATCAATGAAATCTTTAGACCAGTATGTAACTTCAGTGTAAGTATCAACTAAATCTATCAAAGGGTTCAGAAGATACAACCTCTTAGAAACTTTAACACAAAACTTTAACCAAAATGTAAAATTTCTAAGTCTGTGACCTTGACCTCAAGGTCACTGTGGGGGGTGGCACATGCATCAATGAAATCTTTAGACCAGTATGTAACTTCAGTGTAAGTATCAACTAAATCTATCAAAGGGTTCAGAAGATACAACCTCTTAGAAACTTTAACACAAAACTTTAACCAAAATGTAAAATTTCTAAGTCTGTGACCTTGACCTCAAGGTCACTGTGGGGGGGGTGGGACATGCATCAATGAAATCTTTAGAACAGTATGTAACTTCAATGTAAGAATCAACTAAATCTATCAAAGGATTCAGAAGACACAATCTCTTAGAAACTTTAACGCAAAACTTTAACCAAAATGTTAACGGAGGGACGGACGGACAGACGGACGGACCGAAACACGGACGGACGGACGAACGGACGGATGAACGGCAGAACGAAAACTATATACCCCCATAGCATACTTCCTATGCCAGGGGTATAATCAGACCATTAGCCTAGAAGTTGACGGGGACATTAAACTTCAAATCAAACAAACAAACCATGTGGACATTGAGGGGTCTGGTCCTAGTGCAGGAGATGTAAGTATCTTCAAGGTCACTGTGGGGGGGGGGGGGGGTGGAACATGCATCAATGAAATCTTTAGACCAGTATGTAACTTCAGTGTAAGTATCAACTAAGTCTATCAAAGGGTTCAGAAGATCCAATCTCTTAGATACTTTAACGCAAAACTTTAAACAAAATGTAAAATTTCTAAGTCTGTGACCTTGACCTCAAGGTCACTGTGGGATTGAGACATGCATCAATGAAATCTTTAGAGCATTATGTAACTTCAGTGTAAGTATCAACTAAATCTATCAAAGGGTTCAGAAGATACAACCTCTTAGAAATTTTAACACAAAACTTTAACCAAAATGTAAAATTTCTAAGTCTGTGACCTTGACCTCAAGGCCACTGTGGGGGGTGGCACATGCATCAATGAAATCTTTAGACCAGTATGTAACTTCAGTGTAAGTATCAACTAAGTCTATCAAAGGGTTCAGAAGATCCAATCTCTTAGATACTTTAACGCAAAACTTTAAACAAAATGTAAAATTTCTAAGTCTTTGACCTTGACCTCAAGGTCACTGTGGGAGTGAGACATGCATCAATGAAATCTTTAGACCAGTATGTAACTTCAGTGTAAGTATCAACTAAATCTATCAAAGGGTTCAGAAGATACAACCTCTTAGAAACTTTAACACAAAACTTTAACCAAAATGTAAAATTTTTAAGTCTGTGACCTTGACCTCAAGGTCACTGTGGGGGGTGGCACATGCATCAATGAAATCTTTAGACCAGTATGTAACTTCAGTGTAAGTATCAACTAAGTCTATCAAAGGGTTCAGAAGATCCAACCTCTTAGATACTTTAACGCAAAACTTTAACCAAAATGTAAAATTTCTAAGTCTGTGACCGTGACCTCAAGGTCACTGTGGGGGGTGAGACATGCATCAATGAAATCTTTAGACCAGTATGTAACTTCAGTGTAAGTATCAACTAAATCTATCAAAGGGTTCAGAAGATACAACCTCTTAGAAACTTTAACACAAAACTTTAACCAAAATGTAAAATTTCTAAGTCTGTGACCTTGACCTCAAGGTCACTGTGGGGGGGTGGGACATGCATCAATGAAATCTTTAGAACAGTATGTAACTTCAATGTAAGAATCAACTAAATCTATCAAAGGATTCAGAAGATACAATCTCTTAGAAACTTTAACGCAAAACTTTAACCAAAATGTTAACGGACGGACAGACGGACGGACGGAAACACGGACGGACGGACGGACGAACGCACGGACGAACGGCAGGACGAAAACTATATACCCCCATAGCATACTTCCTATGCCGGGGGTATAATCAGACCATTAGCCTAGAAGTTGACGGGGACATTAAACTTCAAATCAAACAAACAAACCATGTGGACATTGAGGGGTCTGGTCCTAGTGCAGGAGATGTAAGTATCTTCAAGGTCACTGTGGGGGGGGGGGGGGGGTGGAACATGCATCAATGAAATCTTTAGACCAGTATGTAACTTCAGTGTAAGTATCAACTAAGTCTATCAAAGGGTTCAGAAGATCCAATCTCTTAGATACTTTAACGCAAAACTTTAAACAAAATGTAAAATTTCTAAGTCTGTGACCTTGATCTCAAGGTCACTGTGGGAGTGAGACATGCATCAATGAAATCTTTAGACCAGTATGTAACTTCAGTGTAAGTATCAACTAAATCTATCAAAGGGTTCAGAAGATACGACCTCTTAGAAACTTTAACACAAAATTTTAACCAAAATGTAAAATTTCTAAGTCTGTGACCTTGACCTCAAGGTCACTGTGGGGGGTGGCACATGCATCAATGAAATCTTTAGACCAGTATGTAACTTCAGTGTAAGTATCAACTAAATCTATCAAAGGGTTCAGAAGATACAACCTCTTAGAAACTTTAACACAAAACTTTAACCAAAATGTAAAATTTCTAAGTCTGTGACCTTGACCTCAAGGTCACTGTGGGGGGTGGCACATGCATCAATGAAATCTTTAGACCAGTATGTAACTTCAGTGTAAGTATCAACTACGTCTAACAAAGGGTTCAGAAGATCCAACCTCTTAGATACTTTAACGCAAAACTTTAACCAAAATGTAAAATTTCTAAGTCTGTGACCTTGACCTCAAGGTCACTGTGGGGGGTGAGACATGCATCAATGAAATCTTTAGACCAGTATGTAACTTCAGTGTAAGTATCAACTAAATCTATCAAAGGGTTCAGAAGATACAACCTCTTAGAAACTTTAACACAAAACTTTAAACAAAATGTAAAATTTCTAAGTCTGTGACCTTGACCTCAAGGTCACTGTGGGGGGTGGGACATGCATCAATGAAATCTTTAGAACAGTATGTAACTTCAATGTAAGAATCAACTAAATCCATCAAAGGATTCAGAAGATACAATCTCTTAGAAACTTTAACGCAAAACTTTAACCAAAATGTTAACGGACGGACGGACGGACAGACGGACGGACGGAAACACGGACGGACGGACGAACGGACGGACGAACGGCAGGACGAAAACTATATACCCCCATAGCATACTTCCTATGCCGGGGGTATAATCAGACCATTAGCCTAGAAGTTGACGGGGACATTAAACTTCAAATCAAACAAACAAACCATGTGGACATTGAGGGGTCTGGTCCTAGTGCAGGAGACGGAGATGAACCAGCTTAGACTAACTTACAATGCATCATGATGACAAAGGGCGGTTCCTAGCACTGATTTTCATACCACCTTTACCCGGCACTAAGTCGGTCTGAGGACACCACCATACCCTTTGCAGACTTCTCATGTTAAATTTTACCATTCTATTAATAAAATACCCCACCTAACCAAGATATTGTAAAGATGATCATTCTGAGCAAGTTTGATGATGATCCAAGGTTGGTCGGTCGGTACAAGTGGTGGGAATTCCCACTGGTATTTACCATCCTGGGAAATACTCCAACATTCAGAAAATATGGCAAATATAGAAAATTTTGGCGCTTTTTAAGAGTCGACCTTTTGGCGGATTTATATTTTGGCAGATTTTCGATTTCCAAAATATTTAAAAGAAAAATCTGTTATTTCTGTCTTATGCATGTGAATTTTAAATGGCGATTTGCAAGTTATACATGTTAATTTTCACCTGTTTTCAACACTGCATTGTTCTTGGTGTGTTTGAAAACAAATCAGTTCTATTTTTATTTAACCCATGTAGTACCAGAAACCCCAAAACGGGTACCCTGGCAAACAGTGCAGGCCCAGATCAGACGCCACAGAATGCGGCATCTGATCAGGGCCTCCACTCTTTGCTAAAAGTTCAGTCATTTTCTAAATAAATTTTGATGAAAACACAACCTGACACCCCTACATTTTGAAATAAACTCCTGCTATATATAAGGAGGAAGATTCCATTTGGTACAAAAAGGGTTAATTACTAGGTTTATTCACAGGCAAAGTTGTCAATCAATATCAATTATACGCATTCCTGTGATACCTCCCTCACAAGGTTGGTCGGTAAATACCAGTGGCGGTAATTCCCACTGGTTTTTTCTGGTAATTACCGCCCTGAGAAATACTCCAAATTTCAGCAAAGGTGGGAAATATGATTTTTGTTTAGTTATTTCATAGAAAAAACTATTAATATTTGTGCAATTTAATTTAAATAATGAACAGTTAGCTATTTTGCAATATGCCTCCCCATACATATATATGACAAAGTCTGCTTTAACTCAACCAAACACAAACATAAATATAAAGTGATCTTTTGTTATGTCGGGGGCAGAGTTATTTAAAATCACTCATATGCGTAAGAAGATAAATTACCATAATGATCCCAATATTTGGGACAGACATGCCTGGGCAAACAGTGCAGAACCAGATCAGAATCACTTAGCTTGAGGTAATGGCCAAATATGACGGACTCAGTATAAGAAGATAGATAGATAGGGAGTTTATCATTGGAACTTCATGTTTTGTATGCTTTAGTCAAAGTTTAGTGTAACACTAAACCACATGGTTCAATTTTTTTTTAGATTAAATTTACAACAACTCCTTGGATGTTTGAATTTTAAGGATGTTTACAATAGAAAAGGTTTGTTTGCAAGTTTGTCAAGTAATCATACTCCTAATGCTAAAAGGTGTGATAATTTAATTGTTTGAGTCAAGTATTAAAAGAACACAATTAATCAAAGCATAAAAGGTTTCTTAAATTATCTACAGATACTCACCTAAGTATTAAAATTACATGTATTTACAAGTCAAAGGAAATAGCTGAAAGTTAAAAACTAATATTTTAGAATCACATTTGAAAAGAAATTATATACATTCTATATGAAGGCAAGGGAGTATGGATCTGTCAAGTTATTCAATATAAATAGGGCTGTAAAATTCTTCAAAATTTCACTTGTCCTACATGACTAAGTGCATGTAAACTTTGGTAAATGTTTTAAGGACTAGACAAACTTTATACTTGTCCTTCAATTTTTTCTGTCATTGCAAGCAGACAAGTGGAATTTTCAAGCCCTGCATGAACTTGAAATAATTTTGCTTTCAAATAGCTAGGTAGTTGGGGTATATTAAGCAGTCTCAATTGGTACCTATGTAAATATATATATATTTCCCAATATTTCCCGGGAATTCCCTGTATTTCCCACCATCCAGGGAAATATGAGTATTTCCCACTTTTTGCCAACCTTGCTCCCTCATCAGGAGGGAGACTCCCTCATTTTGATGCTAATTTTTGCCCACTTTATGCTAAATTTTAGTAAAATTTGGGCATCTCCCTCATTTGAACTGAGAATTTCCCTATTTATTCTTTACATCTCCCTCATCACAATGGCAAATCTCCCTCATACAGTTAAAAAAAATATCACAGGTATGTATACGATTTTTGAGAATTACTGTAAAGAGGTTTTGCTTTTATTCAGCTTGCTAAATGGCTTAATAGTTAAGCAAAGAGAAAGACTTGGTAAAACGTATATCATACTTGCGATGTGTATTAGAAGTAAATTTCTGCCAGTTTATTCTGTTTATAACTTAATTGGCCATTTCTAATTTTTGCAGCTTTTTCCTTGACCGTCAAGTGGGCTAAAATAAAATGACCGCCAAATATAAGTGTTTTACAGTACCCACAACACAAGTTTTAATGGCTAACTGACAAATATCCCCTTTGAATTATTACTACATGTATATACCCGTCTCATCTGTTATCATGCACTACATGTACTACCAAAAATATGACATTTTTACTTACCAGATTTCTTAAGAGATCCACAGCCTCTAGTATCAATTCCTGGTGCCCCAGTTTGAGAACATTTAACCTCTCAAGGTCAGAGTGCGTCAGCAACAGCAGCTTGCGGCCATCAATGTTCGCATTCAGGAAATAATGGACATAAGGAATGATAGCATCATCCATATCTAGACCTGCAGTAGAAGTACATGTACATGTAGATAGAGGATATCTCTTTTTTGAGGGGGATACCAAAAGTGTTGAAAAAATCCAAATTTTCACGAGTGCAAAGCACGAGTGAAAATTTGGATGTTTTCAACACACAAGACAAAATATTCTTGGTATCCGCCGATAAAAAAGGAAATTGTCTTTTTATTTTATAATTCTATGCAGATATTTACGGTAATTGAGCAATCGTATCTATGTCACAATTTTGACCTGGCTATGATGTCACAACTGTCAGTTTCAAAACATAAACAGATCGCCATTTAGAAGACGGGGTATAGCATTTTTACAGTTCAAAGAGTGCTTTTCAAGGTATTTTACAGAATTATTTTATGAATAACAGGAATTTTGGCAAGAAAAAGTAGTTCAGATTGCTACTGTGAAAATAACAAGGTCATGTTTTTTTCAGTGTGACACTTTGAAAATATCATTTTTATTTGTTTCAGATACATGTATGGATTGATTTCACTGCAGAATATAAAATAAAATTACACAGAAACTCTTGACACCAATCACAACAACTGTCATCTGCTTTCTAGTCTGCTGGTTACCAGTACTTTAACGCTCCGCATGCTGGGTATTTTTTGCTGCAGATAACACTTTAAAATAATTTCATAATTTTTCCCAGAAAACAGGATCGGACATCTCATGCAAATTTTCTTCTATGGAGACAATTTGCATGCAATGTCAAGTCCTGTTTTCTGGGAAAAATTAGAAAAAATAGCATCAATTTGTCGTCTGCTGAATTAACCTAGAGAGTGCTAAAGGTTAAAATTCATTTTTACAGTTTGGAGCCAGATCAGACTGCTCTTCAAGAAGCAGTCTGACCGGGGTCGATACTGACTGCCTGTGTGCAAAAAATGTTTGAAAATTTTTCAAGAACATGTGGTAGATAGGGCTGGGTACTGCCATTAGAAACTGTACCGTGGTAAACATCCATGCACCGCGGTATGTAAGGCAGTATACCACAGGTTTCAAACTCTAAGTGTTTGTACTTAGTATATTGGTTGTTTATCAAAAATACTTTAAAATAAAAAGACAAATAACCAGAGAATCATATCACGTTTTCTTATATTCTCTATTGTGGAATTTCATTGCGTGTACATGTACTTTTAAATTTACGCGGTCCCTGGCTGCAAAGCTTTTTATATTTGGTTGTAATAATTGTTATCCTGGGAATGGGTGGAATTAAAAGCAGTTCTTTAAGAAACCAGTAAATCTCAAAACATGCATAGACCAAATGAAACAAGATGTGTTTGTGAAACACTGATGCCCCCACACAGCGCATGTGAAATATTTAAGCTCTATCAAGGTCAAGGTCACGTGATCAAAAATCATGGTACCACAGGAAAGGTCTTGTGACAAGGAATGCACAGGTGAAATATCAAAGCCCTATCACTTACCATTCAAAAGTTATGCCCGATGTTAAGGTTTTTGCGGACAAACTGACAAGAGGGCCCTGATTTGCTCACCTGAGTGTCACTGTCTCTAGCACATGTTATTTTTGGCTCTGGTGGCCATCTTGTTCATCAGAGCGGAACGATTTTAGCTATTTTGGTAGGGAGTCACCTAGGCAACATTCCTGTGAAGTTTGAATCAAATTGGTCCAAAGGTTTTGGAGTAGTTCGCGTTTGAAGCAAATTTACAATGTTTTTTTTTTTTTAGCTCTGGTGGCCATTTTATTCACAGCAGCAAGGTTGTTTAAGCTGTTTCGGTAGAGGGTCATCTATATTCCTATGAAGTTTGAATGAAATAGGCCCATACAGTTTTCAAGGGTTTAGGAGGAGTTGTCGTTTGAAGATTTTTTGAGGCCATCTTGTTTGTCAGAGCGAAACCATTTTAGCTATTTTGGTAGGGTGTCACCAAGGCAAAGTTCCTGTGAATGTTTGCATCTAACTGGCCCAAGGGATTAGGAGGATTTCGGGTTGAAGAAAATTTACGATGTTTTTCTATTTTTAGCTCTGGCAGCCATTTTGTTCATCAGAGCAAGATGGTTTTAGCTATTTCAGTAGAAGGCCATCTAAGTATTATTCCTATGAAGTTTGAATGAAATTGGCCCAAGGGTACAGGAGGAGTTGTTGATTCAAGATTTTTTTCTATTTTTAGCTCTGGCGTCCATCTTGTTTGTCAGAGCGGAACGAATTGAGCTATTTTGGTATGGAGTCGGCTGCGAAACATTCCTGTGAAGTTTGAATGAAACTGACCCAAGGGTTTAGGAGTTCGTGTTTGAAGCAAATTTATGTTTATTTCTATTTTTAGCTATGGCAGCCATTTTGCTCATCAGAGCGAATCGTTGTAGCTATTTTGGTAGAAAGTCACCTAAGCAACATTCTCTTGAAGTTTGAATGAAATTGGCCCATACAGTTATGTACAAGGAGTTATTGCTTCAAGTTTTTTTCTATTTTAAGCTCTGGCGGCCATTTTATTCATCAGAGCAAAACAGTTTTAGCTATTTTGGTAGGGAGTCACCTAGGCAACATTCCTGTAAAGTTTGAACCAAATTGGCCCAAGTGTTTAGAAGACATTTCAGGACGTAATATATGCTGTACGTCTGCCTAACGGAACCCCTGTGAGCCCTGGTGCGGGGACATTTTTGGGCACAGGGCTGTAATTTGAACAACCTTGGTAAAGGTCCAAAAGATGAAGCTTCATACCAAATATCAATGACCTTGGCTTTCTCAGACAAGAAGATTTTTAAAGGATTTCTCTATATAAGCCTATGTAAAATCAGTCGGCCCCGGTGAGGGGGCATTTTTGACCCCAGGGCTATAATTTGAACAATCTTGGTATGTCGTTTAAATTAATTGTGGATGGACAGACGGATGGACGATGAAGGATGGAGAGTGATCACAATAGCTCCCCCAGAGCCTTCGACTCAGGTGAGCTAATAAAAGAGCTAGGCCTTCTGGTTTCAGACAAAAAAAGATTTTTTAAAAATGTTTTCCCTATATAAGCCTATGTAAAACCAGTAGGCCCCAGGGCTATAATTTGAACAATCTCTGTAGAGGACTACTAGATGAACCTTCAAAACAAATATCAAAGACCTGGGCCTTCTGGTTTCAGACGAGAAGATCTTTAAAGGATTTCCCTATATACATGTAAGCCTATGTAAAATCAGCGGGCCAGGGCATGGGGGCATTTTTGGCCCCTAGGCTATAATTTGAAAATTCTTGATAGAGTTTCCTAGATGAAGCTTCATACCAAATATCAAAGACCTGGGCCTTGGTTTCAGACAATAAGATTTTTAAAGGATTTCCCTATATAAGCCTATGTTAAACCAGTGGGCCCACGGCATGGGGGCATTTTTGGCCCCAGGGCTGCCCAGCTGTTATTTGAACAATCTTGGTAGAGGTTGAGAAGGTTCAGAGGATGGCTGCCCGATGGACCTGCAGGCGATGGCAGATCAGAAGTAAGCTGGTGAAATTTCTCTATGAGCTGGAGTGGCCATCGTTGGAGGCCCGTCGTGAGCAGTCCTCTTAAACCTTCTTTTATAAGATACACTCTTTCTTTCTTTCTATATATACTGCAACTGAGTACCCCCTCATGAGGATCGCGTGCAGGTGTACCTAAGTACAGTAATCATGTAATTACGGTAGGGATCTTTTACCTGCACAGGGGCTGGATATCCCAGCACAAGGTGCCTCCAGTTAACCTCCCAATCCAAAGGACAGTGCACTTTGTGTGGCATTCATCCCTGTAAATGATGCCAGTGGAGCCTGCTTGGACACCGCGATTTTATTACCGCTGCCAGGAATCAAACCGGGGGCCCCTAGCATGATAGGCAAGTGCACTAACCACTGAGCTACCACACTCCACACAGTGTCTTTTAATAAAGATAAATACTTGACCCCTGTGACTACTTCAACTCAAACAAGGGCATCAAAATTAAACAACAGTCAATATCATAGGTACCAGGCCTATAGTGTTTGTTTGTTTGATTTGAGGTTTAACGTCCCCGCCAACATTGTAAAGGTCATTTTGGAGACGTTGCTTCCAATTTTGTGGGCTTTTACCCGACTTTGAGATGAAATGTCAACTCAAGCCCAGCCGCCCAATGAAACCAATAGACCAATAGACATAGAGCAGTGCATATAATTACCAAAAAGCACCAAAATACCGGAAAGCTGCTTTCCGGTATTTTGGTGCTTTCCGGTAATTATATGCACTGCTCTCTGTCTATCTTCATATACTGAGTCGGTCATACTCAGTTGGGTGGTGCGCTAAATTAAGAATTTAGGAAAAAAAATCACTGGATGAGTTCGTAAAACTATTTACAATCTGCTTTCAGAGATGTACTAAAAGGCATACTTCTAGGTCCCATTCTAAACCATGCGGGCTTTAACTCCTCTGCAGTTTTCCGAAAGCAACCAAAATACCGGAAAGCACATATAAATACCAAAAAGCATATATATATACTGGAAAACATTAAAAAATTGTATTTAAATGCAATATATAACATATCTGGAACAATTATGGTTGCTCTCTGGACTTTGTATGTTTGTATATTTGTATGTATGTTGTTTATTCTTCCTGATTTTTATACTTTATTCAAAGAACTATCTTTGCAACAGAGTAAAACACTCAATAATTTTTTTTCTCTGTATTTCCAATATAATTAAGTTGATGCTGCTTCTATAATGCCTGTAACATCACTTTAAAATGCCATTGTTATTGCATTGTACCTATACATTGTTTTCAACGTGTCTCGGTGGCCTAGTGGTTAGGAGCGCTGACTCTTTCTCAATAGGTCGCTCATCGCTGTGGTTCGCGCCCCCGCTCAATTCACTTGTGGAAAGACAAGCAAGTTCTGTTTGGTTTTTCTCTGAGTTCCACTCTCTTAATCGGTGGTTGGCATCCCGCTCAAAAAACGTGTGAAAGTCAAGTTCTGCCTGATTTTCTCCTGGTTCTCCCTTTTTTGCCAACCCAAACAATCGACTCGATATATGTGAAAATCTTGAAAGGGTTATATAGCCCCCACAAACCCGCTAAACAGCTAAATTATCATGTGAATTGTTGAACAGACGTGTTATACATCATATTTAGTCAGAGACACTATTGGTTTCATTGGGCGACAAGGCTTGAGATGTCATTTCATCTCAATGGTGGGTAAAAGTCCCACAAAATTGGAAGCAACGTCTCCAAATGACCTTTACGTTGACGGGGACGTTAAACCTCAATCAAACAAACAAACAAACTATCCCCGCTCTAGCAATGGAAACCCTGGTAAACACATGGTCACTTGGTCGGACCGCTGAATAGACACCCTATGTTGAAATAACGTCAAGACGACATTATTATACCAATGTATTCCGAACAGTCTGGTTCAAGTTCTTGAAACTGCACATAATACTCTCAAAAGGTTGCTGCAGTAAATGAAGGTATAGATAGCAGCGTGTAATTATTCATAATTGCATGTTGTTCTGACAATACCCTAGGGGATTGGGGATAAATATTTAAGTTTTTCAGGTAAAATTATCAATATAGATCTTATAGATAGGCCTAAATTTCATAAATGACAGATTCACTCTGTCATTTCTAGCAATCCTGCGTGTTGTAAAGTAGTTCCGGCTTTCTTACTACTTTCTTCCGGCTTTGACCGCCAAAGAAATATGAGTCCGCACAAAAATGTAGTCTGGTTTGGCGCAGTTATCAACATTGTACATTCTAAAATCGCAATACAAACTTTTGAAGCAGACGACTTGACGATTTTATCTTACCTTTCAGAGAATAGATTCAGCATTTCATATGAATCAGCTGCATCATGGGAGACTGCATCCAAATCAATGCGGCGCCTGCTCAGACGTCTGCTCAGGTTTTACACTGTTTTCTAACAGTGCTGTCAATATTTAATCCTTAAAGACCAGCCGGTCAGCTGCAGACAAGAATATTAATGGGTTTTCCGACATTCGAGGTCAAGTCTAGGTCAGTTACAACTAGGTGCATATCAGACTTTGCAAGAAAGGCTTTCCCTTTCAACCCTTGAATATGGTACAGATACCTATGCAAACAGTGTAGGTCCTGTGATATAATTCTAGGTGCCATATTTAGCAGAATGGACAAGCCCAACTTCAGTGATGGAAGAGTGAAGGCAGTGAATAAATCAAAGCACTGACAACACTCATGCCGATTGTCTCTAAATGCAGGCTGGTCATGAACGAGGACTTGGACTGATCCGTTTAAACTTAACGGATGTTAGTAGCTGATGCAAAAAAATGTAGAACAAGATCAGCACCGTGTTCTGTGGCGTTTGATCTTAGTCTACATTGTTTGCCAGATCGAACATTTTATTCAAGTGCAGATTTTACAGATAACACCTACATGTACCGAAGACTAACAAACGACCCGGCTATGTTTGGGTTGATTGTTTGGTAAGACTGAAGAGGATCATCCCGGAATCATAGGGTGAGCTTGGCAAACGGTGTAGACCAAGTTCGGACGCTGCAGAACGCGCTTCTTAGAAAAATCTTCACTATTTGTTTGGAATTTCAGAGTTAAATTAAACAGTTAAATCTCAGCCCAGGCCTTTTACCCCAACCTACATCCCACCAACACTTTCGGTGCTTTGATTTTGAAACCAAACGATTGCATGATTACAACACGCTAAGCCGCCATGCCCTTAAGCTAAAAAGGTTAAATCAATCAACCGTGACGTATGGTTACCAGTCCGGCCACGAACCTGTGTTTGTTTTGTTTGATTTGAGGTTTTGGAGACGTTGCTTCTAATTTTGTGGGACTTTTACCAGACACTGAGATGAAATGACATCTCAAGCCCTGCCGCCCAATGAAACCAATAGGGTTTATATGCATGGACGGTCCGACTCGCACCTCTTTGCCTGGACAGGCTTAGATCCTCTAAGCAGATTACCAGTACTCGTGTGCGGGTCGGTTCCAGCTCTGCTTGGAAGCATCATGCAGCCCATCTATTTGTTTAAGCCCCGATGGACGGGGGCCAAGATCCTGTGTACCACCTTCACACCAGCACTGATAGAAACCACATGTTCAGGATCAAACTTTTGATGTGTGATGTAAGTTCGTGCCTAGAAAAGAAGAAATTGTATTTTGTTCTCACAAAGCATCAAGTGAGAACGTACTGCAACATTTTTTCATTAAACCCTGGACAGTTAGAGTGAGTGAGTGTTTTAGTTTTACGTCCCACCAACAGTTAAGGTCATACGGAGACGATACCTTGGTTTAAAGACAGATCCGAAAGTCTGGAGAAGTCCGGGATCAGTCCTGCGATCCCTGTTTTACAAGGCGAGTAGCATAACCACTACACCACGGAGGCTTCTAATGGACAGTTAGAAGCTGGTCGGAAAGCGGATGGCGTTGACTCTGATTTTGGGTGCCACATGTGTGTGATCTATTTGTCTGTTGGAGCGACATCTTACTATCAAATGAAGACGCTAGTGGACGTCGACGTAGCGGAAGACCGACCTCAGTACGTCAAGATCGTTTCATCCGACAGACGCATATGCGAAGCAGATTTCCGCCGGCATCTGCTACACTGTACCTGTAGATAAACAAAGGGTTTAATACTACCGACTAATAAGCACTGACACTGTTTGTCGCCCTTATGCGATGCACTTTTAAGAACTAGACGTCCCTGTCGTGACCAAAATTAAGACGTCGACACAGTACGGAACACTTACGCTGGTGCATGAAATACGTACATGTATATTGGCGTCTAAGCGACTTGCGTGATATGCGTTTCAGTGACACATCGCACTTCAGCGTGAATCACGGCGATTGTCGTATCGGGATGTTTCGACATATAGGTATAAGGTATGCCGAGGTGACGCGTGCGTAATAGAGCATGACATATCGGATGGAATAAGCGAAATGGTATGTCCAGCTATTGCATGTAGCTAGCGACATTGAGAACATTCAAGATCATGGCTGAGACGTTAACTGAACAGCGAGACGTTACATCAATTAAGTGCGTCGGCCTCACGTGGTTCCATTTATTTGTTTACGCTCAGAATCCAGGCTATCTAATGCAGCAGGTTTATAGTGCTGTTCTTACTCAAAAATGTCTTCAAGCCAATGGAATTCATGTACTGGACTGACCAGCCTTTCTCCTCCGATCTCTTTGTGAAAAATAGAGTATCTTTGGTGGGGGGAGGTATCCACAACCGACCAGACAAAAAATGTAATTGACAGTAGCATTGGTAAAACTAGAATTTTAATGTTTGGTTTTGAAAACGTAAATAGTTTCTTTCCAAAAGAAACATCGAATGGCATTTCATAATACCACCGGTGTATAGACATCTGCAAACATATCATACAATGGAATTTGCAGAACTACTTTTCTAAATTTTAAGATCTTTTTAGAAAGGTTGTCTGTAAGTTTTCACAGTGTTTTGATTTTCTCACAGAACCTGTCATTTCAGTGCCTTTGGCACTTTGATTTTTAACATGTTCCTCCGCAAAATACCCCCAAATACAAAGTGCTTTTTGGTATTTATATGTGCTTTCCGGTATTTTGGTTGCTTTCCGGTAACTGTATGCACCCGACAGAGAGAAGAAGATTTTTTTAAAGTTTTTCCCATTATGAGTCTATGGAAGCTAATGAGCCCAGTGGCGTGGCCAATTTGGACCCCAGAGGCATGATTGGCAGGAATTATGCGAGTCAGCTACTGCATACTAAATATTCACCATATTTGCTGGCTCCCAGCTCACGCATTGTCAATATTGGAAAAGGCAGTGGCTAGCCGTCTGGTACCGGACGACCAGCCAACAAGTATGCTCGTCCGGTACCAGACGGCTAGCCAACCCACGTAGGAATGGCTAGCCGTCCGGTAGTAATTTTTAGTCTCCCATTTCATATAGGGTATGAAAGCTGAATAACACCTGTATCATTTTCTGGAGTACTGGATGATAAATAGTCCATACTTTGAGACTATGTAAATAACCATTGAGATTTTCCTCGTCTGTCATTTTAAAAAATACGGAAAATAAACACAGCCGTATCGGTAATGCATGATTGTCGTAACAATTATGCCTGTGATAATAAAAGCTGTCGTAGTTTTACTTATTTCTAATATTATTACTATCAATAATATATAAGTAATTACCAATCATAACAATATTTTTATAAGTTTATATATTTTACCTTTCCTTTCATTATGTAAATGCAGCTTGAAGGTACTAAAACGTTTGATCCGAGCATCACGAAAAACAACTAATAGTAAAAATCCTAAAAAAAAAAAAAAAAAAATCTTGATGACTTGCAGTTATTCCCCTATTTTTTAACAAATTTGTTTCACGATCCAAGGTGCAGATGGAATGGAAAACTGTGTAGACCCTGCCTCCGGAGCAGTCTGATCTGGGGCTACATTATTTGCTGAAGCCTATCTGTCCAAATACATAGGATCATTACCGTAATTGCTCTACTCATGGTGTTTCAGATCGTTGCCTTTATGTATGCCCTGTTAACAAGATAATTACACCCAATTTATATTTCTTTGTACCTACCATGTTGGTCTGATAGGTTAAATAAAAGGAAGTGTCTCCTGACAACCGGTTGTCAGGAGTATTTTTGCTATGTAAAATGCTCCTGACAACCGGTTGTCAGGAGCATTTTTGCTATCAAAAATGTTCCTGACAACCAGCAATATTTTTCCAATAAAAACCTATGATATTAGTATTATTTTAGTTACCTTTTAGTATTTCATGGTTCTTGATACCTCTTTAATGCTTTTTTTTGTCATTTTTTAGTATTCAAACAAACTTAATTCATGTAATTCTCATTCTGAATTTTTTTTTATTTTTTTTTGAATAAATTCCAAGAATTGAATCAATCAAATTCTGGCCTATTATTTTTGTAATTGCAATTCTGTTGAACTTAAGGCCAGGGTTCATGTACAAATGTATGGATAACCAGGTTTTATTTGACATGATTTGAAAATAGATTAAGTTATAGATAAAGTTACATTTGCTATCCTATCACAAACTGGGGCTGATGCTAGCTGATTGAGAACGGGTTCAAACCTTGAGACATGGAAAAATACTTTCTTTTCTGAAGGATATGGTCTTCAGTCTGCAACAGTTTACTGTGGTTTTTGTTTGTTTGACAATTATTTCTGAATGGCCTCTTGTGTCAAACAAGGTTTTGGATGGAAAAAATACATATATTTATCATATGACGTCGCGTCTGAGAGTGTAATAACGCCATGTAATATTTTCGATAATCCACTAGTGGATTAAATATGCAAATTAGCTAGATGATACGTCCCGTAACGTTACATGTAAAACGTCCTTATTGACGTGAGTTTACTAATGGCGGAATATTGACATTTTTGTAAAGAAACGTGAATAAAATGAGTTACAAATGTCGTATGATAAATAGAATCGGATGAATTAATTTGAAATTTGGGGATATGATAAAATATGGATATAAAATTTTTTAAGAGGGTTTCAAAGGGTCCCCTTGCCTGGACATGCACCCCATTCCACATCCACTTAAGCTTAATACATGTACATATGTATCACAGAAACCATTCATATCCCTGCCCCTAAACCATGTATAAGATAAGACACATTCAGTAATACTGACTTGGGGTTCCCCAAGGGTATGCGAGTTCAAATAAGGCCATCAGAGTGAAACTGACATCTCAAGCAAAGCCACCCAATGAAACCAATGTAGGATTTATATGCATGAAATGACATCTCAAGCCCAGCCGCCCAATGAAACCAATGTAGGATTTATATGCATGGCCGGTCCGACTCATACCACTTTGCCTGGTCAGGCTTACTAAGCAGTTTACGAGTCTTCATGTGCCATCGATTATTTCTGTACTAGTTTGATTTTTATGTTCTCAGAGATGTTGCACTAATGAGTATGAGCTTATACCTCAGAAACTGTTAACCCTTCTCTTGCTGAATATTCATTTTAGCCACACCCATCTCAGACTTTGAACCAATCAGATTACTTGATGTAATTTATTCCTACAAATTCATAAATTGAATGTCAAACAGTGTAGATCCTGATCAGATGGCTTCTTCAGAAGCCATCTGATCTGAATCTACATTGTTTGAAAGGTAAGGCATATCCGGGCTCAGCAGGACAAGGGTTAAGATACCGATCACAACAGTTGTCGTTGGTTTTGACATCTGGTAGCTTTAAAAGTCATTTTTGTAAACAATGTGAACCCAGGGGCCAGTTGTGTGTGTGTGTGTAAATTCGGGTTTAACGTCGCTTTCAACAATTTTTCAGTCATATCACGACGGTGTCTGGTTGCGACAGGGAGCTCAATGCTCACTTTTATAGTGCTGCCTCACTGAAGTATCATGTCCCAGACACATTACATGATACCACACCCAGTCACATTATCCTGACACTGGATCGACCAGTCCTAGCTCTACCCCGTAAATCTGAGTGCCAAACGAGGAGCAGCTAGTACCATTTTTAACGACTTTGGTATGTCGCGGCCTGGGATCGAACCCGTGACCTCCCGTTCCCCGGAGCGGACACTCTACCAACTGAGCTATTGGGGCCAGTTGTTCAAAACTAACGACATCATTAGTTAATGTATCGTTAAAACCTTGACCATTAAATATGGCAAATATGCTGAAATTTTTGCTGAAAAAATGTGAGCAGCTTTTGCAGACGCAAAAGCTGCTCAAATTTTTTCAGCAAAAATACCAAAATTTACAATATTGTACTTGCTAGAAGAGTTAACAATATGACCACTAACAAGCTTGTTAAGCTAACGATGCTTTGAACAACTGGCCCCAGATCTGTAGTGTAGTTTGATCAGAGTTCACATTGCCTGTATACAAAAAAGATTCAGAAGACAATATGAACAGATGACATTTTAGGATGCATGTTTTCGTGGCATCTGAAGGACTAAATCAAATATGTTCATTGATGCTGTTCCTTATGATGAAACACATTTAACCCTTTACCACTCAGATACGTGGTTTTACGTATCTGCACCCCCCCCCCCATTTTAAGCCCCAGAAGCACCTAAAATCTGCATTTCTACCCCTGGATAGTTATGTCTGCTTTAGGATTTGTTAGGCAAAAAAGTGGCCTGTTTTTTCGCGCGCCTCCCCACTAAAAAAAAAAAATCTGGGGGTGGGGATTGAAGGGGTGACAAACCCCACCCCCCCCCCCCCCCCCTCACATCATGAAAAGTTTTGGGTGTATGGCCCAACCGGTCGCTAAAATTTATATCTGAGGGTGTCTGGGGTCAAAAATGCCTGAAAATTGATGTTGATAAAACATGCTGCAAACAGTGAAAATGGCCAGTGCCAAACACCTTAATTGTTGCCTTGACAGCTGTGAAGATTAAAATGTGGTCAAAAATTCAGGTGAAAACACACTTTTTGCCAACTTTGAGATGCCCCCTCTTTACCATGACAACAATGGTCAAGTCATGAAAGGCTACTGCCCAATGAACATTCATACCTAGTTTGGTATAAAACAGACTATCCATTATGAAACAATGGCTAGTTGAAGTTGCTCTCAGGTACAACACTGTGAAAATCAGCGAAATTCACAAAATCCCTGAGTGGTAAAGGGTTAATGGCATCAACCTCGTATCCTCTTTGGGTATGCTTCGATCACCCACTTCAGTTCACTGTTGACTGAATATTTTGGAAACTGTTCAGATCCTCAATGCTAAACGATATACATGTACATTGTTGTTCCTTCTGATAAGATGCAGCCATTTGTATTTATAAGAGAATCCCCAGGGGGCATGCCTCACCCCTCCAGTTCACATAAAGCTGAATATCTTGGAATTCATTTGGAAAATGTTCAGATCCCTATGCCTAAATCATAAATATTATTTCTTCTTATGGCGCCACATTTACTGGCACTGACTGGGTCCCTAGAGGCTACATGTACGTCCCACCCCCTCCAGTTTAAATAAAGCTTAATACATGTAACTCAGAAACTGTTCTAATCTCCACCCCTGAACCATATATATTATTATTCCTAATGATAAGATGCATCCTTTGACACTAACCAGGGCATGTGCTACCCCCTGCAGTTTGTATAAGGCTGAATATCGCAGAAACCGCTTAGATCCCCACTCCTAAACTGCATGTATGCATACATTTTATTGCTTACATTTGGTGACAGCAACTATGCGTCACCTAGGGATATGCCCACCCTCTTCAGTGCAAATAAGGCTTACTATCTTTAAAACCGTTCAGATCCCCAACCGTTAACCATCTCTGTTGTTATACAGGCTTTTTTCGAAGAAAAATCCGGTATATTGTTTTCGTACCAGAGATGAGTGGACGTCAGTCCGTCTGTCTGTCCGTCAGTCATGTTTCTTGTAAATGGATCTCCTCTGCAACCACTGAAGTTACACTTTTGAAACTTTGCTTGTGGATAGTACATGATATGTAGATGGCAGTGGGCTACGTTTTTGTGACCTTGACCCCAACATGGCCCCAAGGTCAAAAAGTATGACTTTGCCATATCTTAAGTTACACTTATGAAACTTTGCTTGTGGATAGTACATGGTATGTTGATGGCAGTGGGCTACTTTTTTGTGACCTTGATCCCAACATGGCCCAAAGAGCAAAGGTCAAAAAGTATGATTTTGCTATATCTCCTAAACTATTCGAGTTACACTTCTGAAACTTTGCTTATTGGATGGCCCTTGGAATATAGAATAAATTGGGCTACTTTAGGGATGACCTTGACCTCAACATGACCCCAAGGTTAAGGTAAAAAATATGACTTTGCCATATCTCCTAAACAATAGGAGTTACACTTCTGAAACTTTACTTGTTGGATGGCCCTTGGAATATAGAATATAGTAGGCTACTTTTGGTGTGACCTCGACTTCAACATGACCCCAAGGTCAAAGGTCAAAAAGTATTATTTTGTCATATCTTATAAACTATTGGAGCTACACTTCTGAAACCTTGGTTATTGGATGGCCCTTGGATTATAGAATAAATTGGGCTACTTTTGGTGTGACCTTGACCTCAACCTGACCCCAAGGTCAAAGGTAAAAAAGTATGACTTTGCCATATCTTTTAAACTATTGAAGTTACACTTCTGAAACTTTGGTTATTGGATGGCTGTTGGAATAAAGAAAAATGTGGGATACTTTTGGTGCACCTTAACATAACCCCAAGGTCAAAGGTCCAAAAGTATGACTTTGCCATATCTTCTAAACTATAGGAGTGAAACTTCTTGCTTATCAGTTACAATGTTCTTTGCAACTTTTTTTTTTAACTTACATGTAGTTTTGGCTAGCTAATACATGTACATAGTCGTTAGTGTAATTCATAGAAAAAGCGGGTATTTGTGATGGTTTCCATCGACTGCGCAAGCTAACTGTCTCTTATAATGATTTGCTTGTTTCATTTGAGGTTTAACGTCCCGGTTAACACTGTAAAGGTCATTTTGGAGACGTTGCTTCCAATTTTGTGGGTCTTTTACCTGACATTGAGATGAAATGACATCTCAAGTCCTGTGTCCCAATAAACCAATAGGGTTTATTAGCATGGACGGTCCTCCGCGGTTCCTGGACAGGCTTAGACAGTGATTTTTTTACAAATTTGCCATTATGAGTCCCGGGACCCACTGGGTCCAGAATTAATGCATCCCAGACCCAAACCATGCATCCAACCCAGGACCCATGGTGAAACCTTCTTTTGCACCCTAGAGTAAATCTTCCATCAAATTCTGGAGTGTAGAAATCCCTGATCATTGTCCTTTTTAGTTTTATTTAAACTTGTGTATATACCGTATTCGGGTGTGTATTACCCGCAGTTTTTTTCCCTCAAATTACAGGCCCAAGTCCAGGGTGCGGGTAACCCGCCCGAATTATTTTCGGACCATTTTATTTTTACTTTTGACAGCTGAAAATACGATGCATCTCATGTTATGCTCTATCCTTTTACTATTCCCGACATAAATAACGTTTAATTGAATAATTGTCCACTGAATTTTACTTACACATGAGTAATATAACAATCTCCATTACTAAGCAAGCCCGTTTTTGTGAGTATTATGCCTAAAACTCTGATTTCAAACAAAATAAACATGCAAGTTCAATGCAAACATCGAATTCCGGCTTCCAAACGGCGGCCACAAACCACCGCTAGTTTTTTCCTGCACGCGATCGGTAAATGACGTCATCGGACCCCAGCAACCCCACACGTGTCTATTGTTTTATCTTAATGGGGCGTATTCCTTCCATAAAAAATGTTTGGAAACGGTAAACAAATTCTCGATAGGAAAACGGTTGTGGAAAACAGCGCTTTCCGTAAGCTCCGTGTCAATAACCCACAACAGCATATAGATGTGTTAACACAAATTAAAGCGTTCAACTTTTCTCGCCAAGCGTCTGCTATTTGGCGCCAAAACATAACCATTCACGAGATAGTAGAATAGTCGTAGGAGCAATTAAATAATTTTCACATTGATTGCGGATTAAATTTTATGATGGGGGAATAAACGCAAACTAAAGACATAACTTGACCATATTTTCACACCTTATCGACACTCACCGCAGGGTGGCAATTATATGACAGGGATTAACAATAGTGTCATAATTGAACAGTTATAAATCATCAAACAGTGTAAATCCAAATCAGACGTCTGCGGCGTCTGAGGTGTCTGATCTGGGACTGCAGTGTTTGCCGATGTCCCCCAAAAGGGCCGCGGGCATATGTGGGTTAATAAATAAATAACAACGGTGAACAGGTAAAGTTTTGTCAACATTTTAATATAAAATACATGCTTTCTGGTGATACTCGCACGCACGTGCATTTTCCCGCCTTTTGAAGACGATCGCGAGTTCCGTTGTTATTGATTATTGGACTGCACAGGTAGAATCGGTTTACCGTAGAAATACGACGCCTCTGAGGACTGGGTTTTATCAAATATTGTACTTAAACACCGTTTAAAGCAGCATACATTTATCCGAGAATTTTTATGCGTCCCGGGACCCGCCGACGATATTTTTATGCGTCCTCTGGCGAAACTATGCGTACAGGACGCAGGACGCACGCCTAAAAAAATCACTGCTTAGATTCTCTAAGCAGTTTAACAGTACTAGTGTGCGGGCCAGAGTCAGCTCTGCGTGGAAGCATCATGCAGCCCATGTATTTCTTAAAGCCCCGATGGGCGGGGGCCATTCTTATAATGATAAAATGCATTTATTTCTAATCTTGACTGGAGGTGCCACTTCATAGAAATGGAGTCCACACTGGAGCTCATTTGAGCATTGGGGGTTCATCTTGGAGGCCATAATGTACATGTAATCATATCTTGTTTACACCAAATTTGAGATTATTTGGTTCGAAGATATGCTAGAGCATACAGTGCAAAATTTGAGTCTATGTACTTGTCTGACCTTGAAAACTAGCAGTAGGTTAAGGTCTGAACACCCTATTCAAGTTTTTGGTATATTGCAGTGAAAGATTGAAGTCATTGTACCAAGTATGACCATGCATGTACATGTTATTCATACATTCATTCTGGAGGCAAAGTATTTCTGATAAAAAAATGACAGTGACCTTGAAAATAAAGTCAAGGTCAAAAGACCTTAGTCACTGCTTTTCCAGGTCTTAATCATTAAGTTAATGATGCACATACTGATGCATTGAAGTGTTGTAAGAATTCACTTAATTGGTTCTATAGATACACTGCAATCAGTTTCCCAAAGCCAGCAAAAACACACCAAAAACATCATGCCCCTTCTCTGTATAGGGGTACATTCCTCCTAGCCTCACAGGCTGGTCAGTAGCCATCGCCTAACTTTTACAGTATAAGATACAATTGTGAAATACAATGACTGATATATGTATTGGCTGCTTAATGAAGAAAGATATATATTCGGGTGATAATTAGGGCTGGCTAATCGGAGCTGAAAAGATAACCCATTATCATTCCTGTCATTGTGATAGTTAATCGATTAGTAATCACTGAAGATTTGGTCATAATTTTACCTGTCTGGCTTTCTGTCTGAACATGACTCCCACCATATGCTGTACTTTTCCATATGTATTTGAACAGACCTGAGCAAACAGTGAAGACCCAGATGAGACGCAGCAAAATGTGGCGTCTGTTCTGCGGCGTCTCATCTGGCTCCGCACTGTTTGCCACTCATACAGCTATTTTAGGCACAACTTTGGGTAGATGATTGTACTTATCAAATAATCAATTGCAAGCAAATCAGTAAGCCCCCGCCCTTAGGGGCTTGAAGAAATATATGGGCTGCATGATGCTTCCACGCAGAGCTGAATCCGGCCCGCACACTAGTACTGGTAAACCGCTTAGAGGATCTAAGCCTGTCCAGGAACCACGGTGCGAGGCGGACCGTCCATGCTTATAAACCCTATTGGTTTCATTGGGTGACAGGGCTTGAGATGTCATTTCATCTCAATGTCGGGTAAAAGTCCCACAAAATTGGAAGCAACGTCTCCAAAATGACCTTTACAGTGTTGACGGGGACGTTAAACCCCAAATCAAGCAAGCAAGCAAGCAAGCAAATCAGTAATGATAATCATTTTTGTGGAATCGACTGATTGAATAATCGATTATCCAATTAATCGTGCCAGCCTTAGTGATAATCTGATATTTTTCTAATAATTCTAAAAGGGAATTTACGACATGTTTTTTTTCCATAGCACTCAAGTAAAATGGCCCCTATATTTATTTGGTATTTATTTTCAGTAATAAATGAAACATTTAATTCTGCAAATACCATATTTTTTCTCTTTTATTTTCAATCCAGTAGTTATGTTAAAATACCAAATGAGACAAAAATATTAAACATGTATCAAGAAACTTAAAACACTGGGTTAACTTGCTAAGTAACCAAAATAATGCTAATATAGCAGGCTTTTATTGGAAAAATATTGCTTGTTGTCAGGAGCATCTTTGACAGCAAAAATGCTCCTGACAACCGGTTCTCAGGAGACGCAGCCTAAAGAAAAACGCACCCCCAATTTAATGTTAATCTATCACGATTAATAACAAGCCCAACATCGGACACATTTGCAGATCTTTATAACAACAATAATTATGTAAAGATAGAAATAATAGCATTGACGTAACGATATTAACCCTTTACCACTCAGAAAATTAGCAAATATAGATTCTTTACAGAACACTGATAAAGGTAAATCAATAATCAATAGTCCATATATGGCTGATAGAGATATTGGCATTTTTGTGTGATTTACACCCTTATGTTACAAAAATGATTATTTTAGTATTTTCTGTCCATTTGACAATATTTATGTAAATGTAAAGTTTCTAGGAAATTAAATTTTCTTTCCAATGGTACTAAATTTATTATAGTTTCTATTTGCGTTTTGAAAATATGAAGTGTCAAAGTAAGCAAAATATTTTCTTTAGCAAAAATTTCTGTTTTGGGTTGGTCAGAGATAGTTTTTTTAACCACCATAGCCACAGAAAAGAGGGGGTATCCACATATTATTTTTCTTATTTCCACGAAAAAACATAGATTGTAGATAATCATAAGGGCATGTCACTGAGGCTCTTCCAACAAGTTTCCATAACATACTTTTTTATGCAGAAATAAGATCATGTTCATAAGTCTGTGAAATGAACATCTATCTGAACCCGGTATACTTTATTTTCCTTATTTCTGCACCAAGACCAAGGTTGTGGGTACTCGTTAGCACTGCCTAAATCGGCACCCACAACCTATGTTCTGAGTATAAATAAGAAAAAATATCAAAGTTTTCAATGGAAAAGTAGCCGTTTTGGAGAAATTAAAGAATCTGCTATGACACGTGTGTGTTTTGTTTATGAAAAAATCAGTACTTCTGCATAAGATTAAAATAACTATTACAGCCTATCTATCCTTTTTTCACCCCCCATCCCCAACTTTACCCTTTTTTTAAATCAGTGTATCAACCACCCCATAGCCAGCTGACCCCAAAGAGCCGTCTCTGTATTTTTTGTTTTTTAGAAATCGTTTGTTTGATTAGAGGTATAACATCCCCATCAACACTATTTAGGACATTCTGGAGATGTTGCCTCCAATACCCAACACTGAGGTGAAATAACATCTGATGCGCATGATCATTGTACAGCGTCTGGTCTGGGTCTGTGCCGTCGCATGTGCTGTCTACAACCGTGTAGACCCTGATCAGACACCTTATAATAATTGTCTGGGCTCTGATCCCGATCTGCACTGTTTGCACCTTTGTGTTCTGTCTATTGTCATACAGACAGACAGGTGGATGACGCCAGGCTAATAGCTACTGGTCTGGGTCTGTGCCGTCTACAACCCTGTAGACCCTGATCAGACACCTTATGATAATTTTCTGGGCTCTGATCCCGATCTGCGCTGTTAGCACGTTTGTGTTCTGTCTATATTCATGCAGACAGACGGGTGGATGATGCCAGGTCGTCGCTTTATCCCCCGAACATGTTCAGGCTAGGGATAAAAAAACACCACCGTCGGCAATAAGTCCCTGCTTAGACGCCGCATTATCTTTGTGCAGCGTCTGGTACGGGTCTGTGCCGACCCATATGCCGTCTACAAACCTGTAGACCCTCATCAGACGCCGTTTAATAATTGTAAGGTCTGATTCGAATCTGCATTGCTTGCATCTGTCTGTTGTGTCTACAGACGGACGGACATGTGAACGGACACCAGACTCAATTTTGTTTGCGGACGGACGGACGCCAGGCTGATTGTTATATCCCCGAACCTATTTGGTCGGGGATAAAAAATAAATTGCACCGGTGGCGGTCAGACCATGATCAGACGTCGCATGATCATTGTACAGCGTCTGGTCTGGGTCTGTGCCGTCGCAAATGCCATCTACGAACATGTAGACCCTGTACAGACGCCGTATAATCATTGTATGGCGTCAAATTCAAATCTGCACTGTTTGCACCTTTGTGTTCCGACTATTGTTATACAGACGGTTGGGTGGATGACGCCAGGCTGATCGCTATTTCCCCGAACATGTTCAGACTAGGGATAAAAACACCACCGTTGGCGATAAGTCCCTGATCAGACGCCGCATTATCATTGTGCAGCGTCTTGTCGGGGTCTGCGCTGCCCCATATGCCGTCTACAAACCTGTAGCCCCTCATCAGACGCTGTTTAATAATTGTACAGGTCTGATTCGAATCTGCATTGCTTGCATCTGTCTGTTGTGTCTACGGACGGACGGACATGTGAACGGCCGCCAGACTCATAATTTTGTTTGCGGACGGACGGACGCCAGGCTGATTGTTATACCACCGAACCTATTTGGTCAGGGGATAAAAACAAAACGCACCGGCAGACGTCGCATGATCATTGTACAGCGTCTGGTCTGGGTCTGTGCCGTCGCATATTCCGTCTACAAACCTGTAGACCCTATCCAGACGCCGTATAATAATTGTATGGCGTCTGATACAAATCTGCACTGTTTGCACTTTTGTGTTCTGTCTTTTGTCATACAGACGGTTAGGTGGATGACGCCACGCTGATCGCTATATCCCCCGAACCTGTTCAGACTAGGGTTAAATAACAACACCGTCGGCGATAAGACCCAGATCAGACGCCACGTTGTCGTTGCACATTGTCTTGTCCAGGTCTGCGCCGTCTAAGATACCGTCTACAAACCTGTAGACCATCATCAGACGCCGTTTAATAATTGTACATCTGATCCGGATCTGCATTGTTTTCATATGTCTGTTGCGTCTACGGACGGACATTTGAACGGACGCCACTCATAATTTTGTGTCTACGATCGGGCGAATGAAAGGACGCCAGGCTCCGAACCTGATCAGACTAGGGATAAAAAACACCACCTTCGGCGATAAGACCCTGATCAGACGCCGCATTACAGTTGCGCAGGGTCTTGTCTGGGTCTGCGCCATCTCAGATGCCTTCTTCCAACATGCAGACCCTCATCAGACGCCGTTCAATAATAGTATGGCGTCTGATCCGGATCTGCATTGTTTGCATCTGTCTGTTGTGTCTACGGACGGACATTTGGACGGTCGCTATGTCCTCCATACCTATTTGGTCGCGGAAAATAAAATAAAATGAACCGTCGGCGGTTGGAGCTGAATCAGACGTCGCGGCGATAATTGTGGAGCGTCTAATCCAGGTGCCGTAGCATTATAAGGTCCAAAAACCTGAAGACCCTGATCAGGTGCCGCTTATAATTGCATCTGTCTGTCTGTAAAGTGTCGGCGGTGAGACCCTGATCAGACGTCGCAATTTTTTTTTGTTGTAGTAATTAATATTCATTAAAGGGGCTGCAACTATTGACCAATGAAAGGCCTTCTACCCATCTGTGGGTTTTATTGCCCTTCCGATGACCACCTGGGTACACTTTTGGGTACTGTTACGGTAATTCTCCTATAATTTCGAACACCCTAAAAATTCGGACACCAAAAATTATTGACAAAAATAATTTCCAAAACACCTTTAAAATCTCGAACAGTGCCATTTTTATAAGACAACAGTTTTTAAAATTTCGAACACTGAATTTCGCTGTGTAATTACCGATCCATACTATGTTATAATCGCTTTAGTCACATTGGTGGCGGTGCTTTCTGATGTGAAGACCAGCCACCAGAAGTGGTATAAGTGGATTATACTGGCCTGAGTCACGCTGCGAAGACACAGTCTGATAATCGTAAACCATATATGACAATGAACATAAGTTTGGAGTGGTCCATTTAGAGTTATAGGCATGTTAGGTTTGTTTTGTTTTTGTTAAGTTTTATAAAAAAAAAAAAGAAATGTACATACTTTACGCAAATAGTGTTGACCCAGATCAGACACCGCATTCTGAGGCGTCTGATCTGGGTCTAAACTATTTGCCACTGTCTCCATAATGAATAAGGTGACTTCAAAGATTATCAGTGCAGGCCATTTTTCGAAGGCGCCGAGCCCTCCCCGTAAAAGGCCTTTTTATAATGTCATCCCTAAAAACAACCATATCTTTCGTTTGGGCTCAAATGTTGCGTATTCAAATTATTGAGCGCGTCCTTTATCGTGTTATTGGGGGAATCCCCACTGTGTCACTCGCCACGCGTGAAGTGGTTTGCCGATATCGAGCCGCGTCAATCAAAAATGGAACTTCCAGCATACACCACCAGCACAGACTCTAAGCGCATCTGCGCAGATTGATCTGAGCCTTGGCTGTTCAGGCCACACTTGCGCAGTCTGATGAGACTTGGTTGTTTGGCCACATCTGCGCAGTCTGATCTGAGCCTTGGCTGTTTGCGCCGCATCTGCAGCAGCACGGAGTCTGAGCTGAGCCTTGGCTATTCCCACAAATCTTAAATTGGGCTTCCAGCATGACTCAGACCGCAACTGCGCAGCCTGATCTTAACCATGGCTGATCGCGCCGCATCTGTGGCTGCGAAGTCTTATCTGAGTATCGGCTGTTCGCGCCACATCTGTGACAGCGCAGTCTGATCTGAGAGTCGGCTGTTCACATCAATCTTAAATGGCGCTACCAGCACACAGGACCCTACACCTGTGCGGTTTGATCTTAGCCTCGGCTGTTCGCGGCGCATCAGCGTTAGCTCAGTCTGATCTGAGCCTCGGTTGTTCGCGGCTCATCTTCGGCAGTGCAGTCTGATCAGAGCCTCATCTGTTCGCGGCACATCTGCGGCAGCGCAGTCTTATCTGAGACTCGGCTGTTCGCATCAATTTAAATGGTGCTTCCAGCATGCTCGACCAACACAGACTCAGACCGCAAGATTCCGATTAATATGCGCCAGCAAGTTTTCTCTTAGCAACTTCACAATGTATTAATAACGGGAAATCTCATGGGTCAGGGGTTACGGTTAAGCTTGACGACTTCTCGAATACGGTCCAGTTTTAGGAAATAAGACGGAACATGCCGATGCAAATATATTGAAAACTTACCATCAAAATTAAAAAAAAACTAGAGCCAGTGTTTATGAAACACAATGCCCCCAACTGCTTGACCCTAACACTGCTTGACCCTAACACTGCTTGTCCCTAACAGTAATTGAGATATCTTTTTTTTATTTGGCTGCAATGCTGAAATTTTAGAAGAACCAGAAAGAAACACAATTGAGAGGCAAAAAATTATAAAGGGCCATAACTTTAACAAAATTTTATAGAATTGGTTGAAACTTTAATCAGGTAGTCTCCTCCTTAGTCCCAATCACTATACCATGTATCAGGGCTGTAGCTTAAATACTTTTTGAGATATCTTGCTAACGAGAATTCTATGTTTTTTAATTAAAGGGGAAATAATTCAAGAAGGGGAGATAATTTGGACAAGAAAAAAAATACGGGTCAACTATTTTTTCATGAGGAACTCATATATGAAATTTCAAAACACTAGCATACACGGTTCTGAAGATATGCTATGCACCAGAAAGCAACACAATTGAGTAGCAAAAAATTACAAAGGGCCATAACTCTAACAAAATTTTATCGAATTGGTTGAAAATTTAATCAGGTAGTCTCCTCCTTAGTCCCAATCACTATACCAAATATCAAGGCTGTAGCTCAAATACTTTTTGAGATATCTTGCTAACGAGAATTCTATGTTATTTAATTAAAGGGGAAATAATTCAAGAAGGGGAGATAATTTGGACAAGAAAAAAAATACGGGTCAACTATTTTTTCATGAGGAACCCATATATGAAATTTCAAAACACTAGCATACACGGTTCTAAAGATATGCTATGCACCAGAAAGCAACACAATTGAGTGGCAAAAAATTACAAAGGGCCATAACTCTAACAAAATTTTATAGAATTGGTTGAAAATTTAATCAGGTAATCTCCTCCTTAGTCCCAATCACTATACCAAATATCAAGGCTGTAGCTCAAATACTTTTTGAGATATCTTGCTAACGAGAATTCTATGTTATTTAATTAAAGGGGAAATAATTCAAGAAGGGGAGATAATTTGGACAAGAAAAAAAATACGGGTCAACTATTTTTTCATGAGGAACCCATATATGAAATTTCAAAACACTAGCATACACGGTTCTAAAGATATGCTATGCACCAGAAAGCAACACAATTGAGTGGCAAAAAATTACAAAGGGCCATAACTCTAACAAAATTTTATAGAATTGGTTGAAAATTTAATCAGGTAATCTCCTCCTTAGTCCCAATCACTATACCAAATATCAAGGCTGTAGCTCAAATACTTTTTGAGATATCTTGCTAACGAGAATTCTATGTTATTTAATTAAAGGGGAAATAATTCAAGAAGGGGAGATAATTTGGACAAGAAAAAAAATACGGGTCAACTATTTTTTCATGAGGAACCCATATATGAAATTTCAAAACACTAGCATACACGGTTCTAAAGATATGCTATGCACAAGAAAGCGTGACGTACGAACGGACGAACGGACGGACAAGCCAGAAGCAATATGCCCCCCAACTTTTTTAAAGTTGGGGGCATAATCAGATAAAAATCATAAACCATATATTGTAGATATGTTTGAACAGCCTCGGCGAGGCAGTTTTAATGAGTACCTACAACCTAATTCTACTCAAAAAGCTTATTTGGAAGGGTGCAGTAATTCTTTCTTCCAATTTCCTGCCCACAATGTCCTCTGGTCAGGGACCACCTTTGGGACTGTTCAAAAAACCAAAGAACGTTGGTCATGTATGACCGCTCATTGCCGAATATATGGCCACGAGCTAGCTGTAAACTACAGATTCTTAATTGGGGGTATTCATTCACCTAGTGCGTAATCAATGCAACTGAAATTTATGACACTATACAGTTCATTAACCCACTCAGTACCGAAAACCCTAAAACAGGTAGTTGGCAAACAGTGCAGGCCCAGATCAGATGCCACAGAACGCGGCGTCTGATCTGGGCCTCCACTGTTTGCTAAATGATCAACCATTTTCCAAATAAATTTTCATGAAAACACAACCTGACACCCCTAAATTTTGAAATGAACTCCTGCGAATTTATAAGGAGGAAGATTCCATTTGGCAAAAAAAGGGGTTAAACATGATAAAGATTAGCTAACGGTTACTGCTGGTCGACTGTAGAAGTTGTTTTCAAAAGGTAACACACCCCTGAGACACATTTCATTTTTCACATCTTCAAATTGGCTACTTTTTGATAAAAATCTGTGATATTTTTCTTATTAACCCTGCAAACATAGGTTGTGGATGCTCGTTTTAACGAGTACCCACAACCTATGTTTTGGAGCAGAAAACCCTCCCCCAGTTGTCTATATATAAAGTGGGGTTTAGGGGTATTCATATTACGGACTTGTTCACGTGATGTGTCGGGAGATAAGGGCCGTCGGGCGGGAGACCAGAAGATGGGGTTCTAAATCAGAATACCCCGACGAAATTGGGCAATATCACATGTACGCATCTGCGCAGTCTGATCAGCGCCTTCGAGGGCTGGAGGTGTCATTTCATCTGTGCAGAATGACCTGCATCTTCGCTGGTCGTTAAGCGACCGGCACAGACTCGGAATACGGCCCCCGCCAATCGGGGCTTGAAGAAACAGATGGGCTGCATGATGCTTCCATGCTGAGCTAAAACAGACCGCACTATTTTAAAGATCTCTCGTTGTTCAGCTAACTGTTTTGAAGTGACATAGGCTTTTCCCGGGCGACGATTCATGATGTTCCGCAATTTTACTGCAGTGCGTCATATTAGCATGTGCAGTTAAAGCAGCCTGGGAATGTTTTCCCGCCAAAACAAAGTACATCATTAAAGCGAGCAGTTGTTGCTTGTGAAAAGGCACAAACAGTTACTATGATTTCGTTTGTTTGATTTGAGGTTTAACGTCCCCGTCAACACTGTAAAGGTCATTTTGGAGAAGTTGCTTCCAATTCTGTGGGACTTTTACCCGACATCGAGATGAAACGACATCTCAAGCCCTGTCGCCCAATGAAACCAATAGGGTTTATTAGCATGGACGGTCCGACTCGCACCGCTTTGCCTGGGAGTAACTATGATCGCTGGTTAGGATACTGATCTTCGATTTTCTTGGTAGTTTCGCGTTTGTTTTGCTACATTAATTTACAATGTCCATGTCGCACCAGATTGAACTTTAAAAAAAAACACATAGACGCATGAACGGTGAAGGCTCATATCAACCTGTGCATTCCCATATTCTAATCAGTGTCTTTGCTGTTCGTATGAGCCTTCTATTCAAAGAACAATAAGTGAAGGCTTTGTCCACATTTGCTAGATGCACATTTTGGGGGAACGTTGAATTTGGAAAGTACGGTGAGACGCGAGACCAGTGAACACTCGGATCAGCCTGCGCATCCGCACAGTCTGATCAGAGCTTAAGCTTTTCGTATGAGTCTTCTGTGACATATGTACCAGTCAACTAGCAGCAAACGAGATCAAGGCGCATTGGTTTGATGCACAGGCTGATCTGATACTTATGTAGTAGAAGGTTTCTTTGCTCTGCGCCGGCTCAAATCCATGGAAATGTGTAAATACGGTGTAACCTCTGACTTGTAAATGAGGCTGTGACAGTTGAAGACTCAGAGCAGTCTGCACATCCTAATCAGAGCATTTGCGGTTTGTACAAGCTTCTATGGTCTCTGAGGTATTAAAAGAGCAGCAAGCGAAGAACATGATAGGTCAGAACCTTAAAATTTCGAACAGTGGACTTTTTTTGCCGGCTCGAATTTCTAAAAATTCGAACAGCGGTAAAAATAATTATTTAATTTTGTTCGAAATTATAGGAGAATTACCGTACGTAATTTATTGCGGCTCAATGCTCGGCACGCTCCGGGTGGCATCCGTTGTGTTAACATTCCTAGGGTATCATAATCCCCAATTAACTAATTATCTTGGACCATAAATCCCTTGAAACTCACTGATTATACAGCGCTAATTGTCTCTACATAAATCATGCAAATCATGCGCGACCGACACACAAATATTGCGTCATTCAGTAACTCAACCCAGTAATTTTCCATTACGGTCAGGCAAGGTCATCGTGATTCAGTAGAAGAAACCCCTGGTGTGTTTGGTTGCAAATTACACAAAAACTTTGTATAGAAACATATTTGTTTTTTTTCGCACATATTGTTGGCAAAAGACCAAACTTAACATTAATAAACATCCGGCGTTTTTATATTTAGGAAAAAGGTAAAATTAACGCGATTGATTTTGAGACACGGGCAAACACGTATTTGTTCAAAGGCAGTGGCTAGCCGTCCGGTACCGGACGACCAGCCTACGTGTCTGCCCGTCCGGTACCGGACGACCAGCCAATGAGTCTGCTCGTCCGGTACCGGACGGCTAGCCAACCCACGTAGGAATGGCTAGCCGTCCGGTAGTAAATTTTAGTCTCTCATTTCATATAGGGTATGAATGCTGAATAGCACCTGTACCATTTTCTGGGGTACTGGATGCTAAATAGTTCCTACTTTGAGACTATTTAAATGTCATTGAGATCATTTTAAAAATAAAGCAAATAAGAACAGCCGTATCGGTAATGCATGATTGTCGTAACAATTATGCCTGCGATAATAAAAGCTGTAGTCGTGATTACTTATTTCTAATATTAATTATTACTATCAATTTTTTATATGTAACTACCAATCGGTAATATAACTTAATATTTTTTTATAAGTCTATATATTTTACTTTTCCTTTCCCTATGTAAATGCGGCTTGAAGGTACTAAAACATTTGATCCAAGCGTCGCGTAAAACAACTAATAGCAACTGATCAGTACCGTAAAAATCATAAGAAATAAGGATCTTGATGACTTGCAGTTATTCTCCTAAATTTTTAACAAATTTGTTTCACGGTCCAGCAAAGAGTCCAGACGATTGACCACTGCCTTCAGGGTGCAGATGGAATGGCAAACAGTGTAGACCCTGCTTCAAGAGCCGTCTGATCTGGGACTGCATTATTTGTAGAAGCTAATCTGTCCCAATACATAGGATCATTACGATAATTGCTATACTCATGGTGTTTCGGATCGTTGCATTTATGTGTGCTCTGCTAACAAGATAATTACCCCTAATTGATAATTTTTGTACCTACCATGTTGAACTGATACATACCTGCCAACTTTGAGAAAAGCCAAAGAGTGAGACTGCGCGCGGCAGACCATTTTTCACCTTCTTTTTTTAGTATTTGGCTCGCGGGGAATTTTCAGGAAAAATTTGAAAGAGTGAGATTTTTTTTTCTCCTAAAAATGCTAAGGGCTTTTCCAGAACTAACCGTATGGGGTGGGCATGGGTGCAGCCTTTTTCAAAGACCCACCACTCAAAAAAAATTCATTGAACCCCACCACCAACAAATTTCAATTTTAACCAGACCAAGCACCCATTAAAAAAGAAAGTGCTAGCTTACCGACCTAGCATAACCAGTTCAGTCAGACCGACCTAGCATAAAAAATGTAGATTTTTAGCAGGGGTGAAATGTATTAAACTGTGTACTGTCCGAAAATATGTTACTTAGTTTTAATGGTCGCTTTTACAAGTCTGATACAATGATTCATTTTACCACAGAACTTCATCAAATCTTATTAAAAACTGAACATATTTATGTTAAAATGGATAATTGATCAATACTTCAAGCAATTTTGCTAATGTTTTATGTTTAGATGGATTCATAAACAAAATAACCATTTTATTTGCAAGATGGGACATAGGTCGCCACACAAAATTTTGGGTGCCTTGTTAAATGAATAAAAAATTGAAAAAGATCGTTATTATGGAAGATTATTAGTATGTATTGAAGAAATTAAATGGCTAAATGTGATTTCTGTAATATTTTTGTCACACAGGGATGCCTCAAATATCTGATTATTCTATGGTCCAAACTTAGAAATTTACCGATAGATAGATTATAGACAAGATGGATAGTTTTGTTTATTTACCTGGCCAATAATAGATTTGCTAATAATAGTCCAAATATACCTGTGACCTGGAGGTGTTTTTCCAATAGTTCTGTATCCCGGCTCTAATTCGCATAAATAGCGATTCTGAAAAGCCGATAATAACCAGTTTGCATAGGTAAATATCCGGTATGGCGAATTTATTATAAAGGCGTGAGATGCATTGAAATTCGTGAGATTTGGGCCATTTTCAAAATACGATCGTGGGGGAGTGAGACACACAATAAATCGTGAGAGTCACGCCCAAATCGGGAGTGTTGGCAGGTATGACTGATAGGTAAAATAAATACGCTCCCCAAATTTAATGTTAATCTATCACAATTAATATCAAGCTTAACATCCGACAAACATTTGCATATTTTAACAATAACAATATAAAATAGAATTTATAACATTTACATAATAATAATAATAATAATAATAACTGTCACAGTGCCTGGACAAGGCTTTGAGTACAGCAGTCTATTGCATCAATTACAATTATGTCCCTTACTGAAATTTTGTGAAAATGGCGACAAACAGGTGATAAGAATAAGCTAGAGCAAATTAGAAATATTTTTATTACACCATAAAGTGGATAATATTATTTGAAACTCGAGCATGCATTAATACCCTATATAAAATGATAGACTTAAAAATACTACCGGACGGCTAGCCATTCCTACGTGCGTTGGCTAGCCGTCCGGTACCGGACGAGCAGACTCGTTGGCTGGTCGTCCGGTACCGGAAGGGCAGACTCGTTGGCTGGTCGTCCGGTACCGGACGGCTAGCCACTGCCTTGTTCAAATGGCGACACACAGGAATATACGTATCTGTATGTTAATCCATAAAGACGTAAATATACGGGTTTGAGTGGTAATGGATAGAGTCGGGAAAATATGTATCTGAGTGGTAAAGGGTTAATAATAACTGTCACAGTGTCCGGACAAAGCTTTGAGTACAACAGTCTGTTGCATCAGGGTCAATTACAATTATTTCCCTTGCAGAAATTTAGTGAAAAAAATGGCAACAAACAGGTGATAAGAATACAGTTATAGTAAATTAGTAGTATTATTATTACATTATTAAGTTGTTAATATCATTTGGATCGCATACCGTATAAATAAAATGAGCGAGATAACTTTACTACCAGATGGCTAGCCATTCCTATGTGGGTTGGCTAGGTGTCCGGTACCGGACGAGCAGACTCGTAGGCTGGTCGTCTGGTACCGGACGGCTAGCCACTTCCATTTGAAAAACAGGTAACCAGACCCCCCTGACCTTGAAAGGTCAGGGGGGTCTGGTTACCTGTTTTTTTCCAATACTGATAACCTTCAGACTAGGAACCAGCTCTGGGCTCAAGCGGACAATCAATTTCACACCTGTTGTAATGCTGCGGAAATGCAGGATTACCCTGATCAGTGTGTATCTGCTGTGTTCATTTCTGATTCAATTCCTTTTCTATGCAGGTTTGCGCTGGTTAAAACTTTGCTGAGCCTTACTGAATCTATATCCAAATAACTTCGAAAAAAAACATTAGCAAGTGCCCTGACCCAAAGCGTCTGTGTGGTGATCCAGTTTGTGAAAACTGACAGCTGTAAACTCCTTACCTCGAAGCCATTCTGCTACTTGATCTGCAGTCCAAGACTCAAAATTTATATAGCTTGACATTTTCTGGTTATCGAGTAGCATATCTGCAGATACTGAAGAAAATTTGGTGGAAAAATTAGCATATTTTGATTTTCATGGAAAGTAAGATGCTAATTGGCAAGGGCTATTACTCTGTATAATATGTACTCGCACCGCAAGCTACAGATATGGATCGCAATGCGACACATCAATTTACGCAACAGTCTGGTAGTTTCCTCCGGTGCACACTAATGTCCGGAAATTGTCCGGGAAATGTCCGGGAATTCGCCGGGAAATGTCCGGGAAATTGGAGGTAGTGGTGTGTTGTCGCTAATATCTCCACTTCGGGTTGTCAGAAATTAATTAAATTAGTATCAAATAAAATTTTTAGCTATATTATAAAAGATAAAAAAATAATAATTTACTTTTTTAACGTTTTAGAGGTTAATTTTTGGTAAAAGTTTAATTTGTAGGTCCAATGTGGTCCCCTGCCTTATAAGAAGGCGAATCACACCAAATAAGGTCTTAAAACAACCTTCAATATCTCATCTCTAATATCACAAAGAAAAATGATAGCCTAGGCCGAATGATGGTTGGCTAGGATCGGATGAACTGAGGTAGGGTATGGAAATTTTTCCGCTTCTGCTCCGCCATTTTGCTTTCTAGTGCAAGGGGGTAGCAACTGTTTTTCTCTAATTTGCATGACTTGGCAACTATATTTCATTGTGATTTCAAATTTATCTTTAACCAAATACTTAACTAGAGATACTGTTCATCTGATGATGACGGTAAATTCTTTAAAATGTCTACATTTTACAATCTAATGCAAAATTTAGCTCTCTGGGCGTTTCGAACATGCAAGCGTCCACTAACTTGGATCAAAGAGACAACGTGACCTTTCATTCATAAATTTTTGAAGGGTGCTGTAAGCATTCTAAAGCACAACAAGATTTTTAGCTTCCACCAATGGGATTTCTGGATTCAATTTAGAGGGATGCGCAGTTATATCCTAATTAACATACAGAATAATTGGGCCCTAATCATTATCAAAATTAGATTCATTCCGTGTATGTAGCGTGTCTAATAATAATAGGCACAACTTAAGTTTTTTAATGGGTGACCAAATTATTAAGACCACAGTCCTTCAGCCCAGGCTTTTTTCTTCTCCATGAATTTATCATTAGCCTAAATATTGTGGTCTCGCTCCAGCCCAGGCTTTTTGTATGTATTTAGGGTGAGACCACATTTTCTGTTCTATATAGGGAGTGAGACCACATTTTTTAGATTTGCCATGAATTTGTCATTTTCCTAAATAATGTGGTCTCATCCCTATAAAGAGATGAGACCACATTCCTTCAGCCCAGGATTTTAGTATGTGATTTAAGGTGAGACCACATTTTCTTCTCTATATAGAAGTGAGACCACATTTTTTAGATTTGCCATGAATTTATCATTTTCCTTAATAATGTGGTCTCATCCTTATATAGAGATGAGACCACATTCCTTCAGCCCAGACTTTTAGTATATTATTTGAGGTGAGACCAGATTTTCTTCTCTATATAGGAGTGAGACCACATTTTTTAGCTTTGCCATGAATTTATCATTTTCCTGAATAATGTGGTTTCATCCCTATTCAGAGATGAGACCAGTCTTCCAGCAAGCTGTTATTCTGTCATTCTTTCAGCCTGGGCTAAATTGGATATTTTTGCATTTGAGGCCGCATTTTCGTCACTTTATAGACATAGGTCCATTTGAGAGCATTAACGGAATAAATCGCATGTAGTAATATTTTTACACACTCCAAACAGTATCCAAATACCCCCAATGGAGCCTCTTTTTTGTTGTTGTCTTCCTCGTGATTTACCATTGGTTATTTATTAAAATAAAGATGTAAGATGCAACTAAAGAATGACTCCTAAGTTAATGTTTGAAAAATAATAAAATACAAAATATTAAACAGAAAAATGAACGTTTGTGGAATTTCTTGGCTGAATATAGTTTTAGCATGCGGTATGCAAATGAGTAAGTTACTGTAAGCATTCTCAAAATGATACACCGCCGTCCTTCTTACAATCGACCAAAAACCAGTCGATCCTGACAATCCTGCTGAGGTAAAAAAATCTGTATTCATCGGAAGCTAATAACAATTTACTATAATAAGTGACGGAAAAAAATTGGATGCTTTTATCTCGCGCATTCAGAAGATTTTACAGTCTTCTCTAGAATAGAACGAAGAACAAAAAACATCGTTTTACGTAGTTACGTCCCTTAATTTTCGCGCCTTTTTCAGAGGTCGCTTTAATTTTGGCACGTCATTCCACGTCATTGAGGCGCTTTATGTAAACAAGTCACCAAGTGCGCGAAAATGGCTGTCGGTCTACTGAAGTCTAGAAATCACAGTTTTATGATATGAGTTTGCAATGTATGTTGGTAAGAAAGCAATTTTATGACAGTCAAATGATTACTCCTCATAACTGAAGCCGGGTTTTCACTCTCCGTATCTGTTGCACAGTGAACGAAGTCAGAAACTGCTAAAATATATCGCGATCAAGATAGATCAAAATGTGACTGACCCTAGTGGCATTTGAGTTGCCCTGGTGCAAAAAGTACATGGTTTAGAAAAGAATACTAGGTCTCATTATGGAGATAAGATGCCCATGTTTATTTTGATACCAATTTTATCTACTTTGGACCACTATAAAGGTACGAAGACCACATTGGACCCACAAATTAAACTTACGTTTAATTTGTCCGGGAAATTCTCGGATTTTGTCCTGGATTTTGGGGTAGTGGTGCGTTAACCCTAATATCTCGACTTTAGGTGGTCAGAAAATAATAAAATTTTAGCTCAATTTTAAAAGATAGTTAAAAAATATTTTTCATTTTGAATATTTTAGGGGTCCATTTCTGAAGTTAATTTGTCCGGGAAATTCCCGAATGTGTCCTGGATCTTGCGGTAGTTGTGCGTTTTCATAATATCTCGGTTTGTGGTGATCACTTATTGATAACAATTGATATATGTTAAAATTTTAAGTTCAATTCTAAAAAAAAATATAAAAAAAAATCTCTTTATACACCTCAATGAGGCAGTTCTAATGAGTACCCACAACCCGGATTGTATCCAGGATGCCGGGGTATTGGTTTGTTTTCTTTAATAAATCGACTTGTGAGAGCGAAAGAAAGACTGCACAACCCTTGTAAATCCTACTTTTCTCTGTATAAAGTTGGATTTACATGGGTTTCAATTACACAGCTTTCTATGATGTCACACATGTTGCTGCTCACAAGACGGACACTGCCATTGATTTGATGATGAATTCAGACCTAAACATATTCTATAAAACCAAATTTTGCACTTACGATTTTCACAGAAAATCATGTTATCAATATACTCAGGCATTTTGCAGAATCACCAGACTGGTATTTTTACGATTTTTCAAGTGAATGAATGAAGTCTTTCTACTAGTTCAATCCAGGTAAGCAGCACACGCCAACTTATTATGAGTTAAAGCAATTAACTTAACACATTTTTAATCTCGTTAGAAAATTAATGGCCTGTATAATCGCTCAAAGTCCGTACACCTAATTCATCGTCAGAAAGAAATGGATGCGCTTAAATTTCGTTGTTTAAGCAAACAGTACAGAACCAGATCAGATGTTTCATTTTGCGGCCGAGATCAGACGCCAAGTTTTGCAGCGTCTGAGCATCATGGTCCGTCAAATCAGTCAAAGCCCGTACATCTAATTCATTACCAGCAAGAAATGGATGCGGTTAAATTTCGTCGTTGATTAAGCAAACAGTGTAGACCGAGATCAGACGTCGCACTTAGCGGCCCAGATCAGACGCCAAGGTTTGCGCAGCTACTGAACATAATGGTCCGTCAAAGTCCGTACACCTAATTCATTGCTAGCAAGAAATGGATGCGGTTAAATTTCCTCGTGGTTTAAGCAAATAGTGTAGAACCAGATCAGATGTAGCATTTTGCGGTCCAGATCAGACGACACGTTTTGCAGCGTCTGATCATTTGAGTCTTCACTGTTTGACTATGTCCCACAAATGGGACGCTAGGCATATATGGATTAAATATCTGGGTTAAATATCTGATTTGCCAGTGGATCTACACTGTCTGCCAATGTCCCACAAGTGGGACTCAAGGCATATATGGGTTAAACCTTTGATCAAGATCTACACTGTTTGACAATGGCCCAACAATGGGGCGCTAGACATATATGTGTTAAACCGTTGACCAAGTTCTACACTGTTTGCCGTAATTAAAGATTCTATGAGATCTTCTATAAATTAGTCATGTTGTGTGCACTCATTAGAACTGCCTCAATGAAGGTGTATGAAATGATTTTTTTATATTCTTTTAAAACTGAACTTAAATTTTAATATATATCAATCGTTATCAATTTGTGATCACCACAAACAGAGATACTATGAAAATGCACAACTACCCCAACATCCAGGACATAACCGGGAATTTCCCGGACAAATTAACTTCAGAAATGGACCCCTAAAATATTCAAAATGAAAAATATCTTTTAATAATCTTTTAGAATGGAGCTAAAAATTTTATTTGATACTAATTTTATTAATTTCTGAGTACCCGAAGTTTAGATATTAGGGTTAACGCACCACTACCCCAAAATCCAGGACAAAATCCGAGAATTTCCCGGACAAATTAACTAAATAAATGGACCCCTAAAACGTTTAAAAAGTAAATTATTTTTTAATGATCTTTTAGAAAGGAGCTTAAATTTTTTTTTAATACTAATTTTATTAATTTCTGACAACCCGAAGTGGAGATATTAGGGATAACGCATCACTACCCCCCATTTCCCGGCGATTTCCCGGACAATTCCCGGCGATTTCCCGGACCATTCCCGGACATTAGTGTTCGCCGTTTCCTCCCCTCGCTCGAACTGTCATGCAGTGCGGGACTATTTACGCGGAGAAATCAACTTCACTACCTGATAGGCCTAAGTCGGAGAGGGACAAGCTAGGGAAACAGTGGGCAAGGGCATCAAGAGCAAATAACTCAAAGTATCGTAGGTACCAGTTCTATAGTGATGCCCTGAAAAACTCTTTCTTCCCTAGAACTATTCCTCAGTGGAATAGTCTTCCATCTTCTGCGGTGAATGCAAAGACTGCAGAGGAGTCCAAAGCCCGCACAGTAATAGCTCCAGTGTACAACTGATCTTGGGAAAAAGCTGGGGTAAAGGGGAAGGTATAATTTGAGGACTTTTACTGGAGGACCAGTAAGATATCTTACGACGGCTCATATGTAAATACGTAACGTCTCAAAAACACAAAAGCGTCAGCTTTTATTGAGCGTTACGGGAAAAATAAATAACTATTGACGTTTACGTCACTTTATTATGCTCAGGAAATTTTTCACCATAGAATTTTATGAAATATATTTGTGGCATCTTGTTACTCTGATAAAAAATGTTTAGTTGAATTTTTCTATATACATGTACTTGATATAATCAATCTGTTATTTTTTTTTAATTCACAAACTGCATGATGAACAGTGAAGATCCTGATCAGATGGCATCTTGCTACTCTTTTAAAAATGTTCACTTGAAATTAGAATTTCTCTACAGTAAGTATTTTCTATATACTTAATATAAGCTACCTGTTAAATTCACAAACTGCATGATGAACAGTGAAGATCCTGACCAGATGGCTTATCTGGAGCTAAACTGTTGTTATGCTAAGAAATTTTTCACCACAGAATTATATGAAATATCATTAAGATAACATTTCCATATGACATAGAGCATTCTTACATGTTACCATAATGGTATTTTTCATGCTGAAAACTTGTGATATTTTTCTTATTATTACTCCAAATATAGGTTGCGGGTGCTTGTAAGAATCACCTTAATGAAGCGGTTCAAACGACTACTCACAACTTATGTGTTGGAGCAGAAATAAGAAAAATAATGTATATCTATCTATCTATCTTCTTATACTGAGTCGGTCATATTTGGCCATTACCTCAGTTGGGTGCGTAGCTAAATTTAGAATTTAGCTGAAAAAGAAAAAAAAGAGAAGTCACTGGATGAGTCCTTAAAACTATTTACAATCTGAATAACAGAGGTATACTAAAACGCATACCTCTGAGTCTCAATCTTACACTGTATGGGCTTTGAACTCCTCTGCAGTCTTAGCATTCACCACAGAAGAGGGAAGACTATTCCACTGGGGAATAGTCCTAGGGAAGAAGGAATTTTTCAGGGCATCACTGTAGGACTGGTACCTGTGATACTGTGAGTTGTTTACTTTTGATGCCCTTGTTCGAGTTGAAACTGTCACAGGGGTCAAGTATTTATCTTTATTAACGGCCACTGTACCTGAATGTATCTTATAGAAGAAGGTTAAAGAGGACTGCTCATGACGGGCCTCTAGGGACGGCCATTCTAGCTCGTTAAGCATGTCACCGACGCTGCTTCTATTGCGCCATCGTCGGCAGGTCCATCGAGCAGCTGTCCTCTGCACCTTCTCCACCTGCTGAATCTGAGTTTTAACACAGGGATGCCAAATGGGTGATGCATATTCTAGCTGAGGGCGAACCAATGTTTTATATGCAACATCCTTTGTCTGCCTAGGTGCAAAAGCCAAGTTTCGTCTAAGAAATCCTAAAGTCCTAGTTGCTTTTGATGTAATTTCTGAAACGTGTTGACCCCAATCAAGATCATCAGTGATGGTGATACCAAGATATTTGGCGGATTGAACCTGCTCCAAGATTTGCTGGTGTAGTTTATAGTCAAACTTAATTTGTTTGTCAGGAGGGTGTCGCGACACCCTCATTGAATGACATTTGGCCACATTGAACTTCATCTGCCAATCGGCCTCCCACTGTGCTACTTCATCTGCCAATCGGCATCCCACTATATACCCCTGTAGACCCCAAATTTCGCTATATAAAGTGAGGTTAATAGGGGTGTTCATTACACGGACTTGTAAACATGATGACTTTTGGCATCGTGTTACTCTTTTAAAATGTTTAGTTGAAATTAGAATTTATCTACTTTCTATATGCTTGATATAATCTACCTGTTAAATTCCGAAAGTGCAAGATGAACAGTGAAGATCCTGATCAGATGGCTTATCTGGAGCGACACTGTTTTATGCTCAGAAATTTTTCACCATAGAATTCCAAGAACACATTTGGTGTAAACCGTCTTTGACGAGGGGTGACAATCTATTAATTGGTTGTATATATCGTAGTCCGCATAGCAATGCTGGCAACAACCAGAATTTGCACAATTTGCTGAGAAATATATGTGCTCGGAAACCTTCTCACACATTGATTTTAGGTGATTTTAATTTTAAAGAAATGAACTGGGAAAATCTTAGCTGCGAAGTCAATGAAACTCACCCGTCATACGAGTTTTTAGAAAGTGTTACCTTTTTCAACACATCAAGAAGCCAACTAGGTTCCGGATTAGACAAGAGCCGTCAATTCTAGATCTAGTATTTACTAATGAAGAACACATGATTAGTAACATAGTTTACTTACCAAGTTTAGGAAAAAGTTACCACCTAGTTCTAAGTTTCAAATTTACATGCTATACACAACAACAGAGAGAAACATTTAGAAAGCTAAACTATTTCAAAGGTAATTATAAAGAAATTGCTAGAGTGATTGAAACTGTTGATTGGGCGTCAGATTTACAGGGACTTAATTTGACAGAATCATGGGAAACCCTTGCAGATAAAATTATCAAATTAGTAGAAGTCAATGTACCAGTGTGTAAGGCCTCCAAGGATACTGCCAAGAAATGTCCCTATGTAAACCATCAATGTTTGCAAGCCATAGAACAAAAACATTCAAAATGGACTAAATATCAACATTGCAAAACAGATACAAATTACGAGCAATACAAAAAAAAACTAGAAGCTTAGTCATTTCGGAACTAAGGAAGGCTAAATATTACCATGAAAAAGACCTTGCTACAAAGATTAAAACAAATAGCAAACTCTTCTGGGGATATGTGAGGTCAAAACTTAAAACTAAATCAGCCATAGGGGAACTTGAGGCACCAAATGGGTCGATTATTGATAAAAATCGAGAGAGAGCAAACCTGCTGAACAACTATTTTGCTAGTGTTTTCCTAAAAGAGGAATCTATACCACTCCCACAATTCACTGTTAGGCAATTTATGCAGGAATTGAACACAATTTCTATAACTGAAGAAAATATTCTCAAGGCCATTGACAGAATAAAACCCACAAAATCTCAGGGTCCTGACAACATCCATCCGATGCTAATAAAGGAATGTAAAAAATCACTATTAAATCCATTGATATTGATATTTGAAAAATCAATCGAAGAAGCTACAATACCGGAAATATGGAAACTAGCGCATGTTACTGCAATTTTTAAGTCGGGAAGTAGATCTTAACCTGAAAATTATAGACCAATAAGCCTTACTTCAGTGCCTGGGAAAATACTGGAAAGATTAATACGGGATGAAATTGTCGACCATATGAAAAAACAACCAACTGTTTTCAAAATCCCAACATGGATTTCTAGCCGGGAAATCATGTACAACCCAACTGTTAGAGTTTCTGGAGGACATTACCACGGCCTTGGATCAGGGGGATGACGTAGATGTCATCTACCTTGACATTTGTAAGGCCTTTGATAAGGTCCCACATAGACGACTACTGAGGAAACTGTGGGGGTACGGAATCAGAGGAAAAATACATGCTTGGGTAAAAGATTTTTTGACCAACAGGACACAGGTAGTAAACATTAATGGTATAGCATCTGAGCCAGTAAATGTCACAAGTGGGGTTCCCCAGGGCAGTGTCCTAGGACCAATTCTCTTCTTGATATATATCAATGATCTTCCTGATACTATTGTGGCCATCTTGAAACTTTTTGCAAATAGCTTTAGTATCAGAGTCATTGACTCATGGAATTCACTATCAGAAAGTGTAATAATGGCACCCTCCCTGAACTGTTTTAAGGCTAGACTAAACTCATTTTGGAAGTTCCATCCATACAAGTTCAATCCCTGGTGCTACGACCCCAGACCAAAACCCAGAGATTATTACCAGAATGCAGCTTCAGAGGCTAGATAGCCTGTTCCGGTGTTCCAGTTATGTGAGTTATGTGATAATTATATCATCATGCTAACAAGTCCGAGAAATGAACACCCCCTTACACCCGACTTTATATAGAGAAAACTGGGGTTTAGGGGTGTGCATTATTTTCCTTATTTCTGCTCATAGACATAGGTTGTAGGCACCAGTTAGAACCACCTTAATGAGGCAGTTCTAACGAGCACCACAATCTATGTTTTGAGTATAAATAAGAATAATATCACAAATTTTCAATAGAAAATTGACCGTTTTGGAGGTGTAAAAAAAATGCATTATGACGCACGAGTGTGTTATTGTTATGGAAATAAATTTTTGGCATCTTGTTACTCTTCTTTAAAATGTTTAGTTGAAATTAGAGTTTCTCTATTTTCTACATACTTAATGATATAATCTATCTGTTCAATTCACAAACTGCAAGACGAACTTTCTGCTACATAAATTATGTATTATTGTTAGGACCACTTCACTAAGTCACTCTTAACATATTTCCTTAAACTTGCCAACTGTCATAATATGGCTTACTTTTTATGAAAACCCGGAGGTACTTCACTGAAGTGAGTTTAAATAATAAAACTTTCAATTGCATGGACATGGTACCACATTGATGCTGATTATCTCACACAAAATTCAACAAAAGCAGCTCGTGCTATACTGAAAGGTTTTTTTTTTTTTGGGGGGGGGGGGGGAGTGGGGGGGGGGGGGGGGTAGGAGTGGGGGTGGGGTTATGGCCCTTTCAATATTATTTCACTCACATCGAGGTGTACAGAGATGTACTAAATAAAATCAAAAATGAGTTCCTTTAAGAGCAATGAAAACATTCATAAGAAAGAAGATGGGTCATACTACGTAGTTTCGGCTAATAAAGCCTCATCAGTGACCCTGTAATGATCCGGCAAAGAAAGCAAGAGGAAACATACTGCAATTTTGCGAATTTCGAATAGGCAGTCGATTCAAAGACTGATATAAATCAAAATGGGGTCCGAATTATTAAAAAAATCCTGTCTAGAATATGAGTCTAAACCAATAATTTATTTCTGATTTCTCAGAATATTCCCGCTGATCTCAAAGGGCCAAAAGTAAAATATAAACTGCACTATGGTTGATGTACGGGGATACGGCCGCCACACGGCACAACACCAGCTGCAGTGAAGGCAAATAAAAATCAAAAATGAGTTCCTTTAAGAGCAATGAAAACATTCATAAGAAAGAAGAAGGGTCATACTACGTAGTTTCGGCTAATAAAGCCTCATCAGTGACCCTGTAATGATCCGGCAAAGAAAGCCAGAGGAAACATACTGCAATTTTGCGAATTTCGAATAGGCAGTCGATTCAAAGACTGATAAAGTCTACACAGAAGTTTTGTTGCAAAAATATGGTTTAATCAATTAATTTAATTATCATGATTGTTGTTAATTATAATGTTCAGCTACAATGATTTTGAAGTTCTATATTCTGGTGTATTATCAAGTGCTAAGTTTTATTAAGTTATCATACTATAATGACTTGCCATTATAGGAATGATTGTGCACATTAACCCATTTTTGTATCAGAAATCTTAAAACCGGTTATTAGCAAACAGTGCAGGCCCAGATCAGATGCCACGTTCTGTAACGTCTGATCAGAGCCTACACTGTTTGCAAAAAGTTCAGCCGTTTACCAAATAAATTTTGAAGAACCCCTAAACTTTGAAATGGACTCATGTTATGTATAAAGTGGAAGATTTCATTCAGTACCAAATGGATTAAAACATGAATATATTGAAGACAATTGCTGTCCGGTTTGTTTTCCTTTTGCCTACTAGTTTCTTAAGTGGATGTAATGAACACCCTTATAAATCAAAATCAAAAATGAGTTCCTTTAAGAGCAATGAAAATATTCATAAGAAACACGATGGGTCATACCCCACTTATTCCGTGATTTGGGTACTCCTGAGATACACTTGTTAGAACCACCTTGGTCTAATGAGCACACACGTTCTCTGCTTGCAGACGAAATGAGAAGAGTGTCACCAATAAAATGGATAATGTCAGATTTAAGTTTGTGGAAGAAACATTTCAATAACACACACATGCAACATAGTGCATTTTTTTACATCTCCAAAATGGCTAATTTTTGGATGAAAATCTTTGATATTTTAATTATTTATACTGCAAACATTGAGGTGGTTCTAAGTAGTACCCATGACCTACTTCTTGGAGCAGTAATAAGAAAGAAAATGTATGCCCCTGTAGACCCTAGTTTTCTCTATAATGTGTTTTTTTGTTTGGGGGGGGGGGGGGGTAGATTCATTTTATGGACATGTTCACCTGATGACACCTTGTCACTTGGGTGACTAAGATCTTTTTTTAACTCCAGGTTCATTTTTTCCTTGATTATTACTCCTAATAAATAAAAAATAAATAAATAAATAAATAAAAGAAATAAACGATAAAACAAAATAAATAATAATAAAAAAAACATTATTAAATAATTAAATAAATGCTTTTTTATGGGTACCGTGTGAGTACTGCAATGGAAGGTCACGTTTTTTTTTTTTTGTTTTGTTTTTTTTTTTCACTTTTCAGCTCAACTTCAGAAAATTAATAATAAATTAGGCCCTTATTAACAATCAAAATAATTAGAGAAAAAAATGCTTTTGAAAGATCGGCCCGAACCAGCAGCTTCTGGTTCGATTCGCAAACCTCGGCAAACATGATGTCATCGTCCCCGGGACCGCGAGGTTAGCCTTCACTATCACGCTGCACAGCGAATATGCCAATCGGACATTGGTTCAGAACCTAGGCCGCGCCCTCGTGAAAAAGACCGTCATTAAAATTTCAGGAAATGAGGTCCTCAGCATCGACAACAGTGATGTGTACCACTGCTACCGCGATCTCTGGAGGACGGCTTCAGAGAGGAAAAATGGACAGTACCAAGGCATTGATACGTCGGAAAACCAAAATACAACGAGGATCCGAATCAATGCTGGGAACAAAGATGAGTCCGTTCTAGCGGACAAAGCCGTCGCCGATGCTTTCGGCAGTCGTTTCTACATCCCACTGGACTTCGAGCTACTCGAGAGCCACATGCCATTCTACCAGAGTGCGCTGGGCGACCGACTCGAGTATGAGCTCACGTTCAACGACTACAACCGTGTGATCCAGGCCACAGGCAGAGGTGCCTCTTTCGACATTGGAAACATCTGTCTTGAGTATGACATGGTCACCCTGCCAGGGCTGGCCCAAATGATTCACAACCAGTACAGAAGCCGCATTTCGATCCTGTATGACAGGGTACTGCGGCACCGCAAAATCGGTAAAGACAAGAGCGACACCCTCTGGAATATCAATCTCAACGTGCCCGCCCGCAGCATGAGGGGCATCCTGATGCTCTTTGAGGATGAAGCCCGCGACAGTCCTTCGCTCGCGACACAGAGGTCTTCTATAACCCGAAAATCGCCAAGGTCGAGGTCACCGTCGAGGGGATCCCCAACCAACTCTTCAGCCAAGGGATGCGCTCTTACCAGATGTTTGATGAAGCGAGGAAGCTCTTTGCAGCCGGTAGCAAGCGACACCCTGAAGTGGCAACGGTCGAAAAAGAGCTGGCCCTAGCCGACGTCAGCCTTGCAGAATACCTCACCAGTAAGTACGCGTTGTGGCTTGACCTCAGACAAGCGACGACGACCGGCTCCATGGCTCCGGCAGGCGGATAGAGAATGCCAGCGAAGGTGTGACCATCCAGATAACGAAAAGAGCCGAGGCTGCTGGCGCATTGAACTTCTACCTCTACGTCATCATGGATGCACAGCTTAACATCGAAGATGGCCGGTTCGTCTCAGCGGTCTATTAATGTTCCTGACGAACGATTTATAAATCCCCAACCGCGCACGGCCCATTCGGCGACAATATGCGGGCAAACGGGATGCGGAAAAACCGTTTTTATCCTCGATCTGCTCGAAGGCCCCTACCGGGAGTTCTTTCGACACATCGTGGTCCTCTGCCCCACCATAAAGTATAATAAAACATACCAGCGCCCCAGGATCTGGACCGATCCTGAGGTCTACGTTCTAGACCCCGGCGAGCGCCTTCACGATTACCTGCGAGCGTTTTACCAGGTGTTTATGGGCGAGCCTACCTTATATATCATCGATGACTGCTCGGCCACGAAGGCTTTGACGAAAAAGAAAGACATGCTGTCAGAGCTAGCGTTCTCGGGCCGCCACGCCGACCAGAGCGTCTGGGTCCTCACCCAAAAGTACAACTCCGTCCTGAAGGACTTGCGCGAGCAGACGCGATGGGTCTGTTTGTTTCACTGCAAGGATCGTGATTCATTCGAAGACTGCTTGCGCGAGCATGACGTGATCTCCACACGAGAACAGCGGGCGTCGGTGAGGCAGCAGTTAGCCGAGACAAAGCATGCTAAGCTTTTATTAAAGACAGACCAACCAGCTGCTTATACGGTGTTAAGTAATGTAAGAAGTAACTAAAGGACTGTTAATCACAGTGCTTGGCGCGCATCTGGTACTGCTGTTAGTAGGCAATATGTTTACATTTCTCGGATGTGTGTCAACACACACACACGCTTCTGCCAGCGTTTGCGACACAATATTAGACTGGTCCGCCAACTCGCAATGAATCGCAAAGCAATAGCTATGGATTGTGACGAACTGATCGATGAGCTGATATGAACGACAGAGCAAAGGCAGAACGCTGAAGCTGCAACCGTGGAAAGAACGGCAGCGACGTCAGACGGCCATGAGGAGCCGTTCCTCGAGGAACGGGTGCAGAAATACCGTGAAAGGCTCGCCGCATTGGTGGTGGGAGGCCAAGCCAATCAGTATGGACTAGTGGTCCATGGGAAGGTCCTCACCGCTGATCAGATCGACGCTCTGGACAATAGCGAAACCGAAAAGCTTTACGCCCGCTATAAAACAAGGCTTGAGGCAGCGATGACGAAGACGCTGGGGTCTACAGCGCTCCAGCTTTATGCGGGGCTGGCATCTATGTTTTTCCCGATACCGGCCGAAAACCAACCTAGTCTTATTGCTGACCTTGAGGGCGACCCGTTTGTCGGACACGCACTTAGCAGTGCTACCTGCGAGCTCTACCATCGCCATGGTATGTACTTGGCGCCCCTTTACTGCCGCGCTTACGACAGTGAAGCACTGTCGATTTGGACATCAATGCCCTTTTACCATCTATGACATAAACGATGTCGGAGAACGAGCAGATTGTTGCGGAGCAACAGGAGAACCGAGAGCCAGCACAGAGTCCGGCTGACAGAGTTACGACCCCCAAGCCTTTGCGAAGCAACACGGTTATGGATCCGAAAAAAGTGGCGGCTGGGCGTGCTGGAGCTGCTGCCAGAAAGGCCAAACAGGAACGGCTGCTCGAACAGCTTTTGACGGCCAAAGACTCATTTCGCCCACCAGTCAGCGCAGCTGATGTCAGTATTCCTCCAAAGGAAGCGGTCTCAAAGGAACCGTCGCGCAGTGGTGCAGCATACAACCATGGACTAACCGACTGGACTACACGGATCATTGGGACTTGTCTTACGGGCGTGCACTCATGTTTCTTCTGCGCTTGCGCGCCACACAGGCGGTACAAACGCCACAAGTGGCACCCCCGTTGACTCATCTGTATGCGTAGGTCACCGGGAAAAATGTCAGTTTTGCTGACCTGGGGCCCGAGCCCCAACTCTCCGACTTTTACCAACCGAGTGACGACCAGAAAGACCGCGAGATTGCCTTCATCATCTTGGGAATGGGTGTTACAGGCTTCGCGGCATATAAACTGGCCTCATCCCGCTCATGATTTTTATCTTTAGAACGAAAAGCTGGCCCCGCGGTTAGCAGGAGTTGAGTCTATTTACGCGAACCCCTCATAGTTTTCTCCACATTCTTTGCAGGTGCATATAAAGGTCGATGGTTCGTCTCCGGTGCCGATCTGAACCTGGCGGTATGTGTGGTTTCGTCTGTGGCAACGGGGACAGGCGAAGAGGTCGAAAGTTTTTTCTATGACTTTTTGGCTAAGACGGCGCTTTACCTCGTCGGGTTCGGTCTTCCCGGCCATGGGACACAGCTCAGTTGCCGGCATATTACCAAAAACATCCGGAAGCAAATCCTCTGAGGCAAGCCTTTCTAGGGTCCATCCGTCACCCTCTACCTTGCTCAGTATTGTGCCTATGGGGTCTTTGTTGGCCAGGACGATGCCACAGCGGGCGCTGTAGATATTCACGAACATCGGAGAGTCCCACTGGCGGCTGTAAGCGCTGGCTGATTCCGCACACCGGGTAATCGCTGCATTGTAGCACCCGCGTTCAATTCGTTGGGCGAAATTACGGGTCTTGAGCAAGGGCTTTGTAGAAGAGATCCCTGTAGCATTTTGCGGGGGTCAATAGGCTCTTGCATCCTGTTTCTTTATAAACCTTATATTTAATCATTTCTAAATTATTCGCTATAAAACCCCTCTGGGGCTGTTGGTTTTTTTGTGTTGTGAATCATTTTACACCAGTTTTCAGGGGATTCCCCCGCGATATGACGGGCAAACAAATATTTTATTCTATTGCATCCCCTGTCAGTGGGGCCGACCCGGGGGGGGGGGCGGCCCCCACAGTGCGAGGATGAAAAAAAAATGTTTAAGGGATCCCCACTCGGTGGGCCGAACCGGTGGTGGGTGCCCCCCACAGTGTGGGGGTGGATGGCCCCTACAGTGTGGGGTTGTCCTAGAACCCGGGTGTTCTCACCTTTGTCCCAGAACCCCCATTATATATACTACTATCTATGTTTGCAGTATAAATAATAAAATATCAAAAATTTTCATCTCAAAATAAAAAAATAAAATAAATAAAAATAAATAAATAAAAATAGCCATTTTTGAGATGTGAAAAAATGCACAATGTCGCATGTGTGCGTTATTGTAATGTTTCTTCCACAAACTTAAGACTGACATTTTCCGTTTTATTGGTGACATTCTTTTTATTTCGTCTGTGAGCATAGAATGTTTGTGCTCATTAAACCAAGGTGGTTCTAACAAGGGAATCTCACGAGTACCCAAATCACGGAGTGGTTTTGAGCAAGAAACCAATACTACGAGCATAGTCGCATAGTTAATAGTTAAGATGTTTTGTTTTGTTTTTTTTGTTTTTTTTTTTACTTATTTGTTTCAAACATAATTTGTGGGTGATCAGTCTGCCACATAGACTTAGGCAGTTCTTACAAACACAGAAAATACATGTATATGTTTATCAGCAAAATAATGAAAACAATGTGAACATGTGTTAACCCCATTTTTCTTGGTTATAAGTGGGCATTACAACAATGCTCATTACATGCACTTTTTACTCTGAAGTTGAGTAAAAACCTACTCACATAATTGCCTGTATTCAATTCAGATTCCCGGCCCCCGTCCATCGGGGCTTGAAGAAATACATGGGCTGCAGGATTCTTCCACGCAGAGCTGAAACCGACCACACACGAGTACTGGTAAACAGCTTAGAGAATCTAAACCTGCCCAGGTAAAGCTTTTTGGTTTTATTGGGCGACAGGGCTTGTCATTTAATCTCAATGTCAGGTAAAAGTCCCACAAAATTGGAAGCAAGGTCTCCAAAATGACCTAACCGGTGTTGACGGGGACGTTAAACCTCAAACAAACAAACAATTCACATTCCATGTAAGCGTCTGTAGTCCACTTTAGAAAATATATTTAAAGAGTGAAAGGGCCTCACGGGCAATTCTTATAAGCAATCACAATATAAATAAGTTTTTGAGCAAAAATAAGGAAAATGATGTTTACCTGTATAAACCCCATTTTTCTCTGTAAAAAGTGGGGGTTTATAAGGGTGTTCATTACATCCACTTAAGAAACTAGTGAGTAAAAGGGTAACAAACCGGACAGCTATTGTCTACAATACATCCATGTTTTAACCCATTTTGTACTGAATGAAATCGTCCACATTATATATAGCACAAGTCCTTTTCAAAATTTTGTAGTTCTTCAAAATTTATTTGGAAAATGGCTGAACTTTTTGTAAACAGTGTAGGCTCTGATCAGACACTGCAGAATGTTGCACCTGATTTGGGCCTACACTGTTTGCTAATAACGGTTTTGGGATTTCTGATACAAAAAAGGGTTAATATACACAATCATTCCGGAAAGCCATTAAGAAGCCTCTGTGGTGTAGTGGTTACCCGTCTCTAAAAATGCCATGCCATTTCTTGATTTTCAGCGGAATCCACGGATTTCTACAGAATTCGCCGTGGAATTTTCAAAAAATGGCTGATTTTTCGTGGCATTACACGGAATTAGCTGGTGGCAGCTTCTCTATCTTTTTCTTTACCACTGATATCCGTGGAATCCAATAATTTTCTATGGAAACAAGGAAATCATTGACAACTTTCCACGGATTTATGAAGTAGATGCCGCGGAAAGTTGAACTTAGTCAATTCTGAAGAAAGAAAAATGATGGCAAAATAAGATAGCCAATTGCAGGGATGGAAATTGGCGGCACTTGTTAATTTTAAGACCAGATGAGAACATAGATTATATGACCAACTCCCAGCAGAATTGGTTGTCATAGATACAAGATGGTATCTGTTATAACTGAACACTCTTTATTGCTTTGGAACCAAAAATTTCAGTCCTTTATAGCATCTGTAAGGAAGCAGACAGGCAGTATAAGACATAATTGTGAATTGAAATTATGGAATAGACATGCATGTGCTAGTTTTTTGTGTTTTACACTTAAAGGGAATATTCTAAAAGACATATATGTAGTGCATGGAAATGCCATGACAGATCTTAGTTGTTCGAACGTAAGGTTGGTGGTCACTTTCACTATTTCTGTAGATTATAAGCAAGTTTTAAAGTTGAATAACAAATACTATTGTAAAGGTTCTTGGTTTTTGGACAGAGATACCTTGATCTATTTTATGTCAAGGTCAAATTTGGTCACATAGGCTCTGTGTTGTTCAAACACCAGGTGTTGCAGGTTGCCCTTTGATCTGTAAATTGGTAGATGCAGATAGCTAAATGAGTACATGAAACATGTACTTGAGTATTTAAGGTCTTGACTTTAGTACAATTATAAACTGTAAACTATTTCCCCAGAAACTTTTGGGTAATTTGTAACCAAATTCATATATGAAAACTTAGATATCATGATAAAAAGTCTGTGAAGTCAACACCCTCAAAACCCAAATTTATATAAAGAACATTGCGGTTTACAGGGATATACATTATTTATCTTATTTCTGCTTCAAGACATAGGTTGTGGGTACTCTTTAGAACTGTTTCAATGGGGCAGTCCTTACAAGCACCCACAACCTATGTTTGCAGTATAAATAAGAAAAATGTCGAAAAGGACCCGTTTTGGACATGTGAAAAATACAGTATGTTGCACAGTTGGGGTATCAAAATGGGGGCTCAAGCCAATCCATAGTTTTTTCAAATGATGACGTCAAGTTGACCAAGACCAGAACTGAAATAAACTGGTCATCACAAGAACATTATTTGAACATGGGCTTAAAGGATTACAAGGGATTTTCTATGGAAATCTGCGGCTTTCTCCGGAAAACCACGGATTTTGGCGGCATTTTTCCACGGATTTTGGCGGCATGTTTCTACGGATTCTGTCCGAATACTCCATAGAATGCCATGAAATTCTATGGAATCTGTATAAATCCGCGGAATTCTATCAGTTTCCGTGGAATCCATGGATTCCGTGGAATCCATGGATTCCACGGAATGTGATGGCATTTGGTGGCACATTTCCATAGAATGCCACAGATTTTTTTACATCATTTCATCTCCACTATTTTGCCGCCAGTTTTCATGGAATTCCATGGATTTACTAAAAAATTCCGTCCTAATACTCCCCGGAACTTATTCCACGGATTCCGCCAATATCCAGGGCATATCTAGAGACGGGTACTCTACTCGCCTTGTAAACCAGGGGTCGCAGGATCGATCCCGGGCTTCTCCAAACTTTCGCGCTTCCGTCTCCGTATGCTTTTGTTGAATTTTGTGTGGGATAATCAGCATCAATGTGGTACCATGTCCATGCAATTGAAAGTTTTATTATTCAAACTCACTTTAGTGAAGTACCAGCGGGTTTTTATAAAAAAAAAATAAGCCATATTATGACAGTTTGCAAGCTTAAGGAAATATGTTAAGTGTTCCTCAGTAAAGTTGTCCTAACGATACTAAACAATTTGTGAAGCAGAAAGTTCCATCTTGCAGTTTGTGAACTCAACAGATATATTATATAAAGTATGTAGAAAATAGAGAAATTCTAATTTCAACTAAACATTTTAAATAAGAGTAACAAGATGCCAAAATTTTATTTCGTATAATTCTATGGTGAAAAATTTCTAAGCATAAAACAGTGTAGCTCCAGATAAGCCATCTGATGAGGATCTTCACTGTTCATCTTGCAGTTTTTTAATTTAACCCTTTTTGTACCAAATGGAATCTTCCCCCTTATATATAACAGGAGTCTATTTCAAAATTTAGGGGTGTCAGGTTCTGTTTTCTTCAAAATCTACTTGGAAAATGGCTGAACTTTTTGCAAATAGTGTAGGCCCTGATCAGACACCGCGTTCTGCGGTGTCTGATCTGGGGCTGCACTGTTTGGCAGGGTATCCGTTTTGGGGTTTCTGGTACAAAATGGGTTAAAAGATAGATTATTTCAAGCATATACAGTGATTTTTTTACAAATTTGCCATTATGAGTCCTGGGACCCACTGGGTCCAGAATTAATGCATCCCAGACCCAAACCATGCATCCAACCCAGGACCCATTGTGAAACCTTCTTATGCACCCTAGAGTAAGTCTTGTAGTCTGGAATGCATGAATTCTGGATTGTAGCAATTCCTGATCATTGCCCGTTTTCAATTTTATTTAAACTTGTGTATATACCGTATTCAAGCGTGTATTACCCGCAGTTTTTTTCCTCAAATTACAGGCCCAAGTTCAGGGTGCGGGTAACCCGCCCAAAATTATTTTTGGACCATTTTATTTTTACTTTTGTCAGCTGAAAATACCATGCATCTCATGTTATGCTATCTCCTTTTACAATTTCCAACATAAATAACGTTTAATTGAATAATTGTCCACTCAATTTTACTTACACATGGGTAATATAACAATCTACATTACTAAACGAGCCCGATTTTTGTGAGTATTATTCCTAAAACTTTGATTTTAAACGAAATAATAACAAGCAAGTTCAATGCAAACATCGAATTCCGGCATCCAAACTGCGGCCCACAAACCACCGCTAGTTTTTTCCTGCACGCGATCGGTAAATGACGTCATCGGACCCCAGCAACCCCACACGTGTCTATTGTTTTATCGTAATGGGGCGTATCTCTTTCATAAAAAATGTTTGGAAACGGTAAAGGTAAAAAAATTCTCGATAGCAAAACGGTTGTGGAAAAGAGCGCTTTCCGTAAGCTCCGTGTCAATAACCAACAACAACATATAGATGTGTTAACACAAATTAAAGCCTTCAACTTTTCTCGCCAAAAGTCTGCCATTTGGCGCCAAAACATAACCATTCACGAGATAGTAGAATAGTCGTAGCAACTCGTCTTAGGAACAATTATATAATTTTCACATTGATTGCGGATTAAATTTTATGATTGGGGAATAAACGCAAACTAGAGACATAACTTGACCATATTTTCACACCTTATCGACACGCACCGCAGGGTGGCAATTATATGACAGGGATTAACAATAGTGTCATCATTGAACCGTTAAAAATGATCAAACAGTTTTAATCCACATCAGACGTCTGGGTTTTATCAAATATTGTACTTAAACACCGTTTTTGCATCCCGAAAACGAAGACCTCTTTAGGCAGAAACTTAAACACATCAACATATCCCTCGAAGGCACGAATATCAATAAAAACAATGAGGATTTTGTTTCGGAAATAATGGCGGCATGTGAAAAATCAATACCAAAAACACAACAAAAAAATAGGCAAAAAAACACCTTACCATGGTGGGATGAGAATTGTAGCAAGGCAGTCAAAAAGAAAAACAAAATATATTATAAATATAGGAAAAACAAAACAGCCGCCCTTTTGGAGGAATATAGACGTGTAAGAGAGGAAACAAAATATATTTTAACACAAACGAAACAACAAGCCTGGAGGGATTTTGTATCCACACTCACATACAAAACAAATGCTAAGAAAATTTGGGACACAATAAAAAGGTTTAATGGAAAACCCCTAAAGCCGGTAGAGGTTCTAAAACAAGGAAACAACAGATTTCATGAAAACGAAGAAAAAGTAGAAATCTTAGCACAACACTACCGGAAAGTCTGCAGTAATGAAAATTTAGACCCAAACTTTAGGCGCATTAGGGAAACGCAGGACCCAATGATTGAGCAGGCCGTTCAGGACGCCGATCGCGCTGGCCAGTGCCGTGCATACAATGCGAACTTCTCCCACAGGGAGCTGCAAAGCGCGCTAAATAAGAAAAAGAGCACCGCCCCCGGGGCCGACACCGTTCACTACGACATGTTAAAAAATCTACCAGAAAAGGGAAAAAATCAGCTGCTCGCATTAATAAACAAATCTTGGAACGAGGGGACCCTCCCTACACAATGGAAGGAGAGCACCATCGTTCCAATATTAAAACCGGACAAGGACCCCCATGAGCCGAAATCGTATAGGCCGATTTCACTCACATCAACCATATGTAAAATCATGGAAACCATGGTAGCATCTAGACTAACAGCACACATTGAGAAAAATAAACTCTTAGCAGACGAACAATCAGGTTTTAGGAAACATAGATCTACCATTGACCAAATCACCAGACTAGAATCCGCCATCCGAAAGGCAAAATTAATCAAACACTCACTGGTAGCGGTTTTCTTGGATTTAGAAAAAGCTTTCGACCTACTGTGGACTAGGGGGGTCCTTCTAAAACTGAACAAATTTGGAATTCATGGAAAAATGTTAACCTGGATCAGAGACTTTTTGACTGATAGAAAAATGAACGTAAAAATAGGTAACGATGTGTCCGGTTTTTATGAATGCGAGAATGGTTCCCCCAGGGGTCGGTGCTATCTCCTATCCTCTTCAACCTACTAATGAACACACTGCAGGAAACACTTCACTCATTACCGCTGGAAATATCCATGTTCGCAGATGACGGCTTAGTATGGAAAACCGCGAAAAAACCAAAAAGTGCCATTCCTGCACTACAAAAAGCGCTACATGCCATACGTGATTGGGCTACAAACTGGGGTTTCAAATTATCAACTGAAAAAACAACAGTGGTGGTTTTCAATAGAAATTTCGCAGACACAAAGGGCATGCCCAGGCTTGCGTATGACGGGCAGGAAATAAAGTACGCCAGTCATGCCAGATTCCTGGGCATGTACTTTGATAGCAATCTAACATGGAGACTGCACATTGAAAATCTGGTGTCCAGGTCCCAGCGGGACCTAAATGTGCTCAGGGCGGTCTCGGGGGCAAACTTTGGAGCAGACAAGAAAACCCTGATCAAAATGTACACAGCACTCATAAGAAGCAAAATTGATTATGGCTGCCAAGCATACGCGTCTGCTGCGCCATCACACCTGAAAAAACTAGATAGCATACAGGCCGCAGCCCTCAGAATCGCTACTGGGGCATACAGGGGAACGCGGAACCTGGACCTGGAGATTGAATGCAGCGTCATGCCCCTGCACCTGCGGAGGGATGAACTGCAGCTCAAGTACTGGGCCCGCTCAAGCAGTCTTAGGGAAAGTCTCCCCATAAACGAAATGATCGCCGACACGCCCAATCATGTTAACAGAGATAGGTTAAGAGGAAAGATCCCCTATATTATCAAAGTCCAGGACCTAATTAAAAACCATGACCTCGAACAGGTCAAAACAGCGGAAAAAACATATCCGGAAGTTTTTAATTTAAGAAGCCTACGCGCAAAAACAACACTAACGGGTGTCATAAAGAAAACTGAAACAACACAGAAAAAATGCAATGAGATCGCAGAATCACACATCAGTGAAAACTATAAGCAAGCGCTTAAAATTTTCACTGATGGAAGCAAAGATGCTGACAAAAAAGAAACAGGGTGCGCTTTCACAATACCAGAATTAAATTTCGACCAAAAATTCAAACTTAACCAGCACCTCACAGTCTACTCTGCAGAACTTATAGCCATACAGAAAGCCTTGGAATGGATACAGGAAGAAAAACCCGATAGTGTTGTTATACTAACGGACTCATTAAGCTCAGTACAAAGCATAAACTCTGGAAACAACACTACAAGACCGGATATACTGCAGGACATTCATATCCTAATACACAAAATACTGAAACAAGGCATCACCCTGAACATAGATTGGATCCCCTCCAACTGCAACGTGCAGGGGAATGAGCGCGCAGACACGCTGGCCAAAGAAGCTCTGACCCGGGGGAAGGAACTTGACTACCTCCCCACCCCACAAGAAGTCTACACAATCATTAAGGTCAGCATCAAAAAGGAATGGGCGCGCATATGGCAGGGACAACACGGCTTCAGACACTCGATCTGCCAGTCCTTGACCCCGAAAATAGTTCAATACAGCGACAGCCGAAAGCTCGATCGCATATATACACGACTAAGACTTGGGGTCAACGGACTAAATGCACACAACATCTTCTATAACGCGGCCGATCCATTATGCGGGCACTGTGGCGGGGTTGAGAGTGTTCAACACTACCTCGCAGAGTGCCCCGCACACGACCCCGCTAGAAGGGAACTAAAGGGAGAACTGACAGCACTAGGATACCAAGGGGAGATAAACGCGATTTCTTTGCTCAATCTAATGTCACAGGAAATGAGGGACGCGGTTTTCAAATTCTTTGAGAAAACAAACTACCTGGACAAAATATAGGGGAAAGCTAAGGGCGCAGACTAAATTTATTGCACTGTTACGAGAGACACACCCCGTACGAGGTTACACACAAACATGCCTGAAACCCAAACCGTTCGAGACCCGATTTCAGAAACAATAAATGATTTAACCGCACCTAAGACGCAACCAACCAAAAAGGAGCGTAGTGATCAAAGGGCGGCCGTCTCACGGCAAAAAGGGGAACAAAGTCAACGGTGGGCACTGTGGTTTGCGGCCTCGGCTTTGCACTAAGGAGTGCCTAACGGTGACAGCGATCCCTGGATCACTGTGAGAAGACCATAACAGAACGGGGCATGGACCTACCACAAGGAAAATCCATGGCCCCGACCCACCCTCCAAAGGGGTATGGCAAGCGAGAGGCTAAGACGAGATGTAGCGTTGTGGTTGCGGCCTACTGGCTTTGCACTTATGAGCGCTGCACCAAAATCCTAGCTGATCGGGAGCCACACTGCCCAAAAGAGGATCACACGAGAACACGCCGGGACTGGGCATGGATCCACCACAAGGAAAATCCATCGCCCGGCCTCTCCGGAGGGGGTGAGGCAAACGGGAAATCAGGACGAGATGTAACGCTGGGGTTTGCGGTCTTAGGACTTTGGCACTGAGCAGCGTTGCGTCAAAATCCTGGCTGATCGAGAACCACACAACCCAAAGGAGAACGGCACACAAACACACTAGCAAACAAAAAGGCTCTCCTTCAGGAATGCACATAGATGAGTGGGACAGAAATAAGAAACAATAGGCCTTATCACATCTCTTTGTTTTTCTCTTTTTTTTTTTCTTTTTTTTTTTTTTTCGCAAATTTCGCTTTCGAATAAAGGATGTACATTATAAGGTTACCCAAACGGAATGATCTGGGGGCCCACAAAAGGACATTTTATAAACACCCGACCAGCAGAAAAATCGCAGGAAGGCCCTTTCTAAGCACACATGGTATTGCTTCTGTCCCTCCCTTGACAAATGAATACGGTCCCTATAATAGTGCCTGTGGAGACGACCATCGCTGTCCCAATTTTGCCCTCGGAAAATATGAACCGCTGTCCCTCAAGTCAACATCATAGCTCGCCACGCGCATACCACCACGGCCGAAAAACCGAACCTCGCCTGGTACATCAAACAGCCCTCGGTACTGCCCTTGTCGTTTAACATAAGTATCATCAAAGACAGCAAATCGCACCATGACCGTAATTAAAACGGACGGTCAAGACGGCCAAATATTTATACAGATAAGGGAAATTAACTAACTAACTAGGGCATGACTAAGCGCGACCCTGAAGGAGGGCATCAACACACAACCACCCACGCAAAACTAAAACAACACACATCCACCCACGCAATGCTCAATTAGGTAGATATAGCGATAGTTGTAGAATATTTGTAGAGTAGGAATCCCGTAGAGAGGATAGTATAGGAAAAGAGAGATCAAAAACCTGGAGATAGAAGAAGAAGAAGAAGAGTTTTTTCCCAAAAAAGCGATTTCAAACATTGTTAACTGTAAATATGACACATAAGAACAAGATCGCATAGGAGTGCTCGACTGCGCACATGCGCTGGCGGACGCTTGTATGCGACCTACATGATTATATGAATTTGTACTAACTACATTGCTAACGAGATCGGCACACGATATCTCGGGCCCTCAAACGACTGGGTAGGAATACAATTCCTCCTATGGTGCCTTCCTTCACGTAGGTTGCGATAATGACATGTAAACATGGCGACTCAGAATGACCCACTTACGGCCCCACAGAATATGACATCCTACGTGGAGGAGGCCTAGCTAGGGGCACCACATTTTCCTAACTTTAACAAAAAATGCAGAAAGGGGATTGACCTACTTCCACATCCTCCGCGATAGAGGTCACCCACTAACTAAAATAAACACAAACTTGGGCCCGAGACAGCGGAGGCCATCATACTATACTATATGTTGTATGTACAGAATAAACAAAAATCACAAAATATAATCTACAAGCACAACCTTGCAGGTACAAAAACTGTCCTACCCAGCAATAGAGAGCGGGTGGGCTTGCCCCAAAACGGACAACACCATCTTTAAAGCACAAGAAAAACAAACATGACAGGTCCGTGGCGGGGCGAGCACATCCGCCCACATATATACTCAATAAGCTGGGGGCACAGACCAAATAATGTAAAAATGTACATACGTTACAAAAATATGCAAAAATCAAACAAAAAAAAAAACAAAAAAAAAACAAAATACCAATATCAAAATTGATACAAAAAGCGTACACGACATCCATAGACATGGTGCTGGCATGAGGGTGTAGATGCGGCTGAAGCTACAAGCTAGAAGAAAGAAATGGTTGGGCTCTACAATTTTGTTGTGCAAATAAGCACCACAAAATGGCTAAAAACTTTGTCTCGAATCCCCTGATTGGATATAAGGTGCATAACACGTAGCATGGAAACGTGTATAGCAATCTTTAGAAACGTCTTCCAAATTGCAATGAAACTTTCAAACATAATTAACTGCTAAACCATCCCCTTTATGATAAGGTCAAACTCGGAGCCTACCCTGTTACACAAAACAACCCACACCCCTTTGCGGCAAACCGCAAAAAGCCAAGGCACAGCACTGCTATAACTTAAACGCAGTGCAATCACGTAGTCAAACCTTTAGAATGGAGTTCCAAATTACTACAACTAAACTATGTTGCACAAAAACAAAGGCTCACATTGGAACTGTGCAACATATCCACAGCCCTTGAAATATGAAGCACGCCTAGCCCAGAAACTCCTACATTTAAAGATGCCCTTTAGCGACAGGACACATGCACTCCTGAAGCAAACGGGAAGACAAAATATAAGCCCCACCGAGACCTGGAAAGGTCACGGCACCGTTTCACAAACCTCTCAGGACGGAGCTCGGCGATTGGCTACAGGGCAAGGGGATGCCCGTGGGCTCAGAGACACCTGAGACGTGAGACGACAAACATGGACGGACGGGGCTGGAGCCGAGCGATGGTCTCCCTGTTCACCGGCAACGGGGAATAGGGGTACCACCGAACGGCTACGGTGTAGTGCCAGCATGGATTCGTTCCCTGGGACCCCACCAGCTGACGACCCGCGACACGGGGAAACTGGAAAACAACAACAACAACCCGAAAACGAAAGTAATAGTTCATAAAGCAAGCGTACATTCATCCGAGAATTTTTATGCGTCCCAGGACCCGCCGACGATATTTTTATGCGTCCTCTGGCGAAATTATGCGTACAGGACGCACGCCTAAAAAATCACTGCATATAGAAAGTAGAGAAATTCTAATTTCAACAAAACATTTTTAAAAGAGTAACAAGATGCCAGATACCATCATATTTACAACTCCGTGTAATGAACACACCTTTTGATCCCACTTTATATAGAGAAAACTGGGGTTTAAAGGGGTATACATGATTTTTCTTATTTCTGCTCCAAAACATAGGTTGTGAGTAGTCGTTTGAACCGCCTCATTTAGGTGGTTCTAACAAGCACCCACAACCTATGTTTGGAGTATTAATAAGAAAAATATCGCAATTTTTCATCAGGAAAAATACCATTATGGAAACATGTAAGAATGCTCTATGTCATATGGAAATGTTATCTTAATGATATTTCATATAATTCTATGGTGAAAAATTTCTGAGCATAACAACAGTTTAGCTCCAGATAAGCCATCTGATCAGGATCTTCACTGCTCATCATGCAGTTTGTGAATTTAACAGATAGCTTGTATTAAGTATATTGAAAGTAGAGAAATTCTAATTTCAAATGAACATTTTTAAAAGAGTAACAATATGCTATCTGATCAGGATCCTCACTGTTCATCATGCAGTTTGTGAATTAAAAAAAAAACAACAACAAAAAAAAACAGATAGATAGAAAGTTCAGAAATTTTAATTTCAACTAAACATTTTTATCAGAGTAACATGATGCCAAAACTATATTTCATAAAATTCTTAGGTGAAAAATTTCCTGAGCATAATAATATGTTTTCCCTTTTATTTATTTAGAAGCCTCCGTGGTGCAGTGGTTACGCTACTAGCCTTGTAAACCAGGGATCGCAGGATCGATCCCGGGCTTCTCCAGACTTTCGGATGAGTCTTTAAACCGAGGTCCCGTCTCCGTATGACCTTAGCTGTTGATGGGACGTTAAACTAAAACGCACTCCCTTTTATTTATTTTATTTTAATATTTCTTCCTTTTCTTTCTGTATATATGCCCATGAGGTGATATACCATACCAGCAGGTGTCATTTTCAAAAAACAGTAATTATCTTTAATTATCATAGCCATTATATGTCTGATTAAAGCACTGGTCCTCCTGTATTTGGTCCTCAAATTATACCCCTGGTCCTCTAGAGGACTTGGTCCCCTGCTAGCATTCTACATAAATCTACAGCGGGCCGTTAGCGGCCCGTCAGCTACCCTGACGGGCCGCTAATGGCCCGCTGTAGATTTATGTAGAATGCTTACTGGGGGATCCTCAGTCCTCTGGTGCTCCAGTAAAGTCCTCAAATTATACCCGTTGTCCTCTAGAGGACTTGGTCCTCAGTCCTCTGGAGCTCCAGTAAAGTCCTCAAATTATACCCCTGGTCCTCTAGAGGACTTGGTCCTCAGTCCTCTGGTGCTCCAGTAAAGTCCTCAAATTATACCCCTGGTCCTCTAGAGGACTTGGTCCTCAGTCCTCTGGTGCTCCAGTAAAGTCCTCAAATTATACCCCTTGTCCTCTAGAGGACTTGGTCCTCAGTCCTCTGGTGCTCCAGTAAAGTCCTCAAATTATACCCCTGGTCCTCTAGAGGACTTGGTCCTCAGTCCTCTGGTGCTCCAGTAAAGTCCTCAAATTATACCCCTGGTCCTCTAGAGGACTTGGTCCTCAGTCCTCTGGTGCTCCAGTAAAGTCCTCAAATTATACCTTCCCAATCTGTCAGCATGCCCACAAGACGTAAAAGAAATGGCATACAATGGACTAGTTCGTCCAGTCCTGGAATATGCAAGTACATCCTGGGATCCACCTACTGTTACCCTCCAGGAGGAACTGGAGAAAGTCCAAAACGTGCGGCCTGTTTTGTAACTACACGCGTATTACTCATTTGAAACTGGGAGTATGACTGGCATTCTGGAACATTTAAAGTGGGAATCTCTTAAAGAGCGGAGAAAACAAAGTAGGCTGATACTTTTATATAAAGGTCTAAAGGGTAGAGCCAGTATACCCATGAGTGACCTTGTTCCCCCTTCAAAGACAACACTTCGGAAAAAAAAAAAAACATTCATTAGCCCTCCAAAAAATCGGCACTAGAACTGACATCTACAAATTTAGCTTCATTCCTAGGACAATCTCAGATTGGAGTGATTGTCTAAGGACGTGTCACCCGTAAACAATTCTGATTCTGAACAAAATAATATAAGTGAAACACACACTCAAAGACAAACATAACAAACAAGAGGGCCAAATGGCCCTATATCACTCACCTGTGTACCAGAAAATCATTAATGATGCTTTAAGAATGCCCATTGGGGCTTGAAGAAATAGACTAAATAGAAATACCATCAATATTTTAGTTATGGCCATCACAGTGTTATATTGTCAGGGGAGATGACTGAAAAACCAGGGCACCCAGAGCTGTTTTTTTTGCGCAGGACATGCCATAAAATTTTATGTAGTACCATCAGTATGCCTCAGTTGCAATCACAAGGTCGTCATACTGTTATATTGGAAGCGAAGATAACTTAAATACCATGACACCCAGAGTTAGGGTTCTTGCACATGACATGCCTTCCCCACCTTGTGTACAAATGTGCCAAGTACCATCAATATATCTCAAAGGGTATTGGAGTTATGGCCATCACAGGGTTATATTGTCAGAGGAGACAAACTTAAAAACCAGGACACCCAGAGCCGTGTTTCTTGAGGATGACACGCCTGCTTAAACTCTTTTATTATTCCACTGAGTACCATTAATATGCCTAAAAGGGTATAGGGGATATGGCGATCACATGTAGTCATACTATTATACTGGAAGAGGAGATAACTTAAAGATCATGTCGTCCAGAGTTGTGGTACTTGCGCACGACAGGCCTTCACAACCTTGTGTACAATTGTGCTAAGTACCAACAATATATCTCAAAGGAAATTGATCACAAGGTTTTATCTACGGATGGATGCATTGCTGATCGCTTTATCCCACAAACCTATTCGGTCAGCGGATAAAAATCATAAAAATTCTGACACCTTAAGGACTTGCTGTAGTTCTCCAAAAATTTTAACATTTGTTTCATGACACAGCGATGAGTCCAAAAGATCCAGATGGAATGGCAAGTAGTGTAGACCCTGATCAAACTGCTCCTTCAGGATCTGCACTGTTTGCTTATGCCTATCTGTCCCAATACTTAGGATCATTAGGGTAAGTGCTTAACCAGGTAAAAGAAAATCAAAACAGAACTCCAGTAATTTAGGTCTTTTATTTATTATTAAATACATGTAATTGTTCACAACATGATAATTACACCCGCATTCATTATACATGTATAATACTTTCATGGCTCCAGAACCACTGCATTTACTCAATGTATTCAGACACCTCAAACCATTACCATACTTGCTCTAAATTTTAACCCTTAAGGCAACAACAAAAAATACATCTGAAATGTTGTCTGCTTGTAGTCTGCTGAATCTTTTTGCAAATTTTTTAAAAATATTTTTTCATACAGGCAAAAAGTGTGGTCCCAGATCAGACTGCTCCTAGTGTCCACACTGTTTGCAAAAACTAATTTTAATGTGTAAGCTGGGAGCCAACAAACAATGCAAAAATGGTGATTTGTTTGTTTGTTTGAATTGGAGTTTAACGGCCCGCCCAGTCAACACTATTTAGGTCACTTTTGAGCCGGTCAGTTTACCTATCCACACTTTTCCTGGGCAGGCTTATATATGAGCGGTTAACAAGTACAGTGCACATTCTTTCGCCAGAAACTGACAACTGCCCTTCTTGAATCAGCGGAAGGGCGAGAATGACCGTAGAAATGATTTCCTGATCAATCTCCACGAAAGAATATTGCCGACCCCGGCTGGTATCGAACCCGCATCCTCCTGATCACCAGTCAGACGCGCATCCCACTAATTACCGAGGCTGGTTAAAAAATGGTGAATAGGTGAATCATCTGGTGGGCAGAAGATTCACTTGAAATGTCAAGCCTTAATTTAGCTAAAAAAGCAACATTTCAAGTTATAGTAATGACTGGGGCTCTATACTACGTGATAGCCAACAAATGTCTGACAATAAAGCAAACTGAAATTTCAGGTAGCAAATTAGCTACATCCCTACATACTGTTACTTTCAAACCCAGATACTCTGCCTTCATTCAAATTGACATATTAAACAAAGAAGTGGGCCCAGGGTCCAGTTGTTCCAAAACCTTGTTAGCTTAATGAGCGCATGATTAGTGGTCATATTGTTAAAATGTACATGTGCTAGCAAGTACAATATCTAAAATTTTGGGATTTTTGCTGGAAAAATGTGAGCAGCTTTTGCATTTGCAAAACCTGCTCACATTTTTTTTTCAGCAAAAATATTAGTATATTTGTCATATTGTCATATTAAATAATCAAAATTTTAACAATTCATTAACTAACGATGTCGTTAGTTTTGGACAACTGGGCCCTATGTTCAAAGCTCCATAAGCTTCAAAAACAAACTTATGTAAGTGGTAAGAATTTTAACTGTTCTAGAAAGCTGAACAGGTGAATATCTGCTGAAAAAATAAGAATGCTTTTTTAACGAGAAAGCTTCTTACATTTGTTTCAGGAAAAGAGTTTCTTGCACACCAGATAAGGAAATCAATAGTTTTAGCTTGGGATAGAAATTCTGTTCTAACCCTGGTGTTCTTACCCAAAATCAAATATTCTTGGATGTTTGATAAATGCACTGGTTGAATACGACCTCGTATGCACTGTCGTTTCTTGGATGTTTGATAAATGCACTGGTTGAATACGACCTCGTATGCACCGTCGTTAAGGTTGACGTCACGGCAGGTTACATGACATCATTAAACATTCCTGTAGCCTCATCATAATGTGGCGAAGTCGGTAACAGAAGTGACTGCAGCCTTAAAAATCTGTGCACGGAAATGGAAGATATGCAAGAAAAAGAATCCTATAGGGGTGAGGGGTGGATGGAAGCCTCGTGATGCCAGACAGTGACCCTCGTGACAGATTTTTCCATCCACCCCTCACACCCATATAAGGTTCTTATACTACGATACAGGATAAGTGAATTTTTAATGTAATGTTTGCTTTGAACAACTGGGCCCTGGTGTCTAAAGATTGTCATGATTTTTAAAAAAAAATATATAATTCTGTAGAAAAATCTATAAATGTAGAAAAAAAGATTGAACAATTCTACAAATAACATGCATTTCATAACAATTCATAACAAAGTCAACTAATTTTAAACATTTACTGTACAAAACAAAACTGGAAATTAACCCTTAAGATGCCGAGAAAGAAAAAACATCTGAAAATGTCGTCTGCTGATTTGTTTTTATTTTTGCAAATGTTTTAAAAAATATTTTTGCATACAGGCAAACAGTGTGAACCCAAATCTGATTTGGGTCCACACTGTTTGCAAAAATGACTTTTAAAGTAACCGGCAGATGACAAAGCAGACGACAAATGACCGGATTGGCATCTTATGGGTTAACAAAAGTGGAAATTGTAGATAAATAATAAATAAATAAATACACATATACCTCTTTATAACACTGTTCACTACATAAAGGATTAAGATATAACACAGTGTAGACCCTGATCAGACCTGTGTTCCATGGCATTTGATCTGGTTCTACACTGTTTACCAATGTCTCTTGTTTGGGATGCTGGGCGTATAAGTAAGAAAACACTCTTATTCAAATGAATTGAAAATTTTACCAACAAAAAATGGAAATTTTCGCATAAAAAAATTCTGATATTTCTCATGTTTCTGCTCAAAACATGGAATGTGGGAACTCATTGGAACTGCCTCAGTAAGGCTGTTCCAAGACTTTCCCACAATCTGTGTTTCTGAGCAGAAATAAGAAAAAAATAATGTAATACCCCTTTAAACCCAGGTGTTTACCATATTTGTTTGTTTGATTTGAGGTTTAACGTTCCCGTCAACACTGTAAAGGTCATTTTGGAGACGCTGCTTCCAATTTTGTGGGACTTTTACCCGACATTGAGATGAAATGACGGTGTTTACCATATAGAAGTGGGGTTTAAGGGGGTCAAAATTTCCATGATTATGGGTTAAAGGTTGAAGGAAATTGTTTGAATTTGATAGGGAGATCTGAAATTACAAAAACAGAGATGTATAAGAGGGAAATTCTGATACACAGATCCATGTCCAGCCCTGCTGCCATCAAGATAAGTCGGTGAAACAAAGACCACCCTAAACCCCACTTTGTATAGAGAAAACTGGGGTTTACGGGGGTATACATTATTTTTCTTATTTCTACTCCAAGACATAGGTTGTGGGTAACTCCAAGACATAGGTTATGGGTACTCCTTAGAACCGCCACAATGAGGCGGTTCTAACGAGCACCCACAACCTATGTTTGCAGTAGAAATAAGAAAAATATCATGGATTTTCATTAGAAAAGTAGCCATTTTGGAAATGAGAAAAAATGCACTATGGCGCACGGGGATGTTATTGTAATGGCCAAAAATATAGGAACTCTAAAAATTAGCTACCCTTTGCATGCCATTACTCTCTGTAAAGACATGAAAATTAGGTCAGCAGATTAAGGATTTGTTTAGGGGAATGGATACACCTTCAGGGGAGGCAACTCCTGCAAAAGTAGTTTTGTCTCCCATGTCAATAGGGGTCAATCAACTCTTAAAGACAAGAGTTCTTTCCTCTAAGAGTAGACCCCTTTTTCAGTGGGATGTGTCTTAAAGAAAAGCGAACAGGAAGTCCTAAAAGTTGTCTCCCTTTGAAAATGGCGGAAAAATCTGCCACGTGTTCCCATTCCCCTTAAACTGAATTATCATAACAGCTTCGGGGTCCTCTGATCTATGTGGACTATTGCATTAACCCTAGTGTTCACCCTTAGGTAAGAGTCTATTTGAGCCAGCACACGACAAAACCTACATAAAGACATATGACCTTCAATTACCAGGATCAGTCTGGTCATTTACTCACCAAGACAAGGGATACTGTGTATCTCTTTGAATAGCCCGCAGGTTATATAAGGTACATGCGATTAGCGAAGGCTCTGATCAGACTGCGCGAATGCAGGCTGATCTGAGTCTTCCCTGGTCGCAGAAGCCTTTTTGTAGGTTTTGTTGTGCACGAGCCATTTCTCAAGGACTATAGGCGCTCCAATGATGATACATGGTATAAACTTGTATCTAAGGATGCCAACTTTAATTCAAACATCCTTAGTTGACCTTGACTTTTATTGCATGGTTCACTGACTGAAATTTTTCTGGCAACACTAGTGTTCATCTGAATTTTCAAGTCCTTTTCTCAAGAACTATGAGCTTCATTAATCATACTTGGTTCAAATTTGCATCTAGGGATGGCAATCCATGTTTGACCTTGACCTACATTTCATGGTTTGGGGACTAAGCATCACCACAGGTAGCCTACACATAGTTAGGTCCATCTCTGAACCACATTATATTCCGAACAGTATTATAATGAACAGTGATATAAGGAGGTGGTGTATACAGAGAACCCTCGTTATTACAACAGTATTTGTTCCCTATTATTGTTCCATAT